>SJXO01002333.1:65979-93972 GCA_006408615.1 Connochaetes taurinus
GAACCTCAGTCCATAGTTCATCAGGCACTCTATCTATCAGATCTAGGCCCTTAAATCTATTTCTCACTTCCACTGTATAATCATAAGGGATCTGATTTAGGTCATATCTGAATGGTCTAGCGGTTTTCCCTATTTTCTTCAATTTGAGTCTGAATTTGGTAATAAGGAGTTCATGATCTGAGCCACAGTCAGCTCCTTGTTTTTGTTGACTGTATAGAGCTTCTCCATCTTTGGCTGCAAAGAATATAATCAATCTGATTTTGGTGTTGACCATCTGGTGATGTCCATGTGTAGAGTCTTCTCTTGTGTTGTTGGAAGAGGGTGTTTGCTGTGACCAGTGCATTTTCTTGGCAAAACTCTATTAGCCTTTGCCCTGCTTCATTCCGTATTCCAAGGCCAAATTTGCCTGTTACTCCAGGTGTTTCCTGACTAACTACTTTTGAATTCCAGTCCCCTATAATGAAAAGGACATGTTTTTTGGGTGTTAGTTCTAAAAGGTCTTGTAGGTCTTCATAGAACCATTCAACTTCAGCTTCTTCAGCATTACCGGTTGGGGCATAGACTTGGATTACTGTGATATTGAATGGTTTGCCTTGGAAACGAACAGAGATCATTCTGTCTTTTTTGAGATTGCATCCAAGTACTGCATTTCAGACTCTTTTGTTGACCATGATGGCTACTCCATTTCTTCTGAGGGATTCCTGCCCGCAGTAGTAGATATAATGGTCATCTGAGTTAAATTCACCCATTCCAGTCCATTTTAGTTCACTGATTCCTAGAATGTCCATGTTTACTCTTGCCATCTCTTGTTTGACCACTTCCAATTTGCCTTGATTCATGGACCTGACATCCCAGGTTCCTATGCAATATTGCTCTTTACTGCATCGGACCTTGCTTCTATCACCAGTCACATCCACAACGGGGTATTGTTTTTGCTTTGGCTCCATCCCTTCATTCTTTCTGCAGTTATTTCTCCACTGATCTCCAGTAGCATATTGGGCACCTACTGACCTGGAGAGTTCCTCTTTCAGTATCCTATCATTTTGCCACTTCATACTGTTTATGGGGTTCTCAAGGCAAGAATACTGAAGTGGCTTGCCATTCCCTTCTAGCAGACGTTATATCCTTCAGTTTTCTATCCGGCCCACAATCCCTGCCTTACTGCAAAGAGCTAATCGGGAGTGTGTGTAATCATGAGTGTGTTTTTGCTGTGTCAAGTGAATTGAATGCTATCTTCAAAAATGATGTTGGAAGAGTCTGTCTCATCTTCGGAGTGCTTCTGAGACTGTTTCACCCTGCTGTCAGTAATCAGAAAGTCGGGGCTCAGTGCCTCCTAGTGGACGTATGACTCTGAGCAGCTTCCTCATTCCAACTTCAATTTTCTAATTTTTAAAATAGAATGAACATATTCAGCTTGCCAAACTTTGAGAGGATTCAACAAGTTAACGTTTAAAAAAATACCTGATAAACTTTTGAAAATTAGACTTTATATAATAGGTTATGGAATGCCTACTAGTAGATTTCACTATTTGAATTTTTCAAGATTACATTAAAAGGAACAGCAAAGAGATTAATTTTCTCATTGAGTCTGTTTAAAAAGAAAGTCGACTGCTGCACTACATGTATGCGAATCTTGTGTTCAGTTCAGTTCAGTTCAGTCGCTCAGTCATGTCCAACTGTTTGCAACCCCATGAATCGCAGCACGCCAGGCCTCCCTGTTCATCACCATCTCCCGGAGTTCACTCAGACTCATGTCCATCAAGTCAGTGATGCCATCCAGCCATCTCATCCTTGGTCGTCCCCTTCTCCTGCCCCCAATCCCTCCCAGCAAAGATGAAAAGTAGCAAAACTTCTAAATATTTAAAATTATTTCAACAGTCATAGTGCTTAGTGATTCTGTCATGCCCAGCTCTTTCCAGCCCATGGACTGTAGCCCACCAGGCACCTCTGTCCATGGGATTCTCCAGGCAAGAATACTGGAGTGGGTTGGAACCCAAGAATACTGGAGTGGGTTGCCGTGCCCTTCTCCAGGGGATCTTCCAAGCCAAGTGCTCACCCGTGTCTCCTGCACTGCAGGCGGAAACTTCCCCATCTAATCAATGAGCAAGAGTCTGGTCTGTAGAGATTACTAACTCCACAGCAGGGATGGTTTTTTCTGCAGGGTGCCCTGGTCACTCTCCAGAGCTCTGCTGCCCATCTGAAATGCACAAGTCACAAACAATGTCACGAATACTAGGTGAAATTTCCAGAGCCATGTTGTGAGTGTGGAAAACTATTCTGTCATTAATGAAGACTGTGTTGTCTTTCATCTCACTTTCTAAAAGAGAGCATTCTAGCCTCAGAGCCTGCAGTCCTAAATCTGAGTTCCAGTCTGATCATCTCGCAAACACCTCTCAGGTGCTGGACAGGGTCTTAGAGACGGACGTCTTAACCCAGCGGACACAGAGGCCAGCAAGCCATCCCTGCCCGACGCGGCTGGACCGTGCCCTCCGCCCCAGCCCAGCAGGCGCCCTCTGCTCCCTCTTCCCCGCCAGGACTCTCGGCCGTTTCTCTGACCCTGGTGTCAGACTTGGCCTTTTCCGTGATGACTGAGAAGGCAGGAGACACATGTGACAGTGAATTTTCACTTCTCTAATTGCAAAGGGAACACATGCTTAGCAACATTTTGACCTTGCTGAAATATAAGCAGGCCACGGTGGCACTGAAAGGGCCCCAACAGCCGCATCGCCACTGGAAGTGAGCACGCAGCGCGTCAGAACCTGTGGAGCGCAGCACAAGCGAGCTGACAGGACAACTTCAGAAACAAGGCCAGTCTCAGCTCAAGAGCAGAAGGCCCCACCTCAAGCAATTAGCAAAAGAAGGCCAGAACAAGTCCAAAGCAAGAAAAATGAAAAAAAAATGATAAAGGCGGTAATCAGTATTATTGAAAACATCAAGAAAATCGATGAAACACCAAGTCAGTTCTTCTGCTTAAAAATGAACAAAATTGACAGACCTTTAGAAAGCCTGAGAAAGGTAAATAGATTACCCAAATCAGCGGTATCAGGTATAAAACAATAAACATGACTGCAGAGCCTGTGGTCACTAAAGAACAAAAAGGGAGTCATGTGAACAAGGCACACACACGTGACAGCTCAGGAGAAAGGGCCCAGCCCCTCGGAGGCCGCACACTGCGGAAGCCAGCGAGACGGAGCGGACAGCGTGCGCAGGTTTCCAGCCGAGACGGAGCGGACAGCGTGAGCAGGTTTACAGCCGAGAGGAAGCAGACAGCGTGAGCAGGTTTACAACCCGAGACGGAGCGGACAGCGTGCGCAGGTTTACAGCCGAGACGGAGCGGACAGCGTGAGCAGGTTTACAGCCCCAGACGGAGTGGACAGCGTGAGCAGGTTTCCAGCCGAGACGGAGTGGACAGCGTGCGCAGGTTTACAGCCCGAGACGGAGCGGACAGCGTGCGCAGGTTTACAGCCGAGACGGAGTGGACAGCGTGCGCAGGTTTCCAGCCGAGACGGAGTGGACAGCGTGAGCAGGTTTACAGCCGAGACGGAGTGGACAGCGTGAGCAGGTTTACAGCCGAGACGGAGCGGACAGCGTGAGCAGGTTTACAGCCGAGACGGAGTGGACAGCGTGCGCAGGTTTACAGCCGAGACGGAGCGGACAGCGTGCGCAGGTTTACAGCTGAGACGGAGCGGACAGCGTGCGCAGGTTTACAGCCGTCTTAAAAAGCTGGCCTTGCACTCTAAGTTCTGAAAAGGAAATATCCAGAGCCAGATGGTTTCCCCAGTGCACCTCAACCAACCGCCTCCAGGAAACAGCAGAGAAGGGAGGACTCTGTGAACCCAGTGTGAGCAAACAGCATCCAAAATACACAGTGAGCTGCTACAACTCGGCAACCAAAAACACACAAGTTATGCGATTTTAAAATGGGCAAAAGGCTTGAAAGGCATTTTTCCAAAGAAGACATACAAATGGCCACCAAATACAAGGAAAGCGGCTCACTAGTCATCAGAGAAATGCGAGCCAGAGCCCCGATGAGAGGCGCTGCCCACCTGTCAGGATGGAGAGCATCAGAAAGTCAGAAACAGCCACAGCAAAGCGATGTGAGCACTGTGGGTGGGGACGCAAGCCGGTGCCACCACCGGGGAAAACAGCATGTGTGTGTGTGTGTGTGTGTGTGTGTGTGTGTGTGTGTGTGTGTGTGTGTGTGTGTCGGGGGGGGGGTCCTCGACAATCAAAACAGGACCACCGCACTTCCGGGTATTTATCTGCAGGAGATGGAACCAGGATCTCAGAGCTGCTGGCTCCACGTTCAGTGCCGCCTGGTCCATAGTAACTGGGGCCTGGAAGCGACTAAGCCTGCATCAGTGAATGAGTAGACCGAAGACGCCGAGCTAGTCCCGCCGGATGCTATTCAGCTAAGGGAGAGGGGAGACCCTGCCGTTGGCACCAGCAGGGCTGGGCCTGAGGGTGCTGCGCAAACTGAAACCAGGCAGACAGACAAACACGCCCAATCTCACTCGTCACGGAATCCCAGAAGTCCAGCCCAGGGAGACAGAGAGTAGAAGGCCGGTCTCCAGGGACTGGGAGGTGGAGGAAATGGGGGAGAGAGTGTTTCTCAGAGGATGCAGACCTGCAGTGATAAGAGGCGTAAGTCTGGTGGAACTGGTGTTCAGCCTGGGGACAGGGGCTATTAAAACCGTGTCGAATATTTGCAACTTGCTAACAACACAGACTGGAATAACTAACTCTTTGGAAAAGACCCTGATGTTGGGAAATATTGAAGGCAGGAGGAGAAGGGGACGACAGAGGACGAGATGGTTGGATGGCACCACTGACTTGGTGGACATGAGCTTGAGCAAAGTCTGTGAGCCTGTGATGGACAGGGAGGCCTGGCATCTGCAGTCCCTAGAGTCGCAAAGGGTCGGACACAACTGAGGAACTGAACTGAACACTGCAGAGTTTAAATGGTCCTCCCACACATCTGCACACACAAATGGCAACTGTTTAGAGTGGTGGGTGTGTTAACGCATCGGATGAGGTAATCGTCTATATATGTATCAAATCGTCGTGTCCTGCCCCCTAAACTTACACGGTGTTGTTGATCGTTATATCTCAATAAAACTGCAAAGAATGAAGGACACACATGAACAGGCAAAAATGTGTCCTTCGCATTTATTTTTATGTTTTAGAATCTTGCTCTCTCAACACACAGCTACAAGCTTCTTTCTATATATATATAAAAAATGCGCGAAGATGTTTCAAAGGAAGGAAACAAGCTGCCGTTTATTTTAGGCTAATGAGCATTACCTTGCTCAGGAAATGTCCTTTCTATCCACCTCAAGTTCCTTTTAGCATCTGGTTGAGATGAAGAGAAAATGGCCCTCTGATATTAAATCAATATCAAAGAAGGGGTGTTTTAGATCAGGTTTCCCTCCGCCAGCGTCGTCTTTGCGATAATGCTTAGAAATGGTTGCTGTGGTCCCTGCCAGCGGCAGACTCGAAAGTGCAATTCTGGCAAAATAAATAAAATGATGGTTAAAAAATGCTTTTCTTCTGCAGTGATCTCATAGGTCACCAGACTGTAATCAAGGACACACTTCTTGCAAGGCTTGTAGCGCTCGCGGGAGACGGCTGGAAAGAAAGGCCGTTGCCGTGTATTTAAGTGACGCCGGAGATAAAAGGCAGGAGGCACCCGCACTGGCTGTGCCCCTGCTCAGCGCCGGAGGAGCGTCTCCCGGCGGCCGCAGGGGGCGGGTCGCCGGCGCTGCCCACCGTGCCCAGTCCCGGCTGCACAGCTGCACGAGGAAGCCACGGCCCCACCGGGGTCTCAGGGGCCTGGCCCCGGGCCGGTGCTCTGCGTGCAGCCCCAGCCCCCTCCTCTCCTCCACAGAGCCTCGCTCTTAGCCGCCGCAGTTCCAACACGCCTTGCTCGCTGACTCCTGCCTGCTTCTGGCCTGCGTAGGCCCGCTGTGCAGTGTCCCTAGAGGTCACCCCCGACCTGAGTCCTTGGTCCTGACACCCTGGGGGCCCTTCCCCCAGCAGAGGCCCACGACCGCGCCCCCCCGCCCAGGACCCCTGAGGCCAGTCTCACATCATCTTTTAACGAGTTCTGCAGGGTCTGGGCAGGCTGTTGATATTCAACCAGGAAAAGAAGTGCAAAACCCAGCTAAAATGACAGCGCGCGAGTTTTTTATTCGCATCACTTTTTACTGTGGACGCCCCCGTGGAGCTGGGGATGAGAGGAGCTCCCGGCCCACCTCACGGGGTCGGGACGAGGAGACGGTGCAGGCAGCGCAGAGCCTTCCCCAGGAGCCCAGACGCTGAACTGCTGAGCAGCGGCTGTCACTCCCGAGGACGAGGCTCAGGGCAGCCTCAGGGAGCGGACCCACGAGCGGCGCTTCCCTGGGGTTGCTCCTGTCCCCGCCCTGCGGCCGGCACCCCGGTCCCCATCAGCTCCCTGCCGCCCAGATGACCCCCTGTGTTCAGGACCATCTCCTTCCGCGGAGTCAGGACCGTGGTCCCCCAGTCCATGGAGCTCCCATCCCTGTCCTTGCCTCCCCCGGGGTTCCTGCTCCGTCAGCCGCCCCGCGAGGAGCACAGCGCCCAGGTTCACACCCTGTCTTCACTGAGAGTTTATGTTCCGTGTATACACAGCATCGTCATTCCCCCGCCCACCAACTCCGGGGCTGCGGCCAGGGCGTTGACTCCCACAGTCTGGACACCGGAGGAGCCCTCGGGAAGGGGTCTCAGGTGCCGGGGCGGCCAGCTGGCCCACCGGCCGGTGGGGGCTGAGCCCGCGCTCTGCACGGCGCCCTCGGCTCTCGACCTGCGGTTCATCCATTGGACCAGGAGCTCCTGGAGGGCAGAGGCCACATCGTCTTAATACCGGCCTCCCATTATCGATGTATTGCCTTTCAATAAGTGTTTGCTATAAATAAATGAATGAATGCTGATTAAATACAATTCAAAAGGCACTTAGGGGAAAGACCGTTCATGAGTCATAAATATTTCGGGGGAGGGCCAAGGGGGAAGCGTCCGTCAGCGCTTCCGGAGGCTTAGAAAAGGCCCCTTTGCTCCTCGCTTTGTCCCCGTGCAAGAGCAGAAGTGGAGTCTGGTGTCCCTTAGTTTGGAACATCACCAGTAAGTTGAAGGTTGTTTTCCTCTGAATCAGTAGGCCATCAACCTACCTTCAGCGCTCGCCGTTTCCAGGCAGCCTCTCCCCACGGGGTCGTCATCGCAGAAGCCCGAGGTCCACCGCCCAGGACTCTGTCCCCACGGTGATGGCACGTGGGCTTCTCAGGCTGACCCCAGGTGGGTGAAACCCCGCTTCCCTCCACGGGAGCTCTCGTCTCAACCACCAGTCACGTCTAAAGTCTTCCAAACCTCCCTAGTGTTAACTATATGATCAGAGGCCCCATGAATTTACTTGCTGTGAAAAATTTATGCCTTCTTTGGAAAGTACTAAGTGTGTCTTTTCCAAACTAAGGAAGTCTCCTCAGGTTCTGGGATCTGGGTTTAGGATCAGTCTGTTCACCCTTCTGACCGTCCTGGTTTTACAGAATTCAACCTTGCGCTCAAAGGCTTCCGTGTTCAGACAGGTAACTCCGTCCTTCCAGCTTACTTTCTCGCGAGAGGTGATTGGCTGCAGCCAGCCTTCGCTCAGCACGGCTCTCGCTCCCTCTGTGCCCGGGGGGACTGGCAGCGTCTCCCCAGCGATTCCAGCACGGACCTCACGCGCTTTGTCCCAGAGGAGGCCGGAGCTCCTCCCATCCACCTTCAGCAGCTGTTCGGTGACCTGCGGCTTTGCTCTGTACTCACCGTGCTCCTAAGCTGTCTACAAGACACCAGAGCATTTTCTATCTTCTGAATTTCCTCCCATCACACGTGCACACAGACCACTCGCGAGCCCTGGCAAGGCCCCCTCGGACCTTCCAGTTTTCAAAATGCATTTGAAATTGCTTCTTCCTTACTTCAAGCGGTGGCAAATCCAAGGGATCATGGAGCCAGGAAAGACCTAGATGTCTCCTATGGATTTTTTTTTTTTTTGCCTGTGTGACTTCCCTCGTGTCTCAGACAGTAAAGAACCTGCCTGCAATTCAGGAGAGCAGGTTGGGAAGATCCCCTGGAGAAGGGAATGGAACACACTCCAGTATTCTGGCCTGGAGAATCCCATGGACGGAGGAGCCTGGCGGGCTACAGTCCACGGGGTCACAGAGCGCGCACACACATTCATTTATTTGCGCGGCTGTTTCTCTGTTTCTGCACTCTTCCGATGGCGCATGATTATGACTGGCTCGTCTAAATAATGAGCCGCGACCAAATGGATTTACTGGGGAAAAAGAGAAACGTGATCTCGATGACTCAGATGGTGGTGTATGCTCACCACCTGAAGAATTTGTTTGGCCAGCGAGTGAAGCACAGAACATGCAAACTCATCAGAATCTTAGATAAACCAGGACGGCTCGTTTGTTCTGATGAAATGATGTTCATTAGGATTTTACTGATTCTATAGCTTTGTCTTAACTTAATTTCCTATAAGTATAAGGAGCTCATACATAATTTTACATTTGTACATATTTAAAGTATTAGTCGCTCAGTCGTGTCCAACTCTTTGTGACCCCGTGGACTGTTGCCCACCAGGCTCCTCTGTCCATGGAATCCTCCAGGCCAGAATACTGGAGTGGGTAGCCTTTCCCTTCTCCAGGGGATCTTCCCAACCTAGGGATCAAACCCAGGTCTCCCGCATGGCAGGCACATTCTTTATCATCTGAACTACTGGGGAAGATCTGTCCATATTTGAGTATTAGCATAATCAAAAAATAATTTATTGAAACTTTAGAGCCAAAGTATTTTTTTCTTTCAGGCGAGATTCATGTATTTCTCAAGTTTTAGAAAAAAAATAACCTTAGCTTACATTTCTACTTTGTTAAATATACAACATCCCATATGATATGTATATAAACATTTGAAATATTGGTTCCAATCTATCCTTTGAGGTTAACGGACTTTTTTTTTTTTTTGCTGAATGTATTAAGTAATACTTATTTGTTTTAAAAGTTCCTCCTGTGTCTAACCAGGTGACTGAAGCCGCTTCGTTGTGCCACCCTCAGGAAGTGCTGGGAGGGCCCTGCTGGTGTCGGGGGCTGTGAGCACAGCCCTCTGCTGGATGTGGCTGTCCTCCCTGTGGGAACGTGTCCCCAGAGTTTCACTTGTTTGCACTGAACTTCTCTATTTAGTCGTCGGGCACACTCTCCACGCTTCCTGTTCTGAAACTGAGCGAAGAAGAATTTACCTAATCTACTTATCACATGATGGACATGAGTTTGAGCAAACGCAGGGAGACAGCAGAGGACAGGAAAGCTGGCGTGCTGCAGTCCATGGGGTCGCAAAGAGTCGGACACGACTGAGCATCAGGCTTCCCTGGTGGCTCAGAGGGTAAAGAACCGCCGACCAAGGCAGGAGATGGGTTCGATCCCTGGGTCGGGAAGATGCCCTGGGGGAGGAAGTGGCAACCACTCCCGTATGCTTGCCTGGGAAATCCATGGACAGAGGAGGCTGGTGGGCTGCAGTCCACGGGGTCACAGAGGGTCAGACAGGATCTAGCTAATCATTGCACCTTCCCAAGTTAGGTTTCTTCTTTCGTTGATTTTCAGACGGAGAAGTAAAGCCGTTTCCCGCCTCAGTCTCCCTGTGAAAGCCTCCGGTTGACTCTCTGCCCCGTGAGTCATCCCTCAGACTCGGCAGCTGGAGGCCGTGCAGACGTCAAGTGCGGGGCTGGCAGGATGGTCCTCCCGCCCTTCCTCCGCCTCCTTCCTGACAGCACTCGGGGTTGGTTCCTGGTGTTTCCTGTGGCCACAGCAGGCTGTCCCGCTTAGATGTCCTCAGCCTTGGCCAGGGTGCTTCCTTTGATGCCTCCCGGAACCGCCTCCCCACCTGCAGCTGCTGCGTCACCCCCCACTGGCCTTCCTGACCCCCCGGCCCAGGAGTCCTACTCCTCTGACCTTCACCCCCCTTGCCATCAGATTCATCCATCCTCACTGCTGAGTCCCCTCCAAGCCTCTGCTTCACCCATGGATTCATCTAAAACGCTTATTCAGTGCCGGCGACAGGCTGGGCCCTGGGTCGGTGCTGGGAGCCTGGTGAGAAGTTAAGTGCACATCTGTCCTCAAGGGTCTCGCGGGTGAGGTGAGCAGATAAGGAACTATTAGGTGGGAAATGGCTGCTCACCAGCCCTGGCTCCTGCCTCAGGTGTTCTGACCACACCTAGGAGCCCTCGTCCCCTCCCCGGACCAGGAGCTTACTAGCAATGGGTCAGATAAGCCCCAGAGTGGAGCTGCACTCATTTGGAAAGAGAACTGCTCATAAAAATGCTGGCAGAGACGTGGCTGGAGCGCGGGAACGTGGGTCCCCTTAGACCCCCGGCGGAAGAGCAGGCTCCACCCACCGCTGACTCCCCAGCCTTCTTCACCCCCATCCCCCCGAGTTTCTGGAGGTCTGACTGCAGCTTAAGTTCAGGCTGGGGGCAGAGGTGAAGGAGCACATCAGTATCCAGGGCCAGGGCGGGCTGTGGCTCCTGTGCCAGTGATGGTCCGGTTCCTTCTTCTCCCTGTGGAACTGAGGCTGCTCTCGAGCTGGAGGAAGAAAGATCCCCGATATGCTTTGTCCCAGGGCTGCCAACACCTCCCAGCAGGAGGCCGTGCTGAGAACCCTGTACCCAACTGGCGGACGGAGTCTGGGGCCCAGAGGCAGGCACCGTGGTCCCTGCCTGTCTGGGGCGCCCGGGGTGTGGGTGGTCTCTGAGCCGCAGTGGAGCTTAAACCAGAGGCAGGGGAGCATGGCGCCGACCCGCCCGTCCATGGATCTATCCATCAATAAGTCGGGTATTGCCCAGTGCCAGGCAGGGCAGCATTCAGGGAGCCTCCGGCTCCTCCCTGAGCCTTCTGCGATTTGTAACGGGATCCTGGGCTCAGCAACGACTCTGCGGGGGCTGGGAGCTCAGGTCTGAGGGCAGGCTCGGGGCTTGCCGACGGAGGGCTCTGGAAGCTGGGTGTCCAGGCGGGGTGGGGCGGCAGAAGGGGAGGCTGCTGCCCTAAGTATCAGGTGTGGTCTCCCCCCTCCACCCTGGCTTCTGATCCAATCCCCCCGGTCAGGTCACGTGTAAGATAATGAAAGACCCCCTCATTCTAGTGCTGATTCCAAGGCCCCCGCTGAGTTCTTGAGGGACCCCTCCAACCAAGGCTTCCTTTCCTTTCCTGTGCCTGCCTGCCCCCGCCCCCCGCAGGATGGAGAGAGTCACAGAAAAGGGGGCTTGCAGCCAAGCTGGAGCCCGTGGGGACCTCTTCCTCCAGTTTCTTATTTGTAGAAAAAGGCTTTAGTGCCCTGGGCCTCCCCCGATTCCACAGCGCGGGCTCAGCAGCTAGTCAGCGGCTCCCAGGGCCTCCTGCAGGGGCGGAGATGCCATGATGAATGTCTCCCTGTGGAAACCGAGAGCCACGCCCGCTTCCCCGCGCGATGGTGACCGCATGCTGGCCGGCCGGCTGGAGCCAGAAGGCTGAGACAGCCCCGGGCCTCACCACCAGCCTGGGGTGGTCGCGCGCCCCGAGACGCTCGCCCCCCAAACTGCCTGGAGGACTGCGGGGAGCCCGTGGCCCTCGCGGGGCGCCTGCGGGTGAACGCTGACCGCGGCAGGCACCGGCTCCAAGGGCTTGCCGCCACAGGCACACGCAGCCTTGCTCCGTCCCCCCTCACGCAGGAAGATTTGCCACGTCCCTGGTTCATCTGCTCAAACACCGACCTTCTCAAACTAGTTCTGCCAATGAAACAGAGCCGTGGAAATCCAGGCCCGCGTGCCCTCGCGAATGATGGGGGCGCGCGAGTGAGAGAGAGTGTGCCGTGTAAGAGTGTGTGTGTGTGAGTGTGTGAGTTTGGGTGAGCTGTGAGAGTGTGTGTGTGTGTGAGTGTGGGTGTGAGAGGGGGTAGATGCGAGTGTGTGTGTGGGTATGAGAGTGGGTGGGTGTGAGTGTGGGGGGGTATGGGTGTGGGGAGGTGAGTGTGGGGTGTGTGTGGGTGAGTGTGTGTGTGAGTGTGTGAGTATGGGCATGAGAGTGGGTGGGTGTGAGTGTGTGTGGGGGGTATGGGTGTGAGAGTGGGTGGGTGTGAGTGTGTGTGGGTGTGTGTGTGTGGGTGAGTGTGTGTATATGAGTGTTGGTGAGTGTGTGTGTGTGAGAAATAGTGTGTATGAGTGTGTGTGTGGGTGAGTGTGGGTAAGTGTGTGTATGAGTGTCGGTGTGTGTGTGTGTGAGAAATAGTGTGTATGAGTGTGTGTGTGGGTGAGTGTGGGATGTGCGTGAGTGTGGGGTGGGTGTGTATGAGTGTCAGCGAGTCTGGATGTGTGTGAGAGAGTGTGTGTGGAAGTGTGTGTGTTTGTGTGTGTCAGTGTGGGTGTCAGAGAGAGGGGCCTCCCAGTGAGATTAACATTCATTGCAGAGACTTGATTTCATTTGGGAAACCTACAGCTTAACAGTATATGTAGGCTCAGCTCAGAAATGACCATGAACGTTCTGCCCAGGCTCAGCTCTTGTTAACGTCCTGCCCTGTGTGCTCGGCGAAGGTGTCCCCACTCTCCCAGAAACGTGTGTGTGCACGAGTAGTCGCTCAACGTGTCTGACTCTTTGCGACCCCACGGACTGTGGCCTGCCAGGCTCCTCTGCCTGTGGGATTCTCCAGCCAAGAATACTGGAGCAGGTTGCCGTTTCCTTCACCAGGGGACCTTCCCAACCCAGGGATCAAGCCTGGGGGATCTTCCCGACCCAGGGATCAAGCCCGGGTCTCCCGCGTTGCAGGCAGGTTCTCTACGGCCTGAGCCCCCAGGGAAGCCTCTGCAGGCAGACACGGGTGGTCGTGTGAACACGCACCCTCCCCGAGCCGCGGGACCACGGCCACACACGTCACCGACCCTCTGCAGACCTCGGGGCAGGTTTCCTTAGCCGACGGAAGTTCTCTAACACAACCCCAGAGCCCTGGTTGAGGCCGGTGAACTCAGCACTGACGTGAGGTTTCCATCTAATCTCCGACCTGGCCTGTGGTCCGGCTGCGTCACTGGCCCCAGAGCGTCCTTCGTCCTCTTTGACTCCGGGACAGGATCTCTCCCGGAGCCACACGTGGCTTTTGCATTCCTCGGCCCCTCCTCTCCTAGCCCCTGCCTTCCCCTGCAGACAGCTTGATGGGGGTGGGGGTTGCACAGGGCTGGGGCCGTCCACTCCTCCAGCGAGGCAGATCCGGCGAAGCACCCTCACCTGGCCCCAGCTCGTCCCTGGGTTTCGACAGGCTCTTTCTTCCCTGGGCAGTGGGGAGAATGCCTGCAGGCAGCGGGGCTCATCCTTCAGTGGCCTCCAGGCCGCCTCAGATTTCTGCCCTGAAAGGACGGGGGTCCAGAGGAAGAGAAAAGGACCTCAGGGGCCCCAGCGTCCCCTCCCCAGGCCCAAGGAGGCACTGACAATGGTGTTGCCAGTGGCCAAGGGGCCAGAGAAACAGAAGGGAATCCCGGCCCCGAGTCACTGTCCCCCAGTCACTGACACAGTGACCCCGAGTCTGGCGGTCACTGACAGAGAGGCATGGGACAAGCAAAATGCCCGCGGGGCTTGTCCGGAAGGCTAGGCAGAACCATGCGGCCCGTACTAGATGAAAATCCCCCAAACCTTTCTCTAGGTGAAATGTAATAAGAAGGCAATGGCACCCCACTCCAATACTCTTGCCTGGAAAATCCCATGGACAGAGGAGCCTGGTGGGCTGCAGTCCATGGGGTCACACAGAGTCGGACACGACTGAGCGACTTCACTTTCACTTTTAAATGGCAGCCCACTCCAGCGTTCCGGCCTGGAGAATCCCAGGGACGGGGTGGGGGGGGGGGCTGCCGTCTATGGGGTCGCACAGAGTCGGACACGACTGAAGCGACTTAGCAGCAGCAGCAGAAGAAGCAATTTCAGGCTATCTGCTCTCTGGGCCAAATCTAGCTATTTCAGAATTTGGAAATCTTCAAAGGGAAAGCGAGAGCCCTGGGAGCACCGCAGATGGTCAGAACCCGAGCGCCGTTTCCGAGTCATCTGCTGGCGGGAGAGCTGGTCTGGCTGATACTGGTTATTCACTCCCGGGGGCTTCAAATATGCCCCGCCCTTTCACTTTTCTGATGGAAAAAAATCGGCCTCTCTTTCAAAAGTCAGACCCTGTTCCCCTCACCTGGCGTTTAAGCCGCCGTCTCTGCAGCGGGCCCCTCTGTCTGGGGCTCCCCTCGTCATCTGTGCCCTGCGCTCGCTGTGTCTGACAAGCCTGCGTTCAGTTTTTCTGGTTCTACAAATTAACTAAGTCACCGATCCGGAATCGTAGGACTGGGCTTCCCTTTTCACCTGGAGACTGGGATGGAGCTGAGACGCAGCAGCTGGGCCGTCAGGCCGCTCTCAGCCTTGGTGGACAGAGGGGCCCGCGCTCGGCAGGTCCGAGGCCAGCGGGGTGGGCGGTGCCTGCAGGCTGCTGGGCCCAGGCTCCCCGGACGGGAGAGATTGGAGCGCGCTGGACCGGTCCCCCGCCCCCCGGGCTTGGGCTGCCCGCTCCCTCCTGGACGGCAGGGAGGGAGAGCCGGCGCTGGTGGCACTCAGCGCGTGACACGGCCCCCCGCGTGCTTCTCACGGACTATTGCTGTCCCCACGTCACAGATGAGGAAGCCGGAAACAGCACCAGCCAGCAAGTCAGGGTGGGCCTGGGTGAGACCCCCCGCGGCCTGGCCCACCCCCGCGCTCCCTGCGGCCTGCTCCTCCCAGGGGTCCACACGCGCCCAGGGAGAGGCACACATGTCGCAGCCTCGCGGCGCCAGCCAGCACCATGTCGCCGCCCCGCCAGCTTCACGGGCTCCCCCAGCATCTGCCCAGTCCCAAGCTCGACCCAGGGGCACCGGGAGACCGGTGACAGATGGTCTGGGTGTGGATGACAAGGTCCCACAGGGGCCTCCATCCCCACATGGCCCGCCCTCTGTGAGGCCGTCTCTCTGGAGCCCAGAGCCCCCAAGCCTCTCCCAGGAAGCAGCCAGGAGGCTCCAGGCAGCTTTACAGCGCCCCAGAGGTTCCTTCCCCGAGCTCAGCCTGAGGCTCTTCTCTCTGTCAGCACGGTCAGCTCCAGTGAGAAGCCCCAAGTCTAAAGAAACACGGGGGATGTGGGAGAGGCCCCGAAGGAGAGCCGAAACCAGCCCTGCCTCCACAGCCAGGCTGTCACCTAGGGATGCTGCGTCGGGCTGCAGGGACCCAGGCCTTCCCACAGCTGCCCTGGAATCTGAGAAACCCCGGACAGAGAAGCCTCGAGGCCCAGGGCTGAGCCCCTGGAGTCTGGAGAATCCCCGTTTCCCAAGTGCAGCTCACCAGGCACCTCCGCTGCTGATTGAACCCCAGGACACGTCTCGTGGAGAAGCCAGGTGGGCCCTGCAGGAGCTCTGAGGACACTTTGTCAGGGAACAGGGGCCGCTCTCAGCCAAGTGGAGGCGGCGGGAGGGGACGGCGGGCCTGACCGATCGCGACGGCTCCCTGACCTGCGCCCTGGCCCTGCGACACCCCAGGCCGGTGCTGAGCAGACTGCAGCAGAGGCTGGGCCTCAGGCCTCCCCCGGGAGCCTTCCATACCAGCCTCGGCCAGCGCTGGGGCCCTGGCCCCGGGGTCTGCCTCCAGCTGCCCGCTGAGGGCTGGGACACCAGGCAGAAAGAGCTGTTGGGGCTCCGTCCTACAGGCGAGGGCAAGAGAAGCTACTGAGCTCAACGGAGCACCGACTCAGTGAACGCCGTCTGTGCCCAGGCCCACGTGAGGGCGACCCAGAACGCACAGTGAGCGGGCTGGATGCCTTGTGAGGAAGCGGACGCCTGGAGCCACCGGGATTCCGCTGCCCTTGGTGTGGCCGTGGCCTGGCAGGGGCTTGTCAGCATCCCCCAGGGAGCCCCAGGTACAGCAGAGCCTGAGAGCCTCTGTGCCCGGGGTAGGAGCAGTGGGACTCTGCCCGGGGGTGCCCCTGGGGTGCGCTTCTTCAGTCGCTGCAGAAGCTGCGAGAGCTGTTGAGTGGACAGTCTTGGAGGGAAAGGGGTTCTTGAACAGACGAGTCTTCTCAGCACGATTTCAGCCCGGGCCTTGCCCCGCGCTATAGCCTGAGCTCGCTCCTTCCTGGAATCGGGTCCCTTCTGTCCGTCCTGACTTTGAGGCTGAATCAGCACAAACACGCAGTCAGGTCCGTGAACTCCCGCTCGACGCTGCGGCCGTGCAGGCAGCTGGCATCCATCCCAGCGGACTCGTGGCCGCGGTCACTTCGGACAAAATGACCCAAGAGGCAAAACTGAGGTGCAGCTGCCCACCTCCCGTCAGTAGCCTCCGCTCCCCATCCACCTCCGTAACTCGGGGACCGAAATGCTCCCCTTCCTGGGCTCCCCTTTAAAGCTCAGCTCATTTACCCCGAAAAGTGGTAAAAAGCAGGTAAGTCCGTTTTTTTTAATATGCAAATGGATGGAAAAGGCCTAGGAGGTTTACTTTCTTTGGGACATTTCTATTCCTTTAGGAACAGGACCTGAAAGACTGCAAGCTGGTTTCCCCGTCATCTCTCATATTCCACATGTCCTTCAGGTAAGGGACCACCTGCCCAGGTCCCCACGGGCTGTACTAGAAGGTCCGTGCAGCTCACAGCCTTGGCGGCAGTGTGGCTGGTGCCCTGGATACCAGTCACCTACAAGGAAGGAGTCCCGTCCCTGAGTGAGGGCCCCTCCGCCCCGCACGCACTGCGTGTGCAGGCCCCGAGCGGCTGTCGGCGCCCCCCGTGGGGCTTGGATGAGGGGACCACACGGCTCTGCCGACGCCGGTGCTGCCTGCTGGGCCAGGAGTGACACACCCTTTGTCCTGGCCAGGGTCTCCTGACCTCCGCCGGACCCGTGGCCCGTGGGCTACCGTGAGAGCTCGCAGTCGGGCAACAGCTCTGGACGCGGCCTTCCTCCAACGACTGTCAGAACGGATGATCCACAGCAAGACGGAGCAATGTGGGGAAGGGGCGATTAACAGGTAAATCGGCAAGTCTAGCTACACTGCAGGAAGGCCCAGACCCTGTTTATAGAGTTAAAAACAACCACATTCACACACAATTTTTAGGAATACCTGCGATGCAAAGCCACAGGGAAATGAGGGCAAGGTGAGGACAGACACGGGATTAGGGTGGGGGCTGGTGTGGATGGGGCGATGTACAGTCACGAGGTTCAAGGTCGGTATGCTCAAGCCCTGGCTGTGCTTGGGGTGTGCATTTATAACACTTACTGCATTATCAGAAGTAACCAGCGAGGGACTCACTGGCCAAAGATGAAAGTGTGTTAATCCAGTGTGTACATCCGAGTCTGGTTAGATGACAACATATTGATTAATAAAGTGATGGGTATATAGATGAATGGATAATCGGTAGTGCAGTAAAGCTTGACCACCCCCAGAATCTTCCTTGCTGAGGTGATATCTGGGAGGAGACGGTTACAGGGAACACTGATTTAAGGCAACCGAGAACCAGGGCCAGGCCGTGTTTCTTTCACGGAAACACCGATGGTATCGACGTCTCGCACTATGGAGCCCAGGTGCCCCCTTCCAGTCCCACCGTGGGCCTCCCCGAGCTGTGCCAGCTGTCTGCAGCGACTTGTCTGTCTCATTAGCAGAGCTCCTAGAAAAGTAGGCCCCTGCGTGAGTTGCCGGGGGTGGCCCCTAGAGCCCCAGAGGTGTGAGGGAGCCAGAAAGAGCACAGAACCGTGGTTCTGGCTCCTGCGGAGTCCACTGGGCCCAGAGAGGAGCTCAGAGGACCCGGGGCCAGCTCAGGTGCCCGGGCCAAGACACGGCGTCCTGACGGTGGCTCAGAGCCCGGCCCGACCCCCCAGCGCCGCCTGCTGACAGGGGCAGTCCAGGCAGCCTGGGGAGCCCTGCACAGGGATGCTTCTCTTGGGACCTGACCTTTCACCCAGGGCCCCCAGCAGAGCCAGGTTCCCCCTCAGAGCCCAGGCGGCCTGCGCCGACGTGCTAGGAAGGGGTGCAAATTACAGACTTGTCCAGGGCTCCAGGCTTGAGGGCCCCCTTCCCAGTGCATTTTCCTGGAAGGCAGGACTATCCTGGGCCGAGAATGTCTTCATGATTCCGGAACAAGGAGTTAGTGTGTGGCTCCACGTGGTGCACACACACTTCAGTCAAGCCTAGAGAAGGAGACGGCAACCCACGCCAGTCTTCCTGCCTGGAGAATCCTGTGGACAGAGGAGCCTGACCTGCTACAGTCCATGCGGTCACAAGGAGCAGACACGGCTGAACAGCAACATCAGACTGCAGCCCACCAGGCTCCTCTGTCCGTGGGATTCTCCAGGCAGGAGCACTGGAGAGGGCCGCCATGCCCTCCTCCAGAGGGTCCTCCCCACCCAGGGACGGAACCCGCGTCTCGTCTCCTGCGTTGGCAGAAGGGTTCTTCACCACTAGTGCCACCTGGGAAGCTTTGTTTCTTCGTAGGAAATAAGGTAATAACCATCCCAGAGCCGGGCCACCTAGGAGTTGGCCGGAGGATTCACTGTCAAGGAGCTTTGTGATCTCCATGAGCCCCCACTTTTGTAGTTCTTGTGAGTAAGGCAGATGGTGGCCCCTCTTGTATATTGAGATGCTGGAACTCTGTGCCTGGACATCCCCGACCCCAGACACAAGCTCCGACTCCCAGGCCATTGAAGACGCAGAGCTCCTGCAGAGGGACGCCTGGAACCCCCTCTTGTTCACCTGCCTGTGCAGAAGCACCGTCGAAACTCTGGAGGTTGTTGTTGTCCTTCTGAGGCCTCTGGTCAACAGCACCTACCCTCACCGGTCTGGGAGGCATCGTTAGACACTGTCTATGAGGCTCCTGACCTCATCGGAGAAAGTGCTCTGTGAGTCCAAGGGATTAAAAATAGAAGCGAAACCAGAAGACGTCTGAGCGCAAGGGTGAAAATTTCCTGTGCCGCTCGATCGGCCGGCGTCTGACCGAAGGTGAAGGGCAGAGCTGGGAGGCCAGGGAGTGGAGGGCGACCGCGGGGGGAGTAGCCGGCGGGGCGGGAAGACGCCGGCGTCCCCGGGAGGCCTGTCCAGGCGGCACTTGAATGCTCACAGTAGCCTGCGCCCTGCAGCTCACCGCTCCAGGGGTTGCACGGCCAGGCACCCGAGGGGTCGGGGACACGGGCCCCACCATTCCCTGGACCCAAGCCTCACCCCCCAGGGAAGGCATGACCAGAAGCCTCTCAGCCGCCAGTCCATCCCGTGGCACTTTGCAGCAAGGATCTTGTCGAACCCTTGCAAGGGCCCAGGGTCCCTCTCCTCCTGCCCGGAGGTGGCGGCCTGCGGAGGCTGGAGCCTTGACCCTGAGCACTGCCTTGCTCTGAGCCAGAGTGCCGCCACTTTTCACCGCTTTCCCAACACTTTGTTATGAAGCACTTTAAGCTTCCCGTTTGCAAACAGCTGTATGCCCACCGTCCGATGCTACACAAACGCCATTTGATCCTTCTATCCAGGCCTCCGCTCTGAAGCCTTCTTGCTATTTATGCTTCAGATTACATCACCAACAGGACACGAGCCCCTCCTCAGCCCAGCTCTGCCACTTCCTGGCCGTGTAATCTCAGCAGCCAGCCCCTGCCGGTGCCTCGCCTGTAAGAGGTGTCCACACACAGACCCGTCAGGACGACGCTGCACGGCTGTGTTAGCGCACCTCAATCACCGGACCGCGGGCAGATGGGGACCCTGCGGGACTCGTCTCCTTGTTCCGACGCAGCCGTCTCCAAAGCAGCTTTCCCGGAAGGCCGGGATTGCACGACATCATTCACAAGCAGGCAGAAGACGGAGGGGATAGCTGACATAGGAGCCTGGGACCGCGTAGCGCTGGACGCACAGGGCTGCCCGTGGCCACCGCCCACAGGGTGAGCGCGGGGGCCCAGCGTGTGCCGAGACCCTGGACCAAGGAAACAGGCCGGCCCCACGATTCGGGCGTCTGCTGATCTGTGCTGTGTCAGAGTTTCTCCTCATGCATAGTTTCAAACATAGAGAACGCTGGGAAAATAACCCGTTGCGCTGGACTGTCCGCCTTCTTTCTCCTGCGGATCCATTTCATGTAGACGTGGTGGCCCTTCACCCCCAAGAACCTCGCTCGGTGGCTGCCCCCACCAGCCACACTCCTGTCACGGGACCCCCTGTCACGGGACCCCCTGTCACGGGACCCTTGCTGTCCCAGCGGCCTGCCTCGCGCCTCCAACCACAGAGCTGGGCAAGGCTCGGGCCTCGTGTCAGTCCAGTTGGGCAAAAGCTCGTTCGGGTCTTTCTGTGAGATTTTCTCTTTTTTGTCAATTCAGTATTTGTTTCTACGTCTGTTTTGTCTTCCCAAACATTCTCTCCTTTTCAATTCAGTCGCTTAGTTGTGCCCAACTCTTTGCAACCCCATGGACTGCAGCACGCCAGGCCGCCCTGTCCATCACCAACTCCTGGAGCTTGCTCAAACTCATGTCCATTGAGTCAATGATGCCCTCCAACCATCTCATCCTGTCGTCCCCTTCTCCTCCCGCCTTCAATCTTTCCCAGCATCAGGGGCTTTCCCAGTGAGTCAGCTCTTCGCATCAGGCGGCCAGAGCACTGGAGTTTCAGCTTCAGCGTCAGTCCTTCCAGTGAACACCCAGGACTGGTCTCCTTCAGGATGGGCTCCCACAAAAGCTCGTTTCTCTTCATCAGGAAGCACACAGACCCCTCACCCCTTCATACCGTTCATGATCTCAGAGCCAGTTTACTCTCACACGGGAACAAAGTCCCTCAGACACACCCACCTTCCCTAGGAGACGCGTTGCTGCCTTCCTTAGTAGCTGCCGTTACACTGAAGACCTTCTTTCTTACAGCTCAAAACAACTAGAACAGGAGCAACAGTTCAGAACTGAAACCCTGAGCCGGGCCTTCTCCAGGGGTCTTGGTTGCTGCCAAAAACAACAGACGCTTGAAATTTCCTTAGATCTTATCAAAGAATCTTAATTCCTTTGTATCACATCCTGTTTAAGAGGCAGATACAGAAATTCTTGGGCCAGTTTTTTGACTGTTCCTGTGTACTTTGTGGAAAGTTTTGAAATTTGCCCTTTCAGAAATACATCTGAGTCTTACATAAGCCTCAGATACAAAGACATTCTTTACCTAAAGGGAAGTCATCCCGCTTAAACTTGGTACAAACTGGCCCTGGTGAGGCTGTGCCACCTGGACAGCGGCTCTGGCCCACCTCCCCAGGCCATCAGGGTGAGGCACGGGGCGTGGAGGCGATTGAAAGCATTACCTGAGACGGGAGTGAAGTGGGTGATCTCTCCCTGCCATCGTCCCCCAGACCCTGAACCCTGGACCACCAACCCCCCACCCCGAGGATCTCAGCAGTGCTAACCGTTCCTCCCTGGGAGCGTCCGGGCCCTGAGCTCACATCCTGCCTCAGAAGCCTGTCACGGTCCCCAGCGGCGGGACTGGAGGACCAAAAGGTGCTCAGGTGTGAACAGTGCCCCTCGGAGTCACGTCCACACGGCTGGCATCCTCGCAGGAAGCGGGAACCTTGGACCCAGACGCAGAGAAGCCACGTGGAGACGGGGGCAGAGAGGCAGAGATGCTCCTACGGGCCAAGGACCGCCACCGCCTCGACCGGCACCCCACTGGGCTCTGGGGGGAGTCGGGCCTGCAGGCACCGCGCCCCAGACTGGCTGTTGAGCGGGCCGCGTGGCCGCGGTGCTCAGCTGGTGGGCTCAGCGGCCACCTCAGGAGGCAGTCACGGCTGAGAAAGGCGGCCTTGTCCTCGGACTGGCCACGGCTGTGCCCAGGAGGGGGACTTGCTCACAATGAGAGGGAGCATCAGCCTCATGGCAGTGGTGGGGAGACGGGGAAGCAAGGGGGGCTTTCCAGGGCTCCGGCCGCACCGCGGCCCGAAGAGGACGCGGGAGCTGCTTCCCGTGGTTCTTCTAAACAATCGTAGCGGCACGAGGACTCACACGCTCTCTCCCCAGAAGCAGACAGACGTGCCTGCCCAGGCCCCGTGCTGAGGAGGTGCTCTGCGTGGGGCGGGCGGCCGCTCACCCGGCCTCCAGTGAAGCCACTCGGTCACTGAAAAGTCCCTGGGTGGTGGGAGGGGTGCTGGCTGCTTCTCTGGCTCAAGTAGAAAATGCCACCTCCACCTCCACGATAGCAAACACCAGGAACACAGAAGGCCTCCCTCTTGGCCCCACTGTTCACCCACCAACAAGGAGAAGCAGGGGCCGCCGCACCTGGGTATGACCAGCCCGCTTCTCACAGCCCTCAACAGGGACCCACCACGGCCGACTCCCTGGCAACATGTCGATTCAAGCATTGGCAAATGACGCAACCCCGCCTGTGTTTTTAAAAAGGCAGACAAGTATCACATAGTATTGCTTATGTGTGGAATCTAAAAAAAAAAAGGATTCTAATGAACTTAGATACAAAATGGAAAGGGGCTCATAGACATGAGCAAGTATGGCCACACTTGGTTACTGTGCCACACGGGGACTCCACCCAGTACCCGGCGACAACCCAAGTGAGAGAAGAGCCTGCAAAAGTGTCTGTATAACTGATTCATCTTGCTATACAGCTGAAACTAACAGAACATTGTAAATCAACTCTCCTTAAATCTTCAAAAATTATTTATTAAAAAGGCAGACAAGAGAAGAGCCGGTGAGACGTGTCTCCTGACCTTTCCTTTAAACAATGGATGTGGGGAGGTTGCGCAGGGAGCTCTTTAAAACCAGAGATCTGCACCCCCGGTTCTCGTCCTCCTGCGGGCTGACCGCATAACACAAACTGTACCCTGAGAGCTTGGAGTCTACATTTCCTAATGACCTAAGGTTTGGGGTTGAATTAAATATTGAAGCAAACTCCAAAAATATCCACAAGGAAACACAGCAACAATGTTGTATCGATTGTGCTGAGCTGCTTAATAATTAATTCCCTCACCTCGGGCTTTGAATGTCTTTCTGTTTGTCCGTCAGCATCACAGACAGGTACCTGGTGAGGGGCTGCAGCTCAGAGGCCACCCCCCACCCCCCCCGCCACGTCTCCAGTCCCCAGCAGTGTGGGAGGCAGAGCGTGCGTCCCGCCTGCCCGGCCGACGGCTCTGCGGCAGGACCCTCTAAGCTCACGCCTCGGAGGGGCCCGGGAGGAGCTCCGGATGAGCCCCAAGGGGCCCCCGGTGGAGTTCTGGTGATGTGGACTTTATGGCCTTGCTTCAACCTGATGAGTGTTTTGAACATGGTTAGAAGTATGTGAGCTCAGCTCTGAGGCCATTTCTGTCTCAAAGCGGGAGTCTCCAAGGCTTGTTTACATGGCCCTAGGGGAGCTAAGAACCAGAAATACCGGTCTCATCCCAGCCTCTGCAGGAGAACCGTGCCTCACAGCCACACAGAGCATCAAGCCTCTCTTCACATGCCCTGAGATTAGGGTCAAACGCAGCACACGGACCCTTGGCTGCTGGCCCGCAGCCCTGAGCCACTGAATGGGGCACGGGGAGACTCTGGTCCCAGGAGTCTTACCTAACTCAAAGGCCTGATCACGTTACGAATTTAACAGCTAAATAGGTGAGAATAATCTTGCTCCAAGGATTTGCCAACAGGAAGCGCCCTGTATCACCCGGTGGTGTTTTCACGTTTTGTTTTTCCCAACAAGTACGTGAGAGGGCAGACTTCCTCGTTCCAGGAGAAATACGAGTGCCAGGCCTCAGGGTGGGCGCCCCCTCCCTCCTCAGGGCCAGCTGCCCCCTGGAGGGGAGAGGGGCCGGCACCCAGCCCAGATCCCACGGGGATTCAGGGCTTCCAGCAAACGCTCTGGGCTCGGGGGAGCAGACAGCTGGCCTCCGAGCTTACCCCAGATGATTCAGGCAGTCCCGCATGTGGGAAAGGGTAATGGGCCGCACTCACGGGGTGAGGAGTGATCGAGTGGATGTGACTATCAGGGCCTCAAAGGAGCGGAGGCCAGGCACGTGGGTGCTGACCGGGGCCCGGTCAGGCCAGGAGAAGCACGCCAGGCCCTCTGCCCTAGGTCTCGATCTGATTCTCTAAACGTGCAGGTTTCAGGACCTAAGAAGCGTGACTGTTTCAGTTTTGACTTCACTGTGTTGCCCGGGACTTCAGGGTTTAAGCTAGTAGAGCCCAGAAGAGAGTAAACGCGGGACCGGAGGCCCAGAAAGCACCTTCACACCTTCATTTGTTCACTCACACTGTTGTAGCCACGCGCTCCGGGAAACAAACTCCCTCAGAAGGACAGTGCAGAGGGCAGAGTGCAGTTTATTACACCGCGGGCCCGAGGCAGAGCCTCCTCTCAGCCAAGGACTCCGACCCTTTTTTGTGTGTGTGAAAACCTTATATATCCTAAGTGTACGAGCTCAAACCCACCTCCCCAAATTCTCTGAAACTAGTCTGAACAAAGGAAAAGAAAGATACAATCAAAGTTAACCTGTGACTCTATGCCTTAAACCCGTGATTCTATGCCTTAAGCCCAGGTAGTTAACAGTGGACAATTATCAATAGGCCTGTGGTCATACCCCAGTAAGCAGAACAGAATGTATGATTTTATTCGGTTACACAGATAATTAGGGAATTCTTTCAGGCGACAGAGAGTCTAGGTAGGAGCCCTGGGCTCTTCCGTGTGGGGGAGGGGGCTGGATTTCCAGTTGGTTTGTCGTTTCCATGGATACTGGGCACAAAGCACACAGTCCACGGTCCGGCCCCAGATGGGATCCCGCTTTCGAGACCCAGCCGTTGTTGATTCATTCATCCACACCCTCACTTGCTCATTCTGTCCACAGACGCTTCTCACTGAGGCAGGAGCTGTCTTGCCGTCTGGACGGAGCCAGCCACGCTCCTTGCAGACATGCTGGACCCCAGTTTTGGGGCGCGGGCGCGGGCGGGGGCGTCCACTGTTTGCCAGTGGAGACGGCAGGGCGCTCACAGTCAGCCTTGTCCGCTCTGAAGTTGGAGGAACGTCAGGCAGCTCGGGAGTCCCACGTTTTACTGCCAGCTCGAGGGGTCCCTGAGGACGCGGGCATGGCCGGCTCTGGCAAGTGGTTCCCTCGGGCCCATCGAGGTCCAGAAGCCCTCGCTCCCCCCGGATGGGGCATCCTGGCCACTGCGGACCCGTCCCCTCTGCTCCTCCAGGCCCTCCCGAGCCCCCCAGGGGTGGTCAGGCCCCCCCACTCTTCAAGGAGGGACAGAGCTCACAGGTTTTGTCCTGCGCTCATCCTGGGGCCCCGCCCCGCCCTGCACACTGGCTCCCTCCAACCATCAACAGGCTCAGTAGCAGCTGATTAAGGAGAAACATTGTCACAGAATATTTGAGGGTCCAGGGAAGCAGCCCTCTCACACAGCTTCTGGTGAGAATGCACATTTCTCAGGACGCAGCAGATCTCTCACATGGCACCTCGCGCCGGTCGGTGGGGCTCCGTCCCAGGCTCCTCTCTCCCTGGCTCAGCCCCTGCCCCAAGCCTTGTCTGAAGCCCCCACCACCCCACTCATGCTTGAACCAGCCGCCCAGGAAGAACTTCTCTGGGCCACGCAGAGCCTCAAGCCACCAAATCGACCAGAAGGTGTTTATTAAAAAGCTCTGAAATTCAAAGAGCAGTCGGAGGTAGGACTCTGAGATAATAACAGTAACGATGATGCCTTTGAGAGTACAGAACAGATCGGAGCGCCCGCTCAGAGTGACTGCATGGACCCTGCAAGCATGGGGAAGAGACCTGTCTCCCCTAAGGAGAGCTGGTGAGTCCACTTCCCATTTCACAGCAGAAAAGTAGGGCCCAGGGGGGTGGAGCGCTGTTTGCAGGGGCACCTGCCTCTGAGATCTGGGAGGGGAGGGTTGGGCCGCCTCCAGCCCTGTTAGAAACACGTGCTCCGTCCACTGTGAGGCCCTGAGACTCCTGGGTCCCAAAATGTTCCTGAACTTTCCACGGAGCTTTGGCCAATCCTGCTTTTAACTCTCAACATGCAGATGAGGCCTGGAGAGTGTTTAGAACAAAGAATGGCATTTTGCTGTTTAAAACCTCAAATGACCTCCGATTTTTAGACACCAGCCTTTGAAGTTTGTTATCACCCAGCCTCTTTGATCAAGGCTTCCCACCCTCCTGAGATCTTGGGCCCTGCACGGAGCTCAGCACAAGCACAGCTACTGTGAAGAGAGAGTCAGAAAATCAAAGTTGAGTACAAAGAAGCTGCAAAACACCCTGCCCGACCTCTTGTTTTGTTGTAGTCAAGCACTCCGGGAAACAAACTCCCTCAGAAGGACAATGCAGAGTGGAGTGCAGTTTATTACAAGGCAGAGTCTTTTCTTAGCCAAGGACCCCGACCAGCATTTGTGAAAATCTTTTATACCCCATGTGTACGTGCCTGAACCCACCACTCCAAATTCCTTGAGACTTACAGAAACCAAGGAAAATACAGCCCCAATAACCCCATCATTCACGTGCTCTGTGCTCATGTGCTCAAACAGTCAAACAATTAGCCAATAATCAATAAGCCCGAGGTTACACTCCGACTGATACAGAAAAATTTATGGCCTGTCTGGAGGAAGGGGCGATTAGTGTATGTTTTCTCTTAGGCGATGAGTAACCTAGATACGATCTCCAAGGTTCCTGGGTCTGGAGGGGGTCTTATCCTTCTGTTGTTGTTTGGAAAGGTGGCCGAGCATGATCAGCACAAACAGGCCTAAGTTGGAGTCCAGACCCCATGAATTCCCTGTGGGGAACAGCCACACATGTTGGCAGAAAGCTCTCTTTTTCCTTAAGTGAGAAAACAAGTCAAGATACTATGGAGACAACAGGACGCATACATGTGCGTGCGCGTGTGCACACGGAACACACCCACACACATCTACGCATGTGCACATGGAACACACACGTCTACACGTGTGCACACACGCACTCCCCCTGGGAGTGGGGTCCAGGGCTTTGGGAGACGAGTTTTCTGCGTTCACCTGATGCCTGTCCATATTATTGTTCAGTTTTAAAAACACAAACATACAACAAAAAAGTGGTCAGTAGATATTTTTCAGCCTCTCCCACGACACCAACCCCACCCCTCCCAGCCCCATTTGCCCAGATGGGGACCTCGGGGGGGGGGTGGTGACTCGGGAGGAGAGAGCCATTTGCGGGCAGAATCTGAGGCTGACCCTGTCCCCACAGAGGCTCTCAGGACAGAGGAGAGCAGGATGGCTGTCCTGG
Source organism: Connochaetes taurinus (assembly GCA_006408615.1). Taxonomy (NCBI): domain Eukaryota; kingdom Metazoa; phylum Chordata; class Mammalia; order Artiodactyla; family Bovidae; genus Connochaetes; species Connochaetes taurinus. The sequence goes on from SJXO01002333.1 coordinate 93,241, forward strand.
GGGCCTGACCCTCCCACTGGGGGGCACGTGAAGCTGAGGAGGTACCCAGGCCACCCAGAGGCGTTGGAGGGGAGTGGGCCACAGACCCCCCGGCAGCGGAGCCCTGATGGAGGCTTCCGAGCAGACATCAGCGGGCCTGTCTGAGGGCCTCTGATTAGGACGAGAGAACTGCCCGCCTTCTCCACCCTCAAACTCCTGAGTCTGGGTTCCAGTGCTTTCAGTCCTGTGAGTCCTGTTCTCTGGGCCCTCAGAAGGGAAGAGGCACAGTCTGCCCCGGGCTCTGGCAGAAAGGGCTGGCCCTGCTGGCTCCACCATCAGCCGCCCCGGGGCAGGGCTAGGAACCTTTGCAAAACTGAGGCCGGAGGCCTAGCCCCCGGGGCAAAGCAATTGCAGGTTCATTTCCCTGTTGACGTCCGCTGGCTCATGGAAAAAGCAAGAGAATTCCAGAAAAACATCTACTTCTGCTTTATTGACTATGCCAAAGCCTTTGACTGTGTGGATCACAATAAACTGTGGAAAATTCTGAAAGAGATGGGAATACCAGACCACCTGACCTGCCTCTTGAGAAATCTGTATGCAGGTCAGGAAACAACAGTTAGAACTGGACATGGAACAACAGTCTGGTTCCAAATAGGAAAAGGAGTACGTCAAGGCTGTATATTGTCACCCTGCTTATTTAACTTCTATGCCGAGTACATCATGAGAAACGCTGGACTGGAAGAAACACAAGCT
>SJXO01002333.1:94609-112853 GCA_006408615.1 Connochaetes taurinus
AACTTGGACAGCAGCTAGTGCACACAGAACGGGACTGTCTGGTGCGTGTTTATCCCCTCCGTTTTTAAAGGTCTGTGTGTGGGTCGCTACGACCTAGACCTGGAGTGACCCCCGGACGCAGGTGACAAGAGCAGCTTGCAGAGACGTGTCGCTGTCCTCTGAGCACCAAACAGAATTCTATCCCCAGACCGCAGGTGTGAGCCTATCGTGCATGTCAGGTGTCACGCACGGTTTTCTGATCTATCTCCTTAGACATCTTTTGCAAAAATCAATATCCTTACATGGATATGGAAGACTCGAGCGTGTAAGTAGCTTTGTCAAAGTCAGTTCAGCCACCCAGTGCTTGGTTGCTTGATGCCACACTTTCAGAGCTGCCGATCCACTGGCAGCCGCCGTCTGCCCCCCACGGACAGAAGACCCTTCCAGGTCACTTCTCCAGTGCCTGCCCGGAACTGCCCTATGGCCCATGTGGTGGGGACAGGGGCGACCCAGCGAATCTCGACCAGGCTCCCACCTGGCTGGGGGGGTCCTGGGGCCCCCTGACCCCCCGAGCCTTGATTCTCCTAGCACTGAGAGAGAGGCACCTCAGTCTGCCCCGCAGGGTGTCTGAGCTCATTCAGACAAGGAACTGAACCATCAGAACTCAGTGCAAACACAAGGCCGACCTCACTGCTCTCAAGGTTTGACCTTGGAGATATGGGGAAGTATCCCGTACTGTTTCGACTCCTGGAAGAAAAGTCATAGACTTATTTCGTGCCTTTCCTGAAAGCAGGTTTTTCTACAGTAGTAATAGCATGTAGTAGGAAATTGCCCTCTGAAGGACCAAGAGGCAGTGTCTGGGCTGGCGCGGGGGTGGGGGCGGTGAGCGGGAATAACATCTTTGTCTCCCTACGGAGCGCGTCCTCCGTGAATCCTGTGTCTGTTGATTCATTAGAGAACAGTGGTCCGCTTTTATTTGTTGGAGCTGAAATGATGCAGAGACTCAGACCTCAGCTCAGCGCGAGGAGGGACCGCAGCTGGGGCCTGGGGGTGGGCTGCTGGTCGGCTGTGGCCGGGGGCACGCGGTGAGCCGGGACCCTCTCCAGGCTCTGGACAGGCAGAGGGGGCCGCTCCCTGGAGCCGTGGACACCCCCGCCCCCACCAGAGGACGCGCGCTCCCCTCTGCCGGCTTAGGTCAAGGCCAGCAAATGCCGCACTGCCGACGAGGGGGCGGGCGCGGCCTGAGGCCTCCTGGCTCATCCGTGAGGTTGGGGGCAGAGCATCTCCTGTCCTGGACTCTTTCCTGTAACCGCCGCAGAACCACTGGGCGCTGGGGTACCACAGCCTCTGCATCACACAGGAGGGGGCCTGGGGACGCGGCCTGGGCACGTTCTCCTCCAAAGTCTTGTCTGAGACTGAGGCCCCAGGCCCTCATCCTGGGGGGGCAGGGACTGAGGCCCCAGGCCCTCATCCTGGTGGGGAGGGCAGGGAGGGAGGCTCCGTGTTGCTGCTCGCGGCAGATGGAGGAGGCGGGCCTTGAGCGTGGTGGTGGGGCTGCTGCTGCTGTGGCGCCCTGGGGGCACCGTCTCCACAGGCCCTGCCCCGAGGGGCTCCCTGAGATGGACCCCCTTCCAGGCCAGGGACCCTGGGGTTCCCACCCCGTGACCCTCAAGCCCCCCGGAGCCTGGACTGACCCCTGTGGCCCCCCCGGTGGTCCTCCCAGCGGGCCCAGCCCTCGGAGGCCGTGACAGGCGGGGAGCATGTGTCCCCAGGCGTCCCAGCAGGAGCCTGCCGTGGAGGGCTCTCAGCTGCCCGGGCTGTCTCGGGGCTCTCTGAGCTCAAGGCCTCCTTGGAAGAGGCACTGGTGGGGCTCAAGCACCGGCAAAGCACCCCTGTTGATGGATCAGGACTCCGGGCTCCTGGCTGAAGCTTTAATTTCACGTCTTAAATAATTTAGGGCCCTGACGAGCAACTTCAGAGTCACACCTGCAAACGCCAGTGTGTTTAGGTTTGTCTTTTTTAACGTTGGCTTTGGAGAGAATAGAGTAAAAGGGATCAGCTTTCAGGCTTTCTTTCCCCCTCAATTAGTGGTTTTTCTTCAGGTAGCTTGATGGAAGGTGCTTAGAGTCAGTTACAGGAAATAAAGTGGAAATTTGATACCTACAGCCAAGAAAGGTGGGGGTGCCTAGTGGAACCCTCATAATATAACATACTCTGTGTGTGTGTGTAGATTCCCCTAGCACAGGGCAGAAATACGGAGACCCCGCATGGGACAAGACTCCCCAGGGGGAGATAACAGACTTTACTCTTGGATGTAAGAGAGAACACAATATTCTACTCACCTGATGTTTTGTCTAAAAGTGACTGCATGCATGTGAGAGGGATAGAAGAAAATGGTGGAGAGCTGTGCTGAAATCTGTCTCTCTGCTTTTGTCCCCCGCCCCAGCCTACAGCAACCCCCCCCAGTGGCCGCCCTCCAGGCAGGACACCGAGCTGACGATGGACCCGCAGACCAGCTCCTGCGCCATCCTGAGGTGCTGCGGATTCACACACAGCGCGAACGCCTCACACCTCACAGTCTAGAAGAGTCTCTGGGCACCCAAATTCCTACTCAAGGACACATACAGGAGAAACCAAGAGGGCTATGATAAAATAATGCAGATCTGAGCCTGGAAATTCTCAGGGGTGATCCCAGGGTGAAACATGAAGCGCTCATAGAGTAACCAGAGCCTCACTCACTCTCATGTAGTAGTCTTGAGGTTTGGAAGGTGAAAAATGACGCTTCAGAAAGTAGAGAGCGCGGCAAAGCAGCGGCGCAGGCGGCCTTGAGCATTCAAACAGCAAGCGCGTAGTCCCCCTGTCAAAGCCGCACCCGAGCAACTTGGGCTCCCGGGTAATGGGGGTGTGCTCAGGGACACTGAAGGTGCCTCCAGGACATCATGATGACCACCAAGTCTGGCCTGCAGCGTCCAGGGCACACCTGGGAGAGCCTGGGAGGGACCACCACTTCAGTGTAGGGGAAACAGATGAACTGATACGAGCCATCTCTTTTTAAAAGATTAAATACTGTTGGTTTTCTCACAGCTGGTTCCAGGTAATTCAAGAGGCGAGGGGCGGGAGGAGAAGGGGACACGACAGAGAGTGAGATGGCTGGAGGGCATCACCGACTCATGGGCATGAGTGTGGGTGAGCTCCGGGAGCTGGTGATGGACAGGGAGGCCTGGCGCGCTGCAGTCCACGGGGTCACAGAGTTGGATACGACTGAGCGACCAAACAACCACAATAATTCCAGACTTAAACTTGGCAAGACCCCCAGTGCTAAGGGCGATCAGGGTCCATAACGCCGCCCTGAGCTTCGAGGCTGCCATCGGCCTGGAAACGGGTTAAGGAGAGGAAATCCTCAGGGTGCTGAGCTGCTGCCCACCCAGGCCAGCGCGAGCCGAGGGTGGGATGGCAGCGCCGTCACTCCACACCCAGCGGCCGCTCGCTGCGGCTGCCCGTGGGCTGGGCTGTGTTCAGCCCGTGCCCCCCACCGCGACTGTCAGGGAAGCACGCGGCCCACCAGCCGCGAGGGGCCAGCCTGTCTGCAGGTCTCAACAGGAGACCCCGGGGGCTGGAGTGGGCCAGGCTCCCGCAAAGGGCAGGAGCTGAATAACCGCCTCCTGTGGTCTCTGTTTGTGCATTTCTGAGGCTCCTTTTAAAAGCGTGTGTACTCCACAGAGCTTAACTTGCCTGCTCAGAGCAGGGTCGGATATTATCACATCAAACCGTGAAGATGTTCTCACTGCTTCAAGAACATTGACCCAGGAAGACTGCTTACTTTCTTCCGTTATTCCACTCAAGGGGGAAGGGACAGTGAGGGACTCTGGGAAGGTCGTGTACACCCTGCTGTTCTTAAAATGAAGAATCTACTTATTGCATAGCACAGGGAACTCTGCTCAGCGCTACTGCTGGCTGGGAGGGGAGGGGTTTCGTATATGGGAGAAGGGATACACGTCTAAGTATCACTGAGGCTCCTCACTGTTCACCTGAAACCACCACAAGATTGTTAATCAGCTACACCCCGATACAAAATGGTTTGGGTATTAAAAATAAAATAAAATATAAGCTGTTTCAAAAACAAACAGAAAAAGATCGCTGGTTGTTTTGTGTATGAATTTAGCTAATATTGCTTGACCTATAGGCTGCGGGTTTGGCTACTTTTTTAGGATTTTTTTCAACCCGTGGGAACACCTTCTCAACAGCACCAAAGTGTACATCAGCCCTTTTGAATTTGATGCTCAATTTCAGGCTTGATCAATACCATCATAATGAAGATTAAAATGTGATTTCAGTTCCTTAGGAAACTAGGGGAACAATTTATCATAACCAGTCAGGTAGTCAATATAAACAAAACTTACTGGAGAAAGGTCATCCCTAGCTCGTGCAATACAAATTTAATTTATTTACTTTGATGATTAAAAAAATGAGTGGACAGTTTGTCAGAGTTAAATATTTATGGTTCCAATTTTAAAATTCAAGCTCTCCTTTACGGATTCTGAACCTAAGCAGAAACACAGCTACTGTTCTCTCAGGTGACACAAAAATGGCCCGTGAGCCAGGAAAGTACCTGCTGCCTAGCGTTCTGAGTTTCATGATTTTATCACTCTTTTTACATTTTAAACTTCATTTGTACCTATACAGGTTTTTGGGGGTACTCAAAGATACCTTCCCACTAGTTTTACTCACGAATGAAGCAGGCACTTGGTAAATATTCTCGGAGATGTGTTCATATGTCTCACTATGGTCATATATCCTTTTCTTTCCCCTCTTTCCCCTGATTTTTGTTTTATGTACCTTTGTTTCTTTGTTGCTGAGTATTGAATGGTTTAGGTTGTCTATCTTCTTTGTGAATTGTACCTTTTATCATTAAAAATATTCATCTTTGTTTCATTTTTAAAAATAAATAAATGAAACAGGCAACATAACCACGTCACAGTTCAGCTCTAGGATTCCCCGTTAAGGGGGGAGCTTGTGGAAAGCAGTTGCTGGGGTGCACTGCACAGCCTTTTTTGGGTGTGTTCACGCCATTTTACAGGAAGGAAGCTGAGGGCCTCCCCAACCCACAGTGACGTCCACAGCAAAACCAAGCAACAAGGGCATCCCGCAGCCCTGAACGTGAGCAGGTGAGGATGAACCAGCATGAGCGAGGAAGCCCGGAGGGCTTCCCTGTCTGAGGTTAAGACCCAGGGGAAGGCACGCAGCCTGGACAACAGGCCGGCAGTGCCCGTGAGCCCCACCAAAAGGCATGGCCCCGCCCGGGCTGTCTGCAGCTTCCAGAGTCCAGGCGGTGCCCTGTGACACAGCCACGTCTGAAGGAGCACGACCCGCCCAGAGCAGAGCTGAAGGCCCCCGGGGCGGCAGCAGGGGGCACCGAGGCAGAGCTGGGGGTTGGGGGAGTCCCGGGAGAGGAGAGCCACCCCGGGGCCTCAGGAAGCAGGAGGCAGCTTTCCACTGTGTGCACTTTTGTGGAAAAAACAGAAGTGAATAAAAAATGCACTTTTCTAACAAAAATTGGATCACTTAGCTGAAATGGACAAAATCCAAGAAAACCAGAAACCACTGGAAATAATTCATGAAGTTATAGAAAGTCTGAACAGACTTTATGCAAAGAGATTTAATTAGTAATTAAATCTTTTCCACAAAGGCAAGTCCCAACTCAGAAGGATTCACTGTGAATTCTACCAAACCTGAAGGAAGGATCAGTACCAGTCCTTCACATGTTCTTCCTAAGGAAGAGAAGAGACCCTTCCTAACTCACTCCATGAGGCCGGCGTTGACCTGAGACCGAAACCACCAAGACTGACCACAGGAAGAAAGCAACTCCGGACCAGCACCCTCCGTGAGCAGAAACACCAAAATCTGCCGCAAAACCAGCAAAGCAAGCCTGGCAGCACAGAAGAATACTGAACTCCGTGACCAAGCTGTATTTCTCTCAAGGACACAAACGTTGTTCCTCGTGCAAAAGTCAATCACATCACAGGTTGCTTGGGTAGAATAAAAGAAAAACTAAATGGTCATCTCAGCTGGGGCTTCCCTGGTAGCTCCGCTGGTAAAGAATCCGCCTGCCATGCGGGAGACCTGGGTTCTATCCCTGGGTTGGGAAGATTCCCTGGAGAAGGGAAAGGCCACCCACTCCAGCATTCTGGCCTGGAGAATCGCATAGACTATATAGTCCACGGGATCGCAGAGAGTTGGACACGACTGAGCGACTTTCACTTCACTTCATTTCATCTCAGCTGACACAGAAAAAGCAACACTGTTTCACAATTTTAAAAAAACCCCAATACTCACCAAATTGGGAATGGAAGGGAACTTCTTCAATCTGATAAAGGCCACCAACGAAAACCTCAGAGTTAACGTCATCCTCAGTTGTAAGAGTTGGAGAACTTTCCTTCTGAGACCAAGAACAAGACAAGGGTGTTCAATTTCACAAGGCGATTGGGGCTGGGGGTGTGGAGAGAGAAAAAAATAAATTAAAGGATAAACATTATGCTTATTGGAGGAAGAAGCAAAATTATCTCTGTGTTTGAATCTATATGGGGATGGGCTGAGTGCAGGCACAAAACGAAAAAGATTGACTGTGAGTTGATAGTTATTGAAATTGACTGATGGATACATTTTCCTCTAATTTTATGTATATTACAAAATTTTGCATAATAAAGATTTAAAAAATATTAATTGTTGTAATATTGGAAGAGGGTTGTTTTTTTTTAAGCAGTGATAAATATTCCTAGAAATTTCAGATACCTAGATGTCTAAAGGGGAAAGAGGACGTTTGGAAGGAACCCCATTCCCTCGTGCTTTCTGAGCTGCCCTAAGCGAGAGTCTAATTATTAGGGTCTCCAACTGAAGCGACTTAGCAGCAGCAACAGCAAGGCTAGCGGGTGACCTCACATCAGTCAAAATCCACCGCTTTTTATCTGCCCCACGTCTATCTGAGGGTGTCTTGTGGACCTATTTACTGATCTTGTTTAGAGGAAACTCGGTATTAACTGCTGACGGCCTTTGTAAAGATCCGTCTTATTTCTGGCCTTTCCCGGTGGCTCGTCGGTAAAGAATTCACCTGTAATTCGGGAGCTGCAAGTTTGATCCCTGGGTCAGGAAAATCCCTTGGAGTAGGGCATGGCAACCCAGCTCAGAATTGTTGCCTGGAGAATCCCATGAACAGAGGACCCTGGTCCATGAGGGTGCAGAGTCAGACTTGACTGAGGTGACTCAGCACTTAGGTTATTTCTGCTTTTCTCCAAGTCATTCTGTCTCAGGCTGCTGCTGCTGCTGCTGAGCCGCTTCAGGCGTGTCCGACTCTGTGCGACCCCATAGACGGCAGCCCACCAGGCTCCCCCGTCCCTGGGAGTCTCCAGGCAAGAGTACTGGAGTGGGGTGCCGTTGCCCTCTCCGTCTACCTCAAGAGTGACTCCCAAACGCCTGCCCTCTCCTTTCCCCTAATGAGCTTATGATGAGCAGAATTAACCCTTCAGGACCCCAGCTCTCACAGCACAGTCCTCAGGGCCCCCCTTCCAGGCTGGGTTGACAATAAGACAATGATCCTCACCCTACCCCTTTCCCTCAGAACCTTTAACCCAGGGTCTCGCCGTGCATTTGTCTTGAAGATCAGGCGTGTTGGTTAAAGTTCAGTGAACGACCGGTTAAGAAGAACAAAGGAAATTATATCTGTACAAAACTAAGAATTATAAACCCGGAATCAGAAGCTCCAAGGACTGCTTCCCCTCTGAGCTCACAGACGAGAAGTGAAGTCGCTCAGTCGTGTCTGACCCTTTGTGACCCCACAGACTGTAGCCCATCAGGTCCTCCGTCCATGGGATTCTCCAGGCCAGAACACTGGAGTGGGTTGCCATTCCCTTCGCCAGGGGATCTTCCTAACCCGGGGATCGAACCCAGGTCTCCTGCACGGCAGGAAGACACTTTACCCGCTGAGCCACCAGGGAAGCCCCAGACGGGAACGGGTGCCCATTTCTATCACGAGTACCCAACATCGTAGTAGAGGTTAGAAGTCAAAGGCACCATCATACACAGTAGAGAGACAAAGGACCGTGCATCAAGATGACACTGATGCTTTACATGAAGCTCACTGCAGGCACACAGTCCAGGTACACACGCACAAAGGGGCAGCGAGCCTCCACCACTGCCCAAAGGCTGCGAGGAATGCTGTCCCTTTACGAACCTGCACCCGAGTGTCAGGAGAAAGACAGAAGCTGGTCCAGCGGAGCAGGCGCGCCCGCCACTGAGGAGCTCTGGCTGGTGCCCGAGGCTGGCGCCCACCGCACACCATGGGCACAGAGACAATCTCAGGCGTCACTTTTCTTGTCCTGCCTTTCAAACATGAATCCTATTTCACCAGGGGATTGCTGACTTGATCACAAACTCGCCAAGCACAGGTCTGTATCTGTCTCCACCTGGAGCTGCCCGCAGGCCCAGGACATCCAGGTACATGTGGGTGCCTATTCTTGCCTGGAGAATCCCATGGACAGAGGAGCCTGGTGGGCTACAGGCCACAGGCTTGCAATGAGTCAGACGTGACTGAGCAGGCATGCGTGGTCAATCACTACCTCATGTCACTATGGAAAAAAGTGGAAACGTTACACTTTTCAATAGCTTCTCGATGTCCTTATAAAGTACATCAGATTTAGACATTTAAATCTACTGCTTTGTTTATGATCCATCTGCTTTTCACCTTTATTCAGTACACTCTTCAAGCTTCTTTTGATTACGTTAGTAAAGTAGAATTCCGTTCACCACAATCATCATTATTCTTTTCTCTCATCACTGTTTGAGTTTTGTATTTATTTATGCCTCTAACCGGTCTCTCCCAAAAAGAAGTGAAGTGAAAGTCGCTCAGTCGTGTCAGACTCTTTGCGACCCCATGGACTACACAGTCCACGGAATTCTCCAGGCCAGAGCACTGGAGTGGGTAGCCTTTCCCTTCTCCAGGGGATCTTCCCGACCCAGGGATCGACCCAGGCCTCCTGCACTGCAGGCGGATTCTTTACCACCTGAGCCACCAGGAAGCCCAAAAAGAAGTTGATCGAGACGTTTAACAGATCCTTAAAATAAAAGCGTTGTGTGTGGTATTCATTTTGTTCAATTGGTTTGAATTGAAGAGTTCTGTCTCCAATCCTCACTGAAGTTATCACTTTGTTTACAGGACACCAGTAAGTTTGCCAGAAAAAATAAAAACTTGCGCTGTCATGATGTGAGTGAGCACAGGAGATTACAAAACCTTCATGATTAATGCATGTAGTTCTTAACATGCCCAGCCATCTGTGCTTTCTGGGGTCTGACAGTTTGTTAATAATGCATTAGTGTTTGCATTCCCACTAAGCTCTATGGCAGGAAAAGATGACAGAATTGTAGCCCACTCATGCCGTCTACGCTGCACGTCAGACGAGGGCGACCCCCCTTTCTCCCCCACTCCAGCCCACCCCACTCTTTGGCCACGTTAGCCAAGCTTCTCTTTTTCAAAGCTCCTGTTTCACCATCGCACCCATTCATTTCCTAAAATCACATTCAATCATTTGCAGCTCTTTAGTTTTCTCGTTCTGTTCTGGCTGCAAGCTCCGCATTTGGGGCCTGTAGTCAGCACACCCCGGTCCACTCCACTAGTCTTTATGGCTGGTGCCCCTACTGACCCTGTCCTGCTCGTCAAATATTTTGAATTTCTCTCCAACTCTTGTTGTTGTTCAGTAACTCAGTCGTGTCTGACTCTTTGTGACCCCATGGACTGCAGCACGCCAGGCCTCCCCGTCCTTCACCATCTCCCGGAACTTGCTCAAACGCATATCTATCGTTCGGTGATACCATCCAACCATCTCATCCTCTGTGGTCCCCTTCTCCTCCCACCCTCAATCTTTCCCAGCATTAGGGTCTTTTCCAGTGAGTCAGATCTTCACATCAGGTGGCCAAAGTACTGGAGCTTCAGCTTCAGCATCAGTCCTTCCGATGAATATTCAGGACTGATTTCCTTTAGGATGGACTGGTTTGATCTTCTTGCTGTCCAAGGGACTCTCAAGAGTCTTCTCCAACATCACAGTTCAAAAGCATCAATTCTTCGGTGCTCAGCTTTTTTATGGTCCAACTCTCACATCCATATAAGACTCCTGGAAAAACCATAGCTCTGACTAGACGGCAAATGCTGCCCCTAAATGTAGTCGTGGTGGATTAACAGTCCTGCAATCCTTTCCTGGAGGAAGGAGCCAGTGCCTAGTGGAGGGGGCTCCCCAGCCCTGGTCTCAGAAGCCACTGAGGTTTGCCCAGCACACGGGAGGAAGATGAGTGGTCCAGGGGTGGACAGCCACGTGGGCAAAAGGAAGAAATCCTGCTAGACGTGTGCAGATGGACCAGACTGAGAGGCCGTGAAAACCACAAGGACGTGCTGAGGCTTCAGCAATAAAATGCAGTCAGATCTAATCACTATTAAATTGGTTTCTTTAAATTGAAAATAATTTATTGAAGCAAAGTTGACTTACAATCTTGTGTGAGTCTCAGTGTATATAGCAAAGTGGTTCAGATGCATATAACAGACACATGTACGTGCTCAGCAGCAGGTCCGTGGTCTTTATCTGGTTTAGACACGGTAGTGTGTATCTGTTTATTCCAAAGTCCTAATGTATTGCTCCTGTGCTAATATTTAATTGTTCATATAATGACTGGGTAACAGGATCAAATTCCTTATAGTAAAATTCACAAAATAAAATTATTCCGTAATTGTATTGCCACAAACAATAGGGCTTAACAGAAGCCCTAAGCAGCCACTCAGTGCTCCACTGGACCTGAGAGCCAGGCGCTCTGCGCATCCGTCGTCAGAACTGGCGACTGATTCTCACACAGCGGATATCAGGAAGAGCACCAGCCCCAAGCACCCGCCTGATGACGCTGAACAAGGTCCACCCCCACCCCCAGCTTGCTAGGGGGCCCAGGGACAGGCGTGCATGGTGGGGGGCGTTAGAGAGAGAAAGCAGGAGCAGGACGGCCGCAGCTCTGAGGGTCCCGAGCGTCTTCTCTGCAGGTCCAGGCAGAGAGCTCCATTTGCCTCTCGTCTGCCCTCGCAGTTTCCAAATCCTCAAGGATGCGAACAACAAGGAGTTAAATTTTTCTTTTTCTGTTCTTCCTCTGTGTGGAATTTCCAACAATGGAAAATCAGAGCCAAACAGGTGAGCAGGAAGCACGCTCAGCACCCCCACAGGCTGCAGAGCAGACCCGAAGCCTCTTGTCAGGCCCTCTCCGGAAAAGTCAAGACTCACATGCCAGCCGCCAGATAGATAATGTAACATTCTCGCCAGAATCAGCCCCCTGCGGGCTCACTTGCTCCCAGGTTGACTCTCCTGCTCAGCAAAGCTCTCCCAGGAGCTGGAAAAGACTGATGTTTACCAAAGGCTTTGAAGATGGAAACTAATGCAAGCGCTTGCATTATTATTAATAACATTTCAAACTGGGCGCATGGAATTTGTGGCTGCACTTGATGACATTTTAATTAAGTTTCTAATTTTACCAGGTGGGGGGCAAAGAGAAGTTATTTTTATCTCCGAAGCCTGAAGTCACGTCTGGTTCCCAGACTGCAGCAGGGTGTGCTCAGGGCACTTGAGTTCTGGCTGAAGAGCTCTGCACCCGGGCTCACTTTCTTAATCTTCCGCAAGTAGGCAGAAAAAACACCACTGCCCCAGCGCCTCTCAGAGCCCAGGGCTCTCGCCTTTGCGTCAGCTGTCGCCCAGCGAAGCTCTGCCATCTTTCCACCTCCTGCTCTGTTGGCCCAGAAATGGAATCTAAAAAATACAACAAAATAATGACTACAAAAACAACAAAAAACACAACAGACTCACAGATACAAAGAACTAGAGGTCACCAGCGGGGAGAAGGAAGGGGGAGGGGTTAAGAGGTGCAGACTACAAAGGTAACAAAGGTGAACGGATGTTGTGCAACGTGGGGAACATAGCCAGCATTTTATAGTCCCTATAAATGGAGCAAAGCCTTTAAGAGCTGCGAATCACCACAGCCTGTCTAACACTGTGCTTGTAGCTTGTATTATATTGTGCAAGGGTTAGATTGCAATTTAAAAAAAGCCTCCATAGTAAAAGTCTGATTTTAAAAAATGATTATTTTAATCCAAAATTGGTAAGCCTCCTTCCATATACAGCTAAGATTTAAAAATAAGAAACAATTTTTAGAAAACTTACTGGTTTAAACTAAATATACTTGCTATCTCCAGTGAGTTTTTCAAATTAGAATTAGAAAAGAAGAAGAAAAAAGGAAAGGAAACAGGGATTCGCTGGTGGTCCAGTGGTCCGGACTCTGCCTTCACTGCCTTCCCGGTCAGGGAACTAAGATCCTGTCAGCTGCACAGCAGGGCCAAAAAACAAAAATAAACAAAAAGTTCGAAGGAGCTTCCCCGAGTAAGAACTCATTTCAAGAAATTTTCACATGCTGTTTGCTCAATTTTTTTAGTTGTTTATTTAGCAACAAATTTGCACAATTCCAACACCTCTAGGGGACCGTGAGAGCTTCTCTCAGCAGCACCTCTGCACACACCCTCCTGTGTCTGGGGGCTCTGAAAATGCCACGGCACCTGCTTTGTCGTGAACGTGGTTCATGGGCCTCAGTTTGACTATGGAGTTGTTTGGATATAATGTTGCCATTCTAAAGATTCAAGATCATGTCACCCCCCTCCTTTTCCTATAACACCTTGAAGACTAATTTCTACCTATAACAATATACCAAGTTATCTGTAACATCAGAGAAAACATTTGTAACATTTACTTTCCATGCACCCTTCCTCAGGAAGCTACTGGAGAATATATACCATCCAAATAAAATAAATAAATCAGGAAATGGGATCCAGAAAACAAGGGACGGTGACACTGGAGTGAAGCCTGGGGACAAGCCACAGGAAGCCTGTCCACAAAACGGGCGAGAGACAGACGAGAGAAGCGGCTTCCTCGTCTTCTGAGAAGTGTCCCTAAAGAGAAGATGCTGTGAAGTGACGTCTTGTGATGTCCACAGGATGTACTGTGGCGAAGACGCAATGGTCCACGTTAATGCTGACTTCTAATTATTGTCCAGCTCCTACTTCAGATACCTCGTGATTCTGTTCACCTTGTTGGAGAGAAGCAAAAATTTAGTTTCTGTTGAAGTAAATGAGAACAAGAAATTGCTTTCATAGACTGTATTGGTAATTTTCAGCATCACAGAACTTAGCTTTTTTCCCCTGAAAGGAAACCGGATTAATGTCATCAATCTCTTTGGAGAGGGGAGGGCAGAAAGAATAAATAAGGAGAGAAAAGGATTCTTAGCCATTTTTCATGTATTCTTGCTGAAAATTAACTAAGGGAAAATGAGTAGCTGAGAAGCTAAATTAATCCTGACCAGGCTCATTCTGGGAAAAGTACCCCTTTGCCTGAGTAGCCACCTCAAGGCATGAGATGGGGCCCCTCTGGGTTTGGGCAACGAACACTTTACACTTTACCTCAAGGACGCAGAACGGCCCGGTCTCCCGGGATGGGCCATCAGACCAGCGTGGGACCTGGAATCCGGGGAGCTGGTGGGCTCTCACGGAGTGCTCACGCCAGGGCTGTGCGCACAGATCTGTGCTGCTCTTTGAGATTGGTTCTCACAGCAGTCATGTATTTTGAGTTAAGAGTGATAATGAAATTTAACTTTCCACTTCTGGATACCTGTGTAACGAATCACTAAACTAGACACGGCTCTGCCCATGTGGGGGGACCTCCCATGAGCAACGGTCCAGCAGAGCCTTGTGGGTGGGGTGACCTCCAGCTCACCTCTCGGGGTTGGGAGCATCTGTCCAGGGTGACTGGCCTGCTTGTTTTCCTCCGCGTGTGCTCAGACAGACTGGAAAGCCCACCCGTTATTGTGCTGTATGAATGCCCAGAGGCTGAGCCTGCAGTGTAGCTGTGTCTGGCTCTCTCACCATTTATTGAGCATCTTCTTTTATAGGGGACTGTGCTGTGCAGGGTGGAGTCCTACGCACCTTTCCGCTCCGGCAGGCACAGACATCTAGCCCAGCAGGTCTCACGCCTGCTGCACCTGAGAGCTTCTGAGAAACACCTGCCTGGCTCCCGTGCTCCGTGGGTTGATCCCACGTTACCTGGGCTGGAGGAGGGGTCCTGAGGGGCACATATGTTTATAAACTCCCTGCATGGGAATTCCCTGGCGGTCCAGTGGTTAGGGGAGAAGGCAATGGCACCCCACTCCAGTGCTCTTGCCTGGAAAATCGCATGGACGGAGGAGCCTGGTGGGCTGCAGTCCATGGGGTCGCTAAGAGTCTGACTTGACTGAGCAACTTCACTTTCACTTTTCATTTTCATGCATTGGAGAAGGAAATGGCAACCCACTCCAGTGTTATTGCCTGGAGAATCCCAGGGACGGGGGAGCCTGGTGGGCTGCCGTCTATGGGGTCGCACAGAGGCGGACATGACAGCGACTTGGCAGCAGCAGCGGCCAGTGGTTAGGACCTGGAACTCTCACTGCCATGGGCCTGGGGCTCAATCCCTGGTTAGCGAACTAACATCTTACAAGAGGTGTGGCATGGCCATAAATAAACACAGAAAAACTCCCTGGGTTAGGCCCTGGCTAGGGCTTAGAAATGCCCTTTTGAACAAGTTAGTAAGTTAACTAAGTGGTGCTGGTAAGAAGTCAAGGGAGGGACTCACAGTCGCTGCTAGGAAGGTGTAGGGAGGAGACAGTCCAGTGGGCTGCAAGGGTGAGTAGGACTTGGTGGGACAGACAGGGGTGGGGTAGAAGATTCCAGACAAAAGGACTGGGGAGGGGGTGCGTGGGAGCCTGTGGGAGGTGTAAGAAAGGGTTTCTCCACCACAGAGTTCTAGGACTGATCGGCGGGAGGAGGACACCGAAATAATCGCAGGCGAGGGGGACAGGGACCCAGCGCCCGGTGGGCAAGGCTGCTCACCGGAGGCCACACCGCGCGTGCACCACGGCTCCTGCCCCGCCCGAGAGCGCAACGTGGCGCGCTCACTCCTCTGCTCAGTGTTTGCACCGATCGACGCTGGCCTCAGGTCTGTCGCCCGAGGCCCGGTACCATCACTGCTCTCGAACGTCCCTACCGGGAGGCCCGCTCTCTTGCCCCCCGCTCCCGTCTCCCACGTCTTCTTCCCGTGGGAGCCCGGGATCCGAGCTAACCCTAACCCAACGCTGGAGGGAGGCGTGCGGGACAGGCGGGCAGGGGCGCGGTCACTGCGATCCGCCTCCCTCGCGGTCCTGCCGCCTCCTCCGTCATCACACCACCCGCGGCCGCGAGGAAGCCACACCGCGCGTGGGTCAGGGCAAGGCCGCGCTGACCCCGAGCCGAGCCCGCGGGACGCCCGTTAGCCGGCGGTCTGGGCCCAGGCCAATCATCGGAGGGCACGTCAGCACCCTAGCGCCTGGTTGGCCAGGACTGGGCAGAGCTGGCCCAGTCAGAGTGGAGCTTCCCTTCCCCTTGGCCGCGAAGGGAGAGCCGCGCAGGTCCTCGCGTTTCCCGCAGCCTTTTCGCCGCGACCTCCCGCGTGGTAAGGGCAGCATACTCCGGCATCGTTTGGCGTCGAAGGTAGGCTGTTTCCGAAGATGACCCTCACAAGTTCTCATTCTTTATGTACAAGGCTCTGCCCACTCCCCTTGAATCCAGGCTGGCCTTCCGCTTAACGTCTCCCGACAGAACAAGGCAGGGGCGAAGGTCCAGGATTTCCAAGCCCAGACTTTCAGGGGCCAGGCAGTGTCCATTCTGAACGTCTTGGGGTCCAGCTGCCCGCAAGCTCAGGCTGACCACCAATACAGAGAGAGGCCGACTTGCTCTCAGCTCTCCACTCACTCTGCTAAGACAACAAGCCATCTGAACCTCCTTCCCCCGAGGCGAGCTACTGAAGCCATCTGAACCTCCTTCCCCCCAGGCGAGCTAAAAAGGAAAGTCGGCTTGGGAAGATCTCAACCAAGAACAGATGAAAGAGAGAAATCTTCCACCAAGCCACAGACCTGAGGAAGAACAGCTCCCTGTTGTGCAAGCTCCCATGTTTGTGTGGCTTGTTGTGAGTTAGTCGCTCCGCCGTGTCCGACTCTGCGACCCCATGGACTGTGGCATGCTAGGCTCCTCTGTCCGTGGAATTCTCCAGGCAAGAATACTGGAGTGGGCTGCCCTTAAAGAACCGAGTCACAGCATAAATCGGACTTACTGCTACTTTAGTATAGTCTTACCTGGTCTGTTTCATAGGTTTAGACTTAGCATTCTATCAGCCGCCTGTAACAGGAAATCCAGTTCAGTAAGGACATCGATTATCCATCTCTCAGAACATGAAACTCATGCTAGCACGGTCGCCCGTGGTGTCACCAAGGACCCGTGCCCCTCCCGCCGGCCCATGCTGCCATCCCCACCGTGCCAGCCCTCCTGTCACATCACGGGCGTGGGAAGGCTGCAAGGCGCCGGACGTCACATCCAGGCCCACAGCTCCAGCCAGAAACGAGGAGCGTGTCCTCTTTATGAGCCTCCTTTATGTGAGGAGCCTTCCCAACAGCAGGATCCATTGGCTTAAACTTGTTTTAAACGAGTTGAGGGAAGAGGCCTGGAGTTACGGACATTGGTTCACACAGAGCAGCTGACCCCAGCCGTACAGAGGGTGGTGGCTACCTGGACCGTGGTGGGTTTCTGCCAGCAATGACAGAGAAGGCAAGCTTGCGGCTACCACGATGTCCACTCCCATATGAAACTAACACTGACCACTGAATGAATGGGCATTCCTGAGAGACACAGAGCCTTCATCTGGCACCTTGTATGATCTCTACCTGTCTTTCTACTCCCCCCGCCCCCACAGGTGTCACCGTTTGCAAGGTGATAGGCCAATCAAAATCTGACAGCAGCCAGGGTCCTGGCAGGAGGCGGAGGCAGGAGGAGATCTGGAAGAGCACGACAGGACCACCAGCTGCAGTGTAGCCACAGCTCCAGGACCTGCCAGGGGTGCTGTTCCCCAGGGCCTCGCTGACACCGCTGCCTGGCTGCTGGAGGCGTGGTTCCTGGATCCAACAGAAAAGGAAGCTGGACAAGCACTGTGGCCACCAGGGGACATGGACACTGCCAGGCCAGGGTGGGCCCCGTGGGCAAAGGGGGGAAAAAGGCCGCAGCCTCTCTGCTTGGACTCAGCCGGCAGCTGGTACCCGGCTGGTGAAGATCCGCTGATGATGATGGCCATGGGCCTCCTGGACACAGGGCAGGAGAGAGTGCATTCGGTTGGAAAGTGGAGAATCAATGAGCCAGTTGACCAGAAACTGGAGAATTTTACTGAAGAACAGCAGTTCAGAGTCCAGGTTGTTCAGCCCTTGTAGGCTCCTCTGTCTAACCCCCTGTGTCCGGCAGCTTCTCTTCCACACCGGCCAGGGGGACACTCAGTTGCCTTCCTCCAGAGGTGGGAGCCCCCCCACTCCTGGCCAGCCACCAAGGGCGCAGTCAGGCCACTCTGGTTTCACAAGTCGTGGGCCGTGGCAGTAAGAGCAGAGGTGCATCCGCTAATCCAAGGCTGGCTGACCGTGGCTGAGAAGAGAAAACGTGGGGAAAACAGAAACGTTCCCTGGGATTGAAATTGAGGTGTCTGAGCCACAGAAAGGTTCTCCTCTGCTACAGGGACAGTCTGGGAGCGCAGGCCTGCGGCGCCTGGACGCCCCGAGGTCTGGGCTGGGCCTCCTGGTGACCACCGGGCGCAGCCGCGGGGGGAGGCAGGAGGTGGACCAGATGGACTGGAGGCGAGACAGGCCAGGCTGGTGAGACAGGTTCAAGGCGGATCCCAACCCCTCACCCCCGCGGGGCTGCAGGAGCCCGTCACTGTCTCAACGCTGAAATCCTGGGGTCGGGGGCCCTGGGTCACGGAGCCTGCGGGGTTTCAGAAAGAACCCAGGTGGGAGAACCTGCGATCACCTTCGCTCCAACGCTGAGGAGCTGCGACAGTCTGGGGAGCCCCACGGGCCGGCGCCGCCTCACCTGCCAGGCAGGAGGGGGCCACGCCGGGGAACAGCGAGCACCGCGGAGGCGAAGGCCCGGCTTAGCTAGTCTTCTGCCCGGCCCGCTCCCTCCTTCCCGCCCCAAGCCCCTTCCGGCCTTGGGGGGAGACTGGCTCTTCCGGCCAGGCCCCGCCGCGGGGCGCGCACCCCCGCCCGGGCGGCGGAGGCAGCGGGAGGCGCCCCCGCCCCGGGGTCCTCTCGGCGGGCGCGGGGGCGGGGG
>SJXO01002333.1:114074-133357 GCA_006408615.1 Connochaetes taurinus
CCCGCCGGGGCCCCGCAGCTTAGACGGGCGCCGGGCCGGGCCCCAGGGGGCTGCTCGCGCCCGGCCTCACGTGCCGGGTCCGCCCCGGGAGCCGGGAGCCGGGAGCCGGACAGAGGAAGAGGGCGCCCCAGGGAGAAAGAGCGGCTTTGCCCCTTAGTTTCGTAACAGCACGCGGGCTTTCGGAAGTGAAGTTTGGGAGCTTTTCTCCGAGAGTCACCCATCGGGTCCGGGGCCGGCCGTGGGCTTCCCGGAGCCCTCGCGGGCCGCGGCCGCCGCCCGGCGCGGGGGGCAGAGGGGAGGCTGGTGTGGTTCCGCGCCAGCCGAGGGGAGCCCGGGGCGGCGGGGGAGCGCCCGGCAGGACAGCCCGGCTCCCGGCCCCGCGCGCGCGCACGCGGCCGTCGCAGGTTGCCCAAGGGGCGCCCCGAGGTTTCCGCTAGAAGGGGGCACGGCCGTGGGAGCTCTTCTGGCCCAGGAGTTCCCTCAGTCAGTTTCACGTTTACGAGCTTCTTGCTCACCCAAGGGGAACGTTGAAAGAGTGCTTCCCCGGAGTCCACTCACCAAAGGGGCCTCTAGGGTCGGGGAGCTCCCCCGGGGAGGGCAGAGAGCCTTCCAGTTAAGTGGGGTGAACTCTGAAGTTCTGATGAGAGGCCCGGAGGGCTTCCCGTGGGAAAGGCCCCGCTGTTCCCTTAGGGATTCCGGAGTCCGGGCACCTTCCTATCCACAGTAGTAGTTTCTGGAGAAGCTGCTGCCCGTTTCCCTTAGGGATTCCGGAGTCCGGGCACCTTCCTATCCACAGTAGTAGCTTCTGGAGAAGCTGCTGCCCGTTTCCCTTAGGGATTCTGGAGTCCGGGCACCTTCCTATCCACAGTAGTAGCTTCTGGAGAAGCTGCTGCCCGTTTCCCTTAGGGATTCTGGAGTCCGGGCACCTTCCTATCCACAGTAGTAGCTTCTGGAGAAGCTGCTGCCCGTTTCCCTTAGGGATTCTGGAGTCCGGGCACCTTCCTATCCACAGTAGTAGCTTCTGGAGAAGCTGCTGCCCGTTTCCCTTAGGGATTCCGGAGTCCGGGCACCTTCCTATCCACAGTAGTAGCTTCTGGAGAAGCTGCTGCCCGTTTCCCTTAGGGATTCTGGAGTCCGGGCACCTTCCTATCCACAGTAGTAGCTTCTGGAGAAGCTGCTGCCCGTTTCCCTTAGGGATTCCGGAGTCCGGGCACCTTCCTATCCACAGTAGTAGCTTCTGGAGAAGCTGCTGCCCGTTTCCCTTAGGGATTCTGGAGTCCGGGCACCTTCCTATCCACAGTAGTAGCTTCTGGAGAAGCTGCTGCCCGTAACAGTAGGTCAGCAGAGCTGTTAGAGAAACCCTCCGTGGACGTGGACACGAATCCGTGCAATCGCCCGGAAGGTGGAGGCCCTGCTGACCCCGGGTGTGCTTGCTGACCTCCCAGTCAGTTTCTGTTCCCGGAATCTAAGACTTGCGATGGCGAGGAGAGCTGACCCGGGAGCGCTGACACAATCTACCAGGAGAAAGGTCGGGCCTGAGGGCCTCGGGTCTGCCTCCTCCTCCTCCCGTCAGGGCCCTCTGCCTGGCAGATCTGCCCTCCCCGCGGCTGCTGACCCCTGCACCCTCCGCATCAGGCGGGACACGGTTCCAGTGTTTGTGCTTTCATCAACCTGTGACACTGCCTCGCGGCACATCAACCTGTGTAAACGTTGGTGTCCTTTACATGCTCATTTCCCCCTTGCTGTGCTGTGTGTGTGTGTGTGTGTGTGTGTGTGTTAGTCCCTCGGTCGTGTCCGACCCTTTGGGACCTCATGGACTGCAGCCCGCCAGGCTCCTCTGTCCCTGGGATTCTCCAGGCAAGAATACTGAAGTGGGTTGCCATGCCCTCCTCCAGGGGATCTTCCCCACCCAGGGATCGAACCCGCATCTCCTGCGTTGCAGGCGGATTCTTTACCACTGAGCCACCAGGAAAGCCCCTTGCTGTGATGTTAGACTTAAGAAATCAAATTTTCGCTCAAACCTGACCGGTAAATCTTCTTCAGTGAGCTTCCCCAGCATGTGCATTACTTGGTGATGTCTCTGGAATCCAGTTACGGGATACTATTATTATTTCTATGTTTCTCATTCCACATCTTTTTTTAAACATCTGATCATTTGACTGCTTCACAATATTCACGTAGAAAGCCGTTCATGTTTATGATATTAAGCTCATGTCTATGTTATTAAACTAATTTGGCTTTTTCCAGAAGCAGCCAGTCTGTTTGCTTATGATTGGATTATGTTTCAATATGTAGGAATTAATTATATTTCCTTATACTGGAGGGGAAAAAAGATTCTGGGATTGAGTATTCATATTTCTTTGTGATTTCTGTATGTGACTTATTCTATAAGTGCAAATAAAGTCATATCCTGTTCCAGTCTTGCGGTCACAGAGTCAGAATTTCTAGGACAGAGAAACCTTTTCATGATGATGCCTGAGGGTTGCCAAAGATAAAGGAGTCCTTGGAAACCGTTGCTAGGTTATTTTATTCTGGGTTACTTCCAGAGAGGTGGAGTAGGCGAGTGAAGGAGATAATTCTGTTCCAGGTTAGGCCAGGTATTTCCAAAGCTGGCATCGCTGGTTGTGAGCCTGGAAGCTTATAAGCCACGTAGAGATGTGCTGAACTCAGAAGTGGCAAACGAAGTGGATGGAGAACTGGTGTCGCCCCCTTAGAAGAGATGTGAGGGGGGCGCCCGGGGTCAGAGTCTCCAGGCGCCCACCTGGGTTGGACCTGGCCTGCCCACGTTGAGGCCAGGTCTCCCTGGCCTGGTGGTTTGCCTTTCTCTGCCTCAGTTTCCTCGTCTAAGAATGAATAGCAGTCCCCATTCCAGAGGATTGGCATGAGGATTAAATGCACTAACACAGGCCAGGACCGAGGGTGGTGCCTGGTGCTCTGAAGGGGCTCAGCACCCACGTCACTGATAGCTGTTAGCAAAGCTCTGTCCCTGGTGACTGGCCGGGAGAGGGCAAGTACCTCCCTGGGTCACCTGCTGGTCAGTGTGGGCGTCCTGCTCTGGAGCAGTGCGTGGGCTCAGAGGGGGCTCGGGACATCTGGACACAAGGGTGCTGAAGACTGTGGGCCAGTGAAAAGTCTGCTGTGGCGTCCACTTGCAGAATGACCGCTTGGCACGATGCCGCTCCCCTTCCTCTCCACACCTCACAGCCGGGAGGTCTGTGACGCTCACTTCATTGTGTCCCTGGACGTTTTCAATACTTCAGCCTGGATACCTCCTTGTCCAGGTTTCTGCTTACTTCTGTCTCACAATTTTTACTTTCTGGGGTATTTCTTATCTTTTAATTTTAAGATGCGCGAAACTTCCTTAATGAGAGTAGATCTGTTTTTGAAACGAACAGTTATATTAAGATTTTTCTGTATAGGGAAAAAATAAACACTGGTCCCTGGAGAACCTCAAGCATGGCTGTATTAGAATGCTTTGAACCTTCTAAGAAATTCACCACTTATCTGCATGCGTGTGGGTCTGCTCTTGGTTTTTTTTTTATCACCAAATGGCTGGTGCCAGGGACATCAGTGCTGGCTGCTGCTGCTCTGAAGGCTGACATTCGTCTGGTGAGTCTTGGCTTTAAAGCTTTAGATGCCACCTGACTCGCAGCTGCCTTCCTAAGGCCTCTTCTCTAGACACCCTGGGGCCTCCTGGGGTTCAGCTCCGGGAGTCTCCACCCCAGGACACTGAGGCGGGCCACAGGTGCTGGAAGCTGGCGGCCCCTGAGGCAGGCCAGCCCCGCCTGCAGAGCCAGGCTTCCCTGGGTTCAGTGTTGGAACACGCCTTTCAAAGCAATCTGCCTGATGTATAATTTAACCCGTGTCCTGGCTATTAAGTTAGATTCCGCCCATTGTCTGCCTGATGGGACAAGTCATCTTGACGTGCTTTCTTTCCTGCCTGAGGGCAGATTTAATAACCTGGGGGAGGGGAGGGAGTTTAGCTGACTGGGTTTTGCTGCAGAATTTCTAGGGGCGAGCACGCCGACCTCAGTCTGCAGTTGCCTGAAATGGCTTGGAAGCCCCTGAGCTGCCGCTGGCTCTGTGGGGAGGCCTCCGTTTACCGCTGTGCTGGGCTCTGGAGCCTGGACACATGCTGTCCCTTGTGCCGGGCAGTCAGAGTGCAGATGCCCAGGTCCCAGACTCACAAATGCTTTTTTAACCAAGTTAAATGCAGGCAGAAATGCTATTTATTTGCAAGGAAAATCAATAAAAAGCCATTTTTTACAGCCATAGAAATTCAACAAGCTTGAACAAGGGATTGCTTTTGCTTGGATTCTGATATATTGAAAAAAAACAGTTGTTTGTGGAGGTCAAAGTTCAGCATCAGAGGCTCACAGGTGCAGATGGAGACCTGGCTCAGGCCTTTGAGACCATGGACATCTTCCCACTTGAAAGGGACCCCCTTGATGTGGTTTCCTTGCAGGTGAGGGGGAGCACCGCCAGGATCGGGGGGCGACTGGGGCCCCCAGTCCTGCAGCCCAGGGAGGTGCTCTGTCAAGGGTCTGACGCCACTGGCAGCCCCAGCTCCTCCGCGGGACTGCGTACCCTTCGGCCTCCCGGAGTGGATGGTGTGGAGGGTGGTTGGCCCCCCCGGACTTGGTGGTCAACGGCGGTCCCCAGGGAGGATGCCCACCCTGCGGGTGCTGTCGGCCCCCTCCTGGTTCGGGGTGGTGACCTGGCCTCGAAAGCTGCAGCTTGTGTTCCGGGGACCACACCTGTCCCCCTCTTTGCCCTGAGCCGGCACGCCTCGCTTCTGCAGCGGCATCACCAGCCCCCGTGGCACTCCGTCGTGCCATTCAATCGCCCCCTTTTAAAGCAGACTTCCTTGACCCCATGGCCCCTGCCTGTGTCCCCACGTCTGTGTCCTCCAGGGGCTCCCAGGCCTGCCTCCTTCCTCCCGCAGCACCCATGTGTCAGCCCGTGGGCGCTCAGCCCGAGGCAGCCCACCGGGGGTCCCTCTTCTGCCCTCACCCCTGACCTGAGCCACACACAAGGTCTCTGCGTGACAACACCAAGTGAGGTCGTGGGAGGCCAGACAAGCCGAGAAAGGTTGATGGTGGGGCCAAGCAGGGAGGGGCGGCTCGTGCTCAGAAAACCTGACCTTGATGGTGTTCAAGGAGACTGTAAAGGCGGAATGTGGGGGTGGGGGCCGCAGGCCTGGTGACTCGTGACAGGGCGGTGCTCTGGAATCTGCTAAGCCCAGTGACCTTCCTCCGCCCGGGTGGGGTCTTAGTTCTGCAGAAGGACTCAGAACTCGCTGTGGGTGAGCCTCCAGGGGCACCGGCCCGGCCCCAGACTGTTTCCTGACCGCCCCTCCCTGATCTCTGCACCCCTTCCCTGCCCAGACCTGGCTCTTGAATCTGCCCTTTGGTACTTCAGGGAAGGTCATGGGGGCGAAACACTTCTCTGGCAAATAAGAAGCAGAAAGGGATGCAGAAAGGATTTGTAGCCCGAGGGCCCCAGAAGTTCCTTCTGGGCTTTGTAGGCGTGGCCTGCGTTTTGGGTGGCCTGATGCGTACACAGGTGTGGCCTGTGGTCACGTGGGAGGCAGGGAGGCCCTGGGAGCCATCCGGATCCGAGCGTGCAGGTGGGTCCAGGCAGAGAGGGGGCTGAGTTGGTCGGCAGGCCCTTTGCTTGGGTCAGCCGGGGGCCTGAGGCTGGCGCCCTGTCTTCCCCATCAGCGCCCTGCTGGGAGGCCGGGGTGCCCCCACGGCCGCAGCCACAGACCCCCCCTGGGGCCAGGACACCTGGGGCTCGTAAACCTTTGTCCAGCAGTCAGTTCTGCCTCTCACCATGGCTGTTGCTAAGACCTTCGAAGGCGCGCCCTTGGGTGCTTCCAAGGACCTGAATGGGTTAAGGACAGGCCTTGAAAGTCTTGTTGAGGCCACTTCACACCTTTGGCGTCTCCTTCCCTGATAGTTTCTCTCCTAGTGAGGAGGAGGCAGGGAGGTGCATGGTCCTGCCCCTCTCCTGATAAACCCCCCGGGGAGGAGGTGACCTCCCCAGGGTCACACGCTGCGGTCCCCTCACCTCTCGAGGGGCTTCCTGACCCCGGGAGCTTCCTCCACGCTCTGTCTGTGGTTCTTTCTGTCCTCACGGCTGATCCTCCACCCACAGGGACCCCAAGACTGTCCCCCTCTTTCCTCGCATCCACCCCTCGGACCCCCTCCTGGAAAGGACCTTCTCCTGGGGTCTGGTTGTGAACAGGCGTTCTTAGCTGGCCCCCTGGGGGTCCTGGAGCATAGAGTGCAGAGCCTTTGGCTCAGACACTTTCTGTTTTCTGGGCGAGGTTGTGGGTGGGGGGGTTCCCCAATGCCCCTAGGCTCCTGAACGCTGAGAACCTTGTCTGAAAACAGGAGGGGAACGGCCCTCTGATACGGTCGCATCAGTCACTTTGTGACTTCAGAACTGCCTGAGTTGATGGCCAACTTTTAAACTCCGGTGATTGTGTCCCGCCCGATAACACAGGAGACGCACGGTTCCCTGGAGAAGGAAATGGCAACCCACTCCAGCGCCCTTGCCTGGGAAACCCCGTGGACAGAGGACCGGCAGGTGCAGTGCTCGGGGTCACAAAGAGCTGGACAGACCTGAGCACGACTGTCCACGGTCTCCAGACTTCCCCGCTGTTTCAACAAAGGTGTGACCTGGCCGTCGGGCGCTGGGTGGCTGCCCTTTACGGAGGGCTTGGTGCCCTGCCCCACGGCTGCCCTGCCCCCTGCCCCCTGTCCACCGAAGGTGCAGGCTCGTCCAGTTGGGATGGACCCCTGAGCCCAAAGCAAGCTCCGTCCGTCGGTCGGTGAGTTAGAAGCGCCTGATGACTGGCCGTCGGGAGCAGAGCCTAGGCCCCGCGTCCCGTGGTGTGTGTGCTGACGCTGGGTGCGGGGAGCCCGTCCAGCAGTGTCCCTGGTGGGGGGCTCACTCATGCTGTGTGTGGACCAGGGGAAGGCCCGCCCCGGGCCGAGTCGGGAGAGGGCTCTGGGCAAGTTAGTTGTTAGCTGCCCCTCCTGTACATACTTTCCCCACCTTTTTAAGCGGGGACGGAGGACACTCACTGCCTCTGAGCCCCCTCCTCTCCACGAGGACTCTGCTGGTAACATTCACACGTGCGTGCCCCGCTGTCCAGCCGTCTGGGGGTCTGTCAGTCGCCCGCTCAGGATGGAGCTCGTCCAGATGGCTCCGTTTCCAGGCTCTCACTCTGCGAGCGTCTGGCCGCCTCCGCCTCCTGAGTCTCTGTGGCAAGGTGTTTCCCGTTTCTCTGTGCTTTCTGTTTTGCCTTTGGTGGGTTTCAGAGTGCACGCGCCCCCGGGGAGTGTGTGACAAGGTTTGGACGTAGGCGGTGGCAGGAGCCGGTTTTCCGGGGGGACAGCCGTGTGTCCGCGTCATCCGACCGCAGTCTGCCCCCACACAGCGCACCAGCTGGCCGCAGCTGTCGGGGGAGTCTGCGCCGTCTGCTGTGTGTATTTTGCGGGTAAAACATGTTAACCAAGGTGGGTGGCTGCGAGCAAGACGCTGGTGACTTCCAGTCACTTTGCTTCTGCCGTGCTGACCCCGTGCCTGGCTCGCGGGCTCTGTGACTGGGCGAGGCCGGGGTCCTCGGCGCCTGGTCGGGGCTCACGAGGCCGGCTTCCGTTTCCCTCCCCTCTTACCTGCCAGGGGAGGCCTGCGTCTCCTCCAGGAGCCCCTCCCAAGCCGGCCTGGGTGTGGCTGCGGGCGCCCCGGAGCCCGCGGCCTGCGAGGATGCGTAGGCTGCTGGTGAGTTTCCGCGGGGCTCGTGGGCGCTCCTGCGAGCACAGCAGGTGGGGGCCTGGGTTGTCCAGCCTGCTGCTCTCGGCCGCGCCCCGGGGGTAGCCCGCCACCCCGCCGTCCGCGTGGCTGAGGGGCTCCCCGCCCCGTGGACGCCGGGCCTTCGCTTTGCCCGCCCAGTGTCCTTTCTCCTCCCCGCTTCTGTCCTGGTCTGAGGTTGGAGGCCCGCCTGAGACGGGTGTCGTGTCAACACATGTCTGGTCGTTGAGGACTTTGGGGCCGAGAATGTGGCTGAGGAAGGCAGCGTCCTCGAGGTGCAAAGCTGGCATCGATTCCGGGGTGGTTCTGAGATGCTCCTGGTGGGTCCGTGAACCTCGGTGGTGGTGTGTTTAAGCGCCGGCATCTAAAATACGAAGCTGTGACTGGTCCCTGCCTGTCCTGGTGCGGGGCCAGGCCCACAGCAGAGCTCGATTTCTCAGGCTCGGGGCTGCAGGTGCGGCCCAGGGCTGGCAGGCGGGTCTGGTGAGGCCAGACGGCCGGCTTTTCCTGCCCTCAGGCGGCCACTCCTGGGGTGGGGGGCAGAGTGAGTGGTCTCTGTCCCTCATCCTTCGAGGACACGGTCCCGTCAGCGACTACGCCACCCTTAGGCCGTGTTTCATCTCCACTGCTTCCCCGGGCCCCGTCTCCAGCCGCAGTCACAGTGGGGGTTAGGGGTTCAGGAGGCGCGGTTCTGTTTGTGGCTGAATACTGTCCAGCTCGGTGCGATTCAGATTGTCAGTACTCACACAGGTAGAGAACCTCAGAGGCAGTTTGGAAAAGTGCACTGTCTGTTGACTGTTTTATCAAACAAGAAGTAGTGTTCCCCAGGATCTGGGGGGACTGGCAGAGTAAAGGTGCGGCAGGAACGGCCACTCTTCCGGGCTGTGGAGCAGGTTCCGGCCGTCATCAGCGCGGTGCCCACGATCCGAGCCCTGACCCGTCAAGGTCCTGTGTGTCCTTGTCTTTCTCTTTTTTCCCCGTGAGAGGCTTGGACTTTTCAGTCTTCTAACTTTATTGAGGCTTTCAATGGCCGAGTCAAAGATCTCTCTTGGTATATGTCACAGTGCACTTGAAAATACGTGGATTATTTTAAAATATCTTTTGCTATTGATTTCTCACATAATTCCACAGTGATAAGAGAACAGACTGTATGATTTCAGCACCTTTAGACTGTGAAATTCTTGCACCTGGGTTTTTGGTCTCATCCCTGGAGGCGGAAACGGCAACCCACTCCAGTATTCTTGCCTGGAGAATCCTGTGGACGGAGGAGCCTGGCGGGTACAGTCCATGGGGTCGCACAGAGTCGGACGCGACTGAGCGGCTGAGTGTGCTCTAGCACTAGCTAGGAGGCTTGGTAGCAGAGTGGTGGTTGGTGTCAAGTGTCGTCTGGGTTTGTTAGGACTAAATCCGCAGCGTCTGTCTCGTTGACGGGACGGATGTCCCCCACGTAACTGGATTGGGTTGAGGGGGCTGGGGAGCGGCCGGCCCCCCGGGTTTAGGGACTGTGCTGTTGGCCTGCTCTGTGCAGGGCAGCCTTTTCACCTCCAGCAGAATTGCAGCAGGGTGGCTGGAAGGTGACGCCGAGCTGTCGCTACGGTGACAGGGGTGCGACTTCTCTGTGGGCCCAGGGCGTGGGGTCACCCTGCCGCCCACGCGTGCTGGGCTTCCATGGCGACCTGAGAGTTCCCGAGCCAGCGCTGCGGAGCTTTCCCTTCCTAGGCTTCCCTGTAATCGCAGCCTGGTTCTGATTAAAACCTGCTCAGGCTGTTACCTGTGTCAGAAGAGACCGTGATACCTCAGGGAGCTGGCCCGGCCTCTGTGGTGCTGGGGGCCGGTCTGTCTGATGCCAGGGCTCTCGTCAAAGCCGCAGGGCCTGGGGTCGGGGGAGTGCCCCCTCTGTCTTCTCTGAACTGTCCGTGCAGTTGATGGAGTCTGCCCCTCAAGATCAAGTTTATTTCCGCCGAATGTGTCTGCCCCTTCCCTGGGTGCCTGCCTTGTTCCTCCCACCTGCTCCCTCCCTGCTCCGGACAGACCCCGCTGTCTTGAAAGGAGGCGGCCAGCCTGGCTGTCCATTACGTAATCTCCCTCCTTCAGAGAAAAGAGGATTTCCTCCAGCCTATTTTCAGCAAAGGATTAGGGGCAGTGAAGTTCTGCCAAGGGAGCGTCATCTGGATTTCTGTGTGATTTTTCAGGAGGGCCTCGGTGTCCTGCCCAGAAAACATGAGTTTTTAAATCATGGAATTAAAGTTATTATTCCCTGGAACAAAGTCATGGGGCGATTATTGGTGCAGGAGATAAGTGATATGAAGGTAAGGCAGGCCTAGATTTGTCCATCCTCTTCAGGTAAAGGATCCGAAAGGGACGGACAACTTCCATGCACGTGGAGTAATTTAACTTCCTGTTTCTCTTTAGGAAGTGTTTGGAAATAGTCGTTCTGATTTGGATCGTATAGATAAGCCATTAAAGTCGTAGGTGACCGTGAGGTCTGTGCAGGTACTCTCTGGCTTGGGGTGCATCTGAAGGCAGTCTGTGTGTTAGAAAGCCGAGGTGGCTGCCCTGTACCTGGAGGCTGCCTGTGTCCTCACATCGCATACTGTCTAGCTTTTCTCGCTGCTTTTCTGACATTGAAGCTCAGGTGGGGGGCGAGCCTTCGGATTCTAGCAGGGGGAGGCGTGCGACGAGCTCAGTGCACACTGGGTGCTCAGCGTCGCTACTCACCAGATGGTTACTGACACTCCCTATATGCACAGGGCATGCCTTGGGGGGGGCAAGGATGGCAAACAGGCACGCAGTTGGCTGGCTGCCTGTCAGGAAGGGCCGTGGATGAAAAGGAGACAGGAATCACAGGGCTGGGGATCCAGGTCTGAGGGGACGGGGTGGCTCCAGGCCTAGGAAACACAGGGCTGGGGATCCAGGTCTGGGGGGACGGGGTGGCCCCGGGCCCAGGAAACACAGGGCTGGGGATCCAGGTCTGGGGGGACGGGGTGGCCCCGGGCCCAGGAAACACAGGGCTGGGGATCCAGGTCTGGGGGGACGGGGTGGCTCCGGGCCCAGGAAACAGGGCTGGGGATCCAGGTCTGGGGGTACGGGGTGGCCCCGGGCCCGGGAAACAGGGCTGGGGGTCCAGGTCTGAGGGGATGGGGTGGCCCTGGGCCCGGGAATCACAGGGCTGGGGGTCCATGGAGGCCAGGGGCCAGCCCTGCGCAGCAGGCCTCGGTGGGCAGTGGGGCGGTGTGCAAAACATGCTTTATGTTGTGTGACTGTCACGTTATACAGTAGGGCCACGTGGCCACCCCAAGAATTTCATTGCTTAAAACATAGCGTATGTCTGTTACCTTTGATAAAGGTTTAAATTTGGTTTAAAATTATAAGGACCTGCTGTAAAGCACAGAAACTAGACTCAATACTCTGTTAGGACCCGCACGGGAAAGAATGTAAGAAGTGGCTGTGTGTGTATGTTAACAGACTCACTTGCTGTACCCTTGAAGCTAACACAATATTGTAAGTCAACTGTATAGTCCAATAAAAGTTTTAAAAAAGGAATTACATGGCAAAATGAAGATGTGACATAGTAAATTAGGATGGTTGTAACATTACAAAGATGCATTCACCTATTGAATGAATGTACCGTGGGTTGGTTTAAGGGCAGTTTTTGTGTGTGTGTGTGTGTGTGGTAAAATATACATAAGATTTTACCATTTAAGCCGTTCCCAAATAGGCGCATCATATAACCCATTGGCCTTAAGTTACATTTACATAAGTTCATCACCATCCGTTTCTAAAACTTTTTCATCTTCCTAAACACAAAGTGATTTATGGGCAGTTTTAAGTAGTTTATTCTACATTTGATATTGTTTATCTTGCTTTTTTGGAAGCTTTTTTTTTTTTTTTTTTTTAATCAATGAAAAAGACCTAATCAGGGTAATGGGAAGACTTATTGAAACCTAAGCAGTGATTAAATTTTAATGGAAAATGTACCCTTAGCAGGAGGGGTTTTTTTCTTTTTTCTTTTAAATAATTGGTGATGGTAAGCTTTATTAAAATTTAAATACTTGAATGTGAGGATTCATTTGGGCTTTATGTTTTGCTTAATATGTATTTGTTGAGAACAGCCTGAGTGGTGATTATTGCTCCAGAAAAAAAAGCCTGATACTTGTCATTAAACAAGTAATTCTGTAATGAGACATAATATCTCATAACTAAGAGTTATATCTAGTTGGCAGTACACTCAAATAATATAGCTCATAATGATGTTTGTTTAATGGTGTTAGAAAGCCATATGCCTTTCTCCTAAGTGCACTGATAAGAAATCGGAATTATAGCACTTGATGAGAAATTTTATTCCAGAAACTGGATCAGATAAAGTTTCTGTTTTGAGTTAATCTAGAATGTTTATTCTTTTACTAGCTAAAAAAAAATGATTAAGAAATAGACGAAACTTAAATTTGAGGAATTTTTTTTCTGTAAAATTGTTGGGTCTGTGACAGCAGTTTCCTGTTATTTCTGCTCCAAAGGTGACATGAGATTTTCTGGGTTGTTCTTAAACTGAAATAATTGTTTGGTTTCATAAATTGCTGTGTCACTTTTAGAGAGCAGCATGGTTGCAAAAGCACGAAGTCCCGTTCTTATTAAGTACTTAATCGATGAACAAGAAACTTCGTGGTAAAGTTGAACACTTCTGTCTCTTAAACAGTGTGGCTCGTTAAAAGCCGCGGCTGTCGGGACCCGCGAGGCGCCCCGGCTGGGCCTTGTGGTCCTCGGAAGAGCTGACGGAAGGGTAAAGATGAGGGAGTGCGCGAGCTCCGGCATCGGCGTCCTGAAGACAAGCCGCGGGGCCTCTCAGCCGTTACCCGACCACGCGGCCGGGTGTCAGGGCCGGGGGCGTGGCCTCCCTCAGCCGTTACCCTACCACAGGGCCGGGGGCGTGGCCTCTCAGCCGTTACCCAACCACGTGGCCGGGCCGTCAGGGCCGGGGGCGTGGCCTCAGCCGTTACCCAACCACGTGGCCGGGGTGTCAGGGCCGGGGGCGTGGCCTCTCAGCCGTTACCCGACCACGTGGCCGGGGGTCGGGGCCGGGGGTCGGAGGAGGCTTGTCCGCACAGAGGCTTGCGCCTCGCCGGGACGCGGTCGCCGGCCAGCGCTGGTCTTTCTCTTTTGCGGCCCAGCCTCGCTGCAGGCGGGTCAGGCGCCTTCGGGCACTTTGTCGGCTGATGACTGACTTTGCACCAGTGCCCGAGGAAAAGGCAGTTTGGTTCACGCCTTCACCTGGATGAAGGCTGCAGCCCGCGTGGACCCGCGGCAGGTGCTGTGCTGGCCCGAGCTGCCCACGGCCGCCTCCCTGGGCTCGCTGGCCCTGCGGGGGACGGGCCGGTGGGAGGACCCGGGGGTCGGGACATGGACCCCGGCTCCCAGCCGCCCAGCGTCAAGCGTGTTCATCCGGGCCGCGGGTTGCCCGCCTCCAGGCCTGTAGCCAGCGAGGTGTTGAGAAGACTTCACGCACAGACACGCAGGCCTGGGAGCGACAGTCCAGGCGCTGGCCTCGGGACCCTTCTGCAAAGCCACCTTCTCAGGAGACCGTGGATTCTGGCTTCAAGGCCGGGACGAGGCCTCCAGCGTGTAAAATCCACACGTCACTCTGCGGCCGGGGACGCCGTCCACACGCCCCTGGAGTCCGCGTCCTCGCTCGTGAGCGTGGTTCACACGTACACACACGCGCGGCTCTCCAGCCGGTGGAGTAAACGGGCAGGCAGGCGCCGCGCCCCCGGAGGACGGGCTGTGCTGGGGGGATAGACGGAGCTCTGGGAGCAAGGGGCCCAGCCCCGCTCTGGGGGTGGCGCGGGGCCCCGGCCCGGGGCGGCGGCCTCTGCTGTCTCAGGGCGCCTGTGGCCCCAGGGCTCTGCGGCTGGCTTTCTCCGCGCGGGTGGGGCACGGGTGTTAGCTCTTTGATGAGAGGGGTGACGGGGCGGCTGGTTCTCAGGTGGCCAGCACGGCCCACGGGAGAAGACTGGTAGTGACGGTCAGCGGTCAGGCCAGGGCCGGATGAGGCCCAGAGTCTGCTCCCGCTGCCGCTCCTGGGGGGGGTCTCAGGTGCCCTGGCCCCCCTTCGCCCTCACCCGGGCAGTGCTGAGTGAGCGGTGCTGCCGAGTGGCAGAGCTCAGCGGGGCCGGGCGGAGGGCCCACCTGCCCTTACCTCCACTCAACAGAACCACATGAAGGCCCTCCGAGGCCCAGGGCCGAACCCACAGCCTTTAGAAAGGGCTCAGTTCAGCAGTTCAGTTGCTCAGTGGTGTCTGACTCTTCGAGACCCCATGGATCACAGCACGCCAGGCCTCCCTGTCCGTCACCAACTCCTGGAGCTTACTCAAACTCATGTCCATGGAGTCGGTGATTCCATCCAACCATCTCATCCTCTGTCCTCCCCTTCTCTTCCCGCCTTCAATCTTTCCCAGTATCAGAGTCTTTTCAAATGAGTCAGCTCTTTGCATCAGGTAGCCAAAGGATTTAAGCTTCAGCTTCAGTATCAGTCCTTTCGATGAACACTCAGGACTGATCTCCTTTAGGATGGACTGGTTGGATCTCCTTGCAGTCCAAGGGACTCTCAAGAGTTTTCTCCAACACCACAGTTCAAAAGCATCAATTCTTCTGCACTCAGCCTTCTTCACAGTCCAACTCTCACATCCATACATGACCACTGGAAAAACCATAGCCTTGACTAGACAGACCTTAGTCAGCAAAGTAATGTCTCTGCTTTTGAATATGCTATCTAGGTTGGTCATAGCTTTTCTTCCAAGGAGTAAGCGTCTTTTAATTTCAAGGCTANCAGAAATAGATGTTTTTCTGGAACTCTCTTTCAATGATCCTGCGGATGTTGGCAATTTGATCTCTGGTTCCTCTGCCTTTTCTAAAACCAGCTTGAACATCAGGAAGTTCATGGTTCACGTATTGCTGAAGCCTGGCTTGGAGAATTTTGAGCATTACTTTACTAGCATGTGAGATGAGTACAATTGTGCGGTAGTTTGAGCATTCTTTGGCATTGCCTTTCTTAGGGATTAGAATGAAAACTGACTTTTTCCAGTCCTGTGGCCACTGCTGAGTTTTCCAAATTTGCTGGCATATTGAGTGCAGCACTTATATAGCGTCATCTTTCAGGATTTGAAAGTGCTCAACTGGAATTCCATCACCTCCACTAGCTTTGTTCAAAGTGGTGCTTCCTAAGGCCCACTTGACTTCACATTCCAGGATGTCTGGCTCTAGGTGAGTGATCACACCATCGTGATTATCTGGAAGTGGGTGGTTTTCTGGCAGCCGCTCCCGGAAACCAGAGCCCAGATAGACCTACTGTTGCCATGTGTTTGCATATCCAAGCAAGATGCCTTTGGTTGCTGTGAACAGAGGGTTGCTGTGAATGTTTAAAACAAGTTCAGTTGGATTTCTGCGGACCTGGGATAGTCGTAAATTCATCCACATGGCATTACATAATAGAGTACACAAAGCTCTCTGGGTCTTTGTGGAATGATTTTTTTTTTTTTTCCTGGTTCTTACGTATGTAAGAACTCTTGTTATTGAGCACATTCAGATAGAAAGGAGTCGTGCGCTGTGTGAATGGCAGCGTTGAGTCTTACGTGATCTTGTGGGTTTCTGATTCTTGTTTAAGCTGTGGCTTCTCAAGCCCGCTGTTGTTCCAGGCAGAATGGAAATTTTATTCCCATTTTGTTTGTGGTAAGATCACGTTCTGGCCATTTAATCTTCTGCTGACAGCTATCTGTTGATAAGGATGAAAGGAAACCAGATACCAGCTTAGGTGTCCCCGATTGAGGACAGGATGGCCGGGAATGCAGCCGCCAGCCGACGCCCAGGCTGGGGGCCGGGGACCTGATGGGTCTCCGAGCAGGGGCTCCATCCCCTCTGTGCCCCCCAGGGGCTTCTGCTTCCTGCCGCTCACTGTCCTCCACCCGCCCTTCTTCCTGTGATGCAGGCTGGGTCTTCTCTCTCCCCCCTCTGCCCTCATCCTGGATTCTCAGGGGGCACCTTCTGGGTTCTGCCAGAGACATCCCCATCTCAGCTGGAGGAAATGCCAGGGGCACTTTTTTGGCCTCTTGGAGGACTCCCAGCCCCACCTCTAAGCCCCCGTGGGGCGGGGGTGACGGGAGGAAGGAGCAGAGCTGAGGCTGGCCTGGCTCTTTCTGCTTCAGAAGGGCCTGCACGGGGGATGCATGAAAGGGCAGAAACCGTAGTTTCGAGGAAGGCAGCCGGGGCGCCTGCCTGAGCCCCATGCCTTCTGGACTCAGGTCCATGGACACACAAGCCTGGGCTTGGCGCCCTGCACGGGGATGGTGGGCCTGGGGCGACTTGGGTGCTCAGGCTGTTCTGAGAGCGAGGAGGTGAGAGCTCTCTGCTGCAGCTTCCACAGGAACGGGGGCCGAGAGCAGAGAGCAGAGATCCTCCTGCTCGCGGAGAGATTTTTTCAAGTCTTAGCAGAATGAGCAGGACAGAATGTCAGGTGCAAATCATGGCCTCACCTAAAAGCTGGTGAAATAGGTCCGTGACATTTCACAGCTCGAAGAATCATTTTTCCTCCTGAGTCATATCTGATTTTATTTCAGAATACACGATTGGGCTCAAAGCAGACAGGGCTGCCTCATCACATGGTTTAGGTGGGTCGTGGCCCAGGAGGAGCCACGGGTTTCTTTGGAAAACAGTTTTAGAAAACATTTTAACAACCACAGGGACTTGGGTTGAGAGTCAATATCCCTAGGTTGCAGCCTTCACACCGCTGTGCAGTGCAGACGCTGCTGTGTGTTACAGATGTTACGGTGTGAGCCAGATGGTGTGTGTATTACAAGTGTCACTGTGCTACTGAAGTGTTTACAGGTTTGGGAGTTTGTTGTGTTAATTCGTTTTCAGCTTCTCTGTACTGCTTGTAATGGCAGACCTATTTTCTCGAATATCTGATGGTATTGAATTCACTAACTCATGGTGGTAGGTGAGAAAACAGGACAGGTTATAAACTGCCCTTAAAAGTTGAGCGCTGTGTGTGCATTAGAACAGGGCTGCCTGCATCCCGCTCCCTGCATGAGACCCTCTTTGCCTGTCTCTATTTCCACCTTTTCTGTAAGAGGCACTCATTGCTTTGCTGTTGGAAAAAGGCGAGGCGTGGAGGGCTGGTGCCACAAGGAGGCCGGTTAGCTGTGGTCGGGCACACTCTCTGGGTTCCCTGTCTCCAGACCCTCCCCAGAGGCTGTTGCCCAGAGTTAGGCTCGTGTGAGCAGAGGAAGGAGTCTGTCCTGAGGACCCTGGGAGAGGCGGCCCCTCCCTGAGAGGCCTGTTGGGTTCAGTAGTCCTGGGCGGTGTGGCCTGCAGTCTGGAGTGCAGGGAACAGTCGGGTAAGTGATGGCGGCAGACAGATGTGACCTGCCCCTCGCCCCAGACCACAGCGTCCTGAGCCCGCCGGACCGCGGGCCTCTGAGGCCCAGGACACCAGGCTTACAGTTGCCACTTAAGATGACGAAAAGCGTGTCATGGCCAAGGTGTGACCCCAGTTTTCACATGAGGAGGAGGGGCAGAGACTGGCTGCATGCCCTGTCACACATCTGGTGCCACACCTGGGGAGCGAGTTCTGAGCCGGTTCCCCGACCCCAGCGGGGTCCCGACCTGGGGTCAGGGCAGGCCCCTGCGGGTCAGGGCTCAGGGCCGAGGTGGTGCCAGGCCCACAGACCTGCTGTGGGTGCCATCCTCACCACCCATGGGTTCCAGCGTTTACCTGTGCATTAGAAAGTCGTTCAGTCCTGTCCGACTCTTTGTGACCCCGTGGGCTATACAGTCTGTGGAATTCTCCAGGCCAGAATACTGGAGTGGGGAGCCATGCCCTCCTCCAGGGGATCTTCCCAACCCAAGGATCGAACCCAGGTCTCCCTCATTGCAGGCGGATTCCTTACCAGCTGAGCCGCCAGGGAAGCCCCGAGCCCCTCCCAAACTCACTGTGAAAGTGCAGCCCGCACAGTTCCAGTTTCTACAAAAGACACAGCTCTGCCCCAGGCCCTGGAGCCGCGTCTGGGTGCTGGGGCTCAGGCTTTCTGCTGTGTCCCCGGGGGTCCCTCCCCGCCCTGAGGTGCCCGCTCCCCGGGAAGCTGTCCGGGCTGCCCCCTGGGTCTCAGTGAGCCCAGCACCCACCCCAGCCTCCGCAGAGATCGGCGTGCGGTGGGGCCTCCAACCTCGTCCTCGGTGTGGCCAGCCCCGCCCTCACAGGCCCACCTGAGTGAGAGGACACTCCCTGCCCAGGAAATTCCAAGGGCTCCTGAGGCATGTGAGCCTGGACAGAGAAGCCTGCGGGAATTCCCCTCTGCAGGTTTGTTTCCAGAACCCTCTGCCCTCCTTTCCCTGCCCCCCGCCAACTATCCTTCTCCGGCTACACCTGCTGCTCCTGCCCCGCCTGGCATCCGGGTGGGCGTCTGGTCAGCGCCCTGTGGTCGGTCAAGGCCCTTCCCTGCCGGCCGGCCACACTGCTCCTGGTGGAGAGCTTGGCCTCCAGCCAGCTTCCACCCTCGGGAGTCCGCGGTCAGCCTGTTTCAGGACCTCAAAGACGAGGTGCGGGCAGTTTTCTCCTCTGCGTGAAGTTCGGACGCAGGGCGGCACTGGTGAAGGAGCTCAGACACGGGAATTAGGTCTGGGCCCAGTTCGTGAGGGTGGAGGTGGGCTCCCGCACTCTGCCAGCCTGTTCTCGGGCCCTGCAGCGCGTTCCAGAATGCAGCCCGGTCCTGACTCTGCCCACGTCGCCAAGTCCCGGGTGCGCCCTCTGCTCCAGCCGCGAGCCCAAGTCCCGGCGTCACCGGGCCTCCTGATGCTCTGCTACAGCCAGAGGCCCCCATGCCCCCTCCTCGAGTTCAGTTAAATTGCTGGAGCGCGCACAGAGCTCAGAACGCTTTACTAACTAAATCACTAGTTATTATAAAAGTATACAGCTCAGTGTGACCGAGCAAGAGCCGTGAGCCTGCAGCACAGTCTCCCAGACTCAGAGAGCAGGTGTTTGCAGCGAAGTCCGGGTTTTCTTGCAGGTGCCAGGCTGGGGGACAAGCCTCAGATCCACTTTCTCTGGGCGCGGAGGTGGGGTTCTTTTAGGGGAAGAACAGACAGACTGGGATATGCCATCATTTAGAAATATTGCTTAATCTCAGTTCTGGGGGTCAGGATGCCCCTGGTTTACGATTCTCGGGCCAGGTGATCCTGGCTTGGGGGTCTGTTCACTCACCCCGCCCTGGAGAGAGAGCCTGAGTTTTCTGGTGATGGTCTGTGATGGGCGGGTTTAGTCCATTAGCGGTGTAATCAACGGCAGCGGTCTCAGTCACCCGCCCCTGTGGATTAGCATTCGCAAGCACAGAACTGAGGTCAGAGGTTATGGGATGGAAGAACGTTCCAGAGGGAGAGGTGATCCGAAAAAGCTCAGTAAGGGAACAAGGTTGCAT
>SJXO01002333.1:138984-178626 GCA_006408615.1 Connochaetes taurinus
CCCCGCCCCCAGCCCACCCACCCCACCCTGTCCAGTGACCTCTGCTCCGACGCTCCCTGAACCGCAGTCGCCTCTGCTGGCTTTTACCGGGAACGTGTGTTTCCAGGCGCCTGCCCTGCCCGCCCTGCGGTCATCCTGGCACGCAGGGCACAGTGCAGCGGGTCCCTCATATGCCTGGCTGTCATTCCAGCCATTTTAATGTGAATCCTGCAAACTGACCACAGGACACACAGGGGCCACCCTGTTCTTTTCCAAATGTGCTTCCAGCTTTAAAGGAACCTGAGTCACTTTAGGATGATTTTCAGAGCAGTCAGCTGTGGCCCCAGATGGAGCCCAAGTGAAAACTCTTAAAAAATGAGGAAATTGTGTCTGAAAAAGTGACCCTAAATTGCAGTGTTTCAAACCAAGTAGACGGAGCATGATGAACTATACCTCTGGTGGTTTACCGGGTCAGAAAGAAGCAGAGGGAACCTGGAGGCAGGGTGTGGGGGGTGACGGAGGGTCTCTCCCGGCCCCCCAGTTCTCCCTTCCATCCGTGGGTTACCGCGGTGATGGGAATCGAGCTTGATCGTTGCTGGGAGGTGAGGCCGAGGTGGCGCTGGGCAGAGGTGGGGGCCGCCACTGCCTGGTCCGACCTCGCCGGCGGGCCTCCTGTCTGATGTCCGTGAGCTGTCCGTCCGAGGGGGTGTCCCCGGGCTGCGGTGGTGTGGGCGGTGCTGAGTCCCCTGCCACGTGCGGCCCTCCAGCGCCCCGCCCACCCACCTGGCCCGGGTGCTGGGGCACCCTGCCTCTGGACACGGTGGACAGGCTCCCTGCCCTCTGCTGGTTCCTGTCTCCCTCCTTAGCTAAAGAAATAAAACCAAACGAGCTTCTCCACAGCGCTGGCCTTGGCTCACTTCTGTTATCCTTTCTTTACCGCCTGAGACGGTCCTGTGAACCCATGTTGAAGCTTGCAGCCCCCAGACTCCAGGTCCAGTCCTATCCCCTGGACTAAGCGTGGGCTTAGTGGTTCAGTCCAGTGATCAGATGTAAATCCAGTCCGTAAGTAATAGGTTGGGGATTCTGGTTCTGTGTCGTGAGACCACCGTGTGTCCTGGAGGGTGGGGGAGGCGCGGGAAGCTCTCCGGAGAGCCGACAGAGGAAGCCGGTCCCCGCCGTGTGTTGGGGGTGAGGGTGTGGATGGGAGCAGTTCACCTCGGGAGCTCTGTGAAGCTTCAGCGTAAGTGGATTCTTGAGGGAGCCCGTCGGGGATAAAAGGAGAACCCTGGCCCCCATCCTGATGGGGCCAGGAGAGAGTGGACAGTGGGGTGCTGGGCCCTGACCCCTGTCCTGATGGGGGATGAGAGAGAGTGGACAGTGGGGTGATGGGCCCTGACTGACGCCTGGGCTGCCTGCTGGACCACGGAGCTCTGACTGGCGAGCATTCACTCTGTTCAGCGAGCGGGCGAAGGTGCCAAGATACTGCAAAAGCAAAATAGTTGTTTTGGCAGTGTTCCAAAGAGATGGCGCTTTCTTAGAGATTGTGTGCACAGCTCACAGAGTCTTTGTAGCTTTTCCAAAAAAAAAAAAGGACTGTGCAAAAAGAAAGGATGAGGGGAAACCTAGAGGAAGGGATGACGTCATAAGATACTTATGGGCAGAAGCTAGAAGCCCTCCCGCAGGCCAGCGCAGGCCGTTATTGCCTTTTAATTTTGATGACCGCACAGTAGATGTTTTTATTCTGAAGCAATTCTAAGCACGAATGCAGGTTTGAAATTATGGGGATTTGTGTTAATTTTTCTGTTAATCTGAGTGAGCAGTTTGACGAGTGCTGTCAGCTCAGCCAGCCGTGCACAGTGAGAAGCAGTGCACTCAGCACTGTAGACCCTGACTGTGTCGGGCGGAAAGCGCTGCCCGTGGGCCGCATCTCCCGCGTTCGCAGCATTAAAGTTCAGTCTGTGGTCAGCTCTCATTGCCACGGGGGCTGTAAGATCACTCTGGAGACTCTGTAACAGCTCAGATTTGTTAATTCGGCCGCCTCTCTGCCCCTTTTGCGTGCCTTGCCCCTCCTTTTCCAGTGCGCAGAGCGGCAACACTGGTACGAGGCTCTGGGTGGGTGGATGCAGCCAGGTGACCCCCGCACCCCAGCCTGGGGGGAGCTCTGTGTGCAGCCGCCCCGCTCTCGGCCTTGACCTTCATCCCAGCAGGATCAGACTTGAGAGCCAGTTGGAATCTGTCAGCCTGGCTCCAGCCTTCTATTTCTGGCCACATTCTCCTTAAAAATGGACACTTTAATTTTTTTAGCATTTTGGAAAGATGGGATTAGAAGCAATTCTTTTAAATGAAATGTATCAGGCGTGCCAAAGAGCATGTGTAATGTATACAGAGCTGATTGATTGTCACCGATAGCTGTACCGCTCCCGGGGGTCCCTCCCGACCCTGTGAAAGAGCCAGGTCCTGCACCCTGGCCTCAGGGCGTGGCCGGGGAGGGTCTGGAGAAGGCTCCGTGTGAACCAGAGCCCAGTTGTGCAGGGGGTGGTTGTTCTTCGGGTGAGTCTTGGTTTCCCTTCCGGTTTCATCCATTCGACAGGTGTTGCTTGAGTGCCTGCCCTGCCCTGTGTGTGCTGGTCAGTGGGGTCAGGGTCCCCTTCTGCTCCCATTCTGGTGAGAGTCGGGCAGTTGATAAGTGAAAACAGCAGCAGCTTTGTTGGCTGTGGGGCGGGGGCCACAGGCAGGCGAGGTGGGAAGATGGGGGGCCCGTGGTGACCTGGGGCTGGCAGGCGGAGGGCATCTTTGAGCTCAGCCCTGGGTCACTGCAGCAGCACCAGCATCCCAGGCTGGGTCAGCAGCCCAGGGCCTGGTGGCCACATCGTGCTACGTGCAGAGCTGGGCGTGGGGGTCTCGGGGTGGAGCCCCCTGTGTCGGGGGCAGAGCTGCCGCCCGGAGCGTGGACGGTCCCTGCTGACTGCCTGTGTTTCTATGTGAGGAAATTCATGAGGACGTTTTCTCAGAGATGCTCTGATTACACCCTTAGTTGCCTTCTAAGCGGCAGGCATACACCCTACTTTTCTACCAGACGGAACACGGGATGTAGTCTGACAGCTGAAGAGCGTGGATGCCAACAGTTTACTTTGCGTCACAGACAGCCAACCATCCTGACACTGCCGCAGGGGAGGCGTGGGTTCACCAGCCCATGCCAGGCTTTCCAGGAACGCCGGGCGCGGTGGGGGGCTCCTCCTGGCTCTGGCGGCTGCTGGTGAGGGGCTCCCTGCGGGCAAGTCCTCTGGAGTGAATGGGAGATGGAGCAACAGAGTTACTCACCTCTGCTGCCACTTCCCAGGTGGCCCAGTGGCAAAGAACCCACCTGTCAATGCAGGAGACAGGAGACGCGGCTCAGTGCTTGGGTGGGAAAGATCCCCGGGAGGAGGGCATGGCAACCCACCCCGGTATTCTTGCCTGAGAGTCCCGTAGACGGAGGGGCCAGAGTAGGGTCGTAGGGTCAGCCCTCCGAAGGGCCTCGGGGGGGGAACGCGGCGGAAATGGCGGAGCACACGCGCTGTGAAGAGACGCCGCAGCAGGGGGTCCACACGCCCGGCTCGCGCACACGCGAGACCCAGGAGACCCACCCAGGGTCTGCCGACCGGAAGGGCCAGACCGGGACCAGCTGACTTCAGGCGGCAGGCGTGGGGGTCTGCCCTGGGCCTCAGTCGTCTGAGAATAAGCGTCTACCAAAACCGGTGCGCGGACACCATCCGTCTTTTATCTTCAGACAGTTGTTTGGAGAAAGGAAGTGAGGGTGAGCCGGCCTGGAAGTCAGGACCGCGCCTGCAGCCGCAGACTCCCTGGCAGCGGCGCCTGAAGAGTATCGACTGTCAGGAGCAAATGACCCTCGGGAAACTAGGTTATCAGCGCGGACACTCAGGAAGCCGGATGATCAGCGTCGAGACAAAGGGACCCATGATTGGCGAACGGAGCTGTCCACGAGTCCTGTGTGGGTTCAGAGGCAAAGAGGTGTTAGAAAACGGCTGGTTTATTAGTGTGGCTGAACATTTTGGGAAGAAAGCGGAGGCCCAGGATTACTCGGCTGTGTGAGCCTGTGGACAGCGCGGGCCGCCGTCTCCGAGTTCTCGGCGTCTGGCGCGTCCCACACAGCGCCTCTCACTGGGGGAGGCCGTCACATCTTCTTTCTCTCAGTGCGTCTGGGGGTCACTCTGGGTCAGCACGTTGTGTGGACGCAGCTGGACGGCACTCCCTTGTGACTCAGCCAGCCCGTTTATGGACATCGGTCTCTAGTCTTCCGCGATTCCAGCAGTTCCCAGCCACAGTCACCAGCCTTGGAAATCAGCGGTGTTTTTGCACACACGTCCTTGGGATCGCCTTCTAGAGGC
Organism: Connochaetes taurinus; assembly: GCA_006408615.1. Lineage (NCBI taxonomy): Eukaryota > Metazoa > Chordata > Mammalia > Artiodactyla > Bovidae > Connochaetes > Connochaetes taurinus. The sequence continues at coordinate 143,352 of SJXO01002333.1, forward strand.
GGGGCCCCTGAGTGTTGTTCACTGCTCTGCACCTTCCCCTGGGGTCACGACGGTGCCGGTTCACCGCCTCCCCTGTGCAGTGCTGGTCTCCGCCAGGACTTCACGTGGGTCCCGGCTTTGAGTGCGGGGCAGGGCGGCACCAGGCTCACCAAGACGGATGGGCCTGGGGGACCCAGGTGGACCGGGCCTAATCATTTTGGCTTCGAGAAGCGCTGCTCAGGCCCCAGGCTTCCTAGCCACGTCTGTCCTCTCGGCCGGCTGCCAGCCCTCGTGATGGCGATGACGGTGAGCGTTTCAGGCTCCGAGGCCACGAGGCCTGTCCACTCGGATCTGTCCTGCGGTGTGGGCACAGCCGTGACAGCCCGTGACCTCCCTGTAGACGGCCCCGCCGCTTTCTGTAATTGTCACACGTCAGGGGTGGTTACTTTTCTTTCGGTTTTTCAGCTGTTTGACGATGAAAAACCTGTACCAAAACTGCGGGCCATGGTCCGCCAACCCCTGCTTTCCGGGTCAAAGGGGGCTGGATTTCGGCTTCCTCTGCCCGGCCTGGCTTCAGACCTTTCAGACTGGGCCCCAGCTGGAGCCAGTCTCACTTTCACCACGAGGGGCCTGTTTTCTCCCTTCCTCCGTGTCCTGCAGGCCCCGCTGGCCCTGACTGGTGGGCAGCTCCCGAGTGGCCTGTGGGGGGCTTCCCCGTGCCTCTGGCCTCAGGCTCCTGTCTGCCGTACGAGAACGAGATACCTCCCCTCGGAGCTCCGGTCTGCTCTAGAATGAGGTACCTCCCCTCAGAGCTCCCGTCTGCTCTAGCACGAGGCGCCTGCCCTCAGGAGCTCCCGTCTGTTCTAGAATAAGGTGCCTGCCCCCAGAGCTCCCGTGTGGTTTAGAATGAAGTGCCTCCCCTCAGAGCTCCCGTCTGTTCTAGAACGAGGCGGCTGCCCTCAGGAGCTCCTGTCTGCTCTAGAAAGAGGCGCTTCTGGCGGCAGCTGTTTGTACTCTAAGATTCGGTCTGTTTGTCGAGGTGGGCTGCCGACCCCACAGCAGACACGGCCCTTGGCAGGTGTGGGCAGGGGCCCAGGGCGTCCCTCGCTTGTGGTTAGTTGATGAGGCGTTGGGGCATCTTCCTGGGCTGTTTCTCGGGGTCCTTGTCAGCGAGGGGATGGCGTCTTTCTGGTTGTCGTGAGGCTCAGGTGTGACAATGCACGTGGCTGAGAGGGCTGCGTTGGTGTGATCCTCGTGATTCACACCCGTGCGTGTCCCTCCGGTCGCTCGTGAGACCCCGAAACTCTCCCAGAGTCCTCGTCTCCCCCTCGGGTGGTCGTCCGGTGGCACTAAAGCGCTAGCCCGGCCGTGTGGAGGGAAAGCGCTTGTGTTTGTTCCCTCGGCAAATGCCTGCTGGGCGCCCTCCTCTCAGCTCAAGTGCAAGGGGTTAAAAACGTACAGACCCAGAGAAAGCGCGCTCCTCCCCTCCAGGTGGCCGATACTGTGCGTCGCAGAAGCTGGCCGTCAGTACCTGCACCCCGGGGTGGTTTCCCAACAGCGAAGCATGGTTAGAGCGGAGGAACTTGTCCGAGAACCCTAATCCTGACTTCGTTTTATTACGATAATACTTAACTCTGTCTTGACGTTACATCATACTTAGGCCATAGAGCCAAACCCAAAATACAGGCTCAACACAACTGAACCCATGAAACAGGAGCCGGGGCCGACCCAGTTCTGCTGTGGCCTCGGCCTGGGCCTCCGGCACGCTGTGGGTCAGCGGGCACGCTGCCCACGCTCCGTGCAGGGCTGCCAGCGGGGTCTGTGTCAGGCTGGCGTTGCTGCACTCCCGAGAGGTGGTCCCCGGGGGCAGCAGTGAGTGAGCTCTGGGGTCGGCTGGGGCCGCGGCTCTGGGCTGTGTGAGTGTTACAGACGTGCTAAGGGGTTCGGGGCACCCAGGACCCCGCAGAGCCTGATGGGGGTGGACATCTGAGTCTGGCCGTCAGACACGAGGCAGCGTGTGTCCTGAGAGCAAACACAGAAAGCCCCTTCACTTCAGAGTCAGCAAGGTGAGAAGCGCCTGACCGCTTCCCACAGCCCTCTGGAGGGAAAGGTGTTTACCCCACCTGGCTTTCAGAGTTGCTGTCACTTTCCCAGCTTCCTGCCCAGGAGCTGTGAAAACTGGGCGCTTCTCCAGATCAAGGCTGACTTCTCTGTCCTTTCACATGTGGATTTGATACTTCCAAACATCAGCTCCTTTTCAGGGCCTCGCAGGAAATCGATTGACAGGAAGTGGCCTCAGGCCCCCGGTGGAGCGGGCAGGACCCCCGTCCCCCTTTGGGAATCCCACCCACTGCCTACATGCTGAGCGGGGCGTGCTCATCCTGGCCGGGGCTCCCAGGGAGCTGTCCAGACCCCCGTCCCCCTCCCCGAGGCCCACCTGCCACCCACGTGCTGGGCGGGGCATGCTCATCCTGGCCAGGGCTCCTGAGTGGCCGTCCAGACCCCCGTCCCCCTCCCCAAGGCTCACCTGCTGCCCTTGTGCTGGGTGGGGCGTGCTCATCCTGGCTGGGGCTCCCAGGGGGCTGTCCAGACCCCCGTCCCCCTCCCCGAGGCCCACCTGCCACCCGCGTGCTGGGCGGGGTGTGCTCATCCGGGCCAGAGCTGCTGGGGGCCGTCCGGACCCTGGGGCCCTCCACTGCGAGCCCCAGGATGCCTGATTCCTTTGACTCAGGCTAGCCTTGACTCTGACCCCTCGGTTATGTTTAACAGTTCATTGAACTCACCCATCAATAAAATTTCCCCGACATCATACTCGGCTCAGCAGATGTACTTTGATTTTGACGAAAGACAGAGATAGGCGATCTTTATCTTGTGTTATCAAAGGCACTTCCAAGATTATTCAGAGGGCTTTGGAGCCTGTCTTGGAAGGTTTAAACAAAAGAAAGCAGAACATGTTTTCATCATAGACTTCATTTTGTTCCAATTTTGCCTAAAAGGAAGAATGGCATCATTGCTGAAATGACCTATTTTTACTCAAATAACAACATGTCACTTGGGGGAAAAAAAGGTTGGGGGGGTCCGGCTTGTGTACTCATTCTCTTTGAAAACCATAGTGACTGACTTGGTAAGAAGTCAGCTGGCTTAAAACTCGACATTCAAAAAACCAAGATCATGGCATCTGGTCCCATCACTTCAAGGCAAATAGATGAGGAAACAACGGAAACAGTGTCAGACTTTATTGTTTTGGGCTCCAAAATCACTGCAGATGGTGACTGCAGCCACGAAATTAAAAGACGCTTACTCCTTGGAAGAAAAGCTCTGACCAACCCAGACAGCATATTAAAAAGCAGAGACTTTACTTTGTTCACAAAAGTCCGTTTAGTCAAAGCTATGGTTTTTCCTGTGGTCGTGTATGGATGTGAGAGTTGGACTGTGAAGAAAGCTGAGCACCGAAGAATCGATGCTTTTGAGCTGTGGTGTTGGAGAAGACTCTCGAGAGTCCCTTGATTGCAAGGAGATCCAACCAGTCCATCCTAAAGGAGATCAGTCCTGGGTGTTCATTGGAAGGACTGATGTTGAAGTTGAAACTCCAATACTTTGGCCACCTGATGGGAAGAGCTGACTCATTTGAAAAGACCCCGATGCTGGGAAAGATTGAAGGCAGGAGGAGAAGGGGGCGACAGAGGAGGAGATGGTTGGATGGCATCACTGACTCGATGGTCATGAGTTTGAGTAAACTCCGGGAGTTGGTGAGGACAGGGAGGCCCAGCGTGCTGCAGTTCATGGGGTCACAAAGAGTCGGACACGACTGAGCAACAGATCTGAGCTGAAGAAGTTATGCATTTTTCTTGTGAGTTGCTTTTCCCTTTAAAGAATAATTGCAGGCCGTGGAAGACACAACCTTGCTGGCCAGTCCTTGTCAGCTGGCGGGAGGGACGGCCCTCATACCTTCCCGCTCGGTGTGAAGCGTGCTGCAGTTCATGGGGTCGCAAAGAGTCGGACACGACTGAGCAACAGATCTGAGCTGAAGAAGTTATGCATTTTTCTTGTGAGTTGCTTTTCCCTTTAAAGAATAATTGCAGGCCGTGGAAGACACAACCTTGCTGGCCAGTCCTTGTCAGCTGGCGGGAGGGACGGCCCTCATACCTTCCCGCTCGGTGTGTGTGGGGGAAGAGAAACGGCCGATTCCGGTGTTGCCAGCAGGGGGGCCCAGCCTTCCGTCTCCAGCCTCTGCTCACGCTCGGTCCAGAGGTGGGGACAGAAGTCACCTGTCCTATTTTTCTCTTGTCATCTGGAGCTCGCGAGAGTGCCGTCAGGCCCGTGCACGCCCCGGGCTTCCTGCGGTCGAGGCTCCCGGTGCTGAGACCACCAGCGGGCTCAGAGCCACTTGCTGCCTGGCCGGATGGCTTGGTGCTGCTGCAGCTCTTGGTGGTTTAACTAGAAAAGGTTTTTCAGACAGAAACCCGAGCAGGTGGTGTCAGGGCTGTCTTCCACCATTGTTCCGATACTTTAAGAGATTCTGTCTCAACTTAAACATTCTTGCCTAGTCCGCCTCCCGCCCCCCGAATTCATGCAGACGCTGAGGACACGTTCACAGCTGGGCGGACTCTGCCTCTCAGACCCGGACGCCAGGCCCCGAACCGCGTCTGTGTAGTCACCAGGGCCGCGTGGTGTTTGCTGCTTTGACAGGAGCTGCATGAAATCAAGCTGAGATCTAAAGTGCTGTGGCTGAGAGAGGGTGAACGCTAGGTACTGTGCAGTGAGTGTTGTATGTGTCGAATCCACAGCCCTTTCTATTTATTTTTATTTTTTATCTTTTGGCTGTGCCACGTGGCTTGCAGGATCTCAGTTCCCTGGCCATTGCTGTTCCCGGGCCACCAGGTAATCCCCCACAAACAAGCCTTTAGTGGGTGCTGGAGCTGGGATGATGCCTGCATCCACCACGCTGGGCAGACACCATCAGGACGGCCCCCGGGCCAGATGGCGTGGCTTGTTCTGGCTCTGCTGCCGCAAAGACTTGAAACCCCTTGGCTGGGCTGGTGGCCTCCCACAGCTGCCCCAGGAAGGACCGCCCGTCTCCAGGACACACCCACCTGCGTCCCTCAGCTACTTGCCCCACCCTGAGTTTCTGACCCTGATGGAAGGTAGAAACCAGCAGTAAATACGACTCTTGTGGTGAAAGAGCTGTGATCTAGTCAAGATCGTGAAAGCTAACACTTAGGAAATTTTTCTCTTCTCCCCTGATTGTCCGTGGCCTCCCAGGTGGTTCAGTGGGGAAGAGTCTGCCTGCCAATGCCTTCTATCCCTCGGTCAGGAAGGTCTCCTGGAGGAGGAAATGGCAACCCACCCAAGGATTTCGTGCTTGGGAAATCCCACGGACAGAGGGGCCTGATGGGCTGTATAGTCCACAGGGTCGCAAAGAGTCGGACACAGCTGAGTGACTGACCACAACACAATTATTTATCCGTCCAAGTTAGACCACTTGGAATCTTATTTTGGCTCCTGGGCCTGACAGCCCCAGCTGGGGACCCTGATGGGGAACCAGACCCCTGGGTTTTGCCCTGGACCTGCTGCTTTGGGCAAATCCCTTCCTCTTGCTGGAACTTGATTGTTCCTTCCTCTGTCCAGTTATGTGGTGGGGTCTTCAGATCAATTAAATGAATCAGCCAGCAAGCTTGTATCACCTAGGAACAGAAGTCAGATAGCATCTTTAAAAATATCAAAGTATACAGCATTTCGGCTGTGGGCAAAATCTGCAGACGGGCAAATCTGCCAGCATCATGCGATGAGACAGAGAGAAGTGCCTGGCAGGAGGGGTGTGTGCAGGTGTGTGCGCCTGAGTCATTGTGTCCATCGCTTGTAACCAGCTTCTGCGAACCCGTGAGAGAAAGAAGCCCCGTAGAGCAACGCAGACGAGGGCTATGGCACTCACAGTCCCCGAGGGTCACGCTGCAGCAGCCAGTGAGGCCGGAGGCTGTGTCCCCTGACAGCCTGCTCAGCCGCGTCAGCACGACCGTGGCCGCTGCCGGGAGGTGGGGCCCCGGGCGGCCTGCCGGAGGACTGCACCCTGGGGTGGGCTTCGGAACACGTCGGCTCCCCCAAACGTGCTGGCCCGTGGCCCCTGCTCTCTTCCAGGGTGATCCCAGAGAGGTTGACGCCCGCGTGAGGACGTCTGCTTCCGTGTAAAAAACCCGGGGACAGCGTGTCAGCTACGCGGGTCCCCCTACGTGCGGCTCCGGGCCTCGTGGGCTCAGAGGCTGGCCCCGTCTGTGCTCACCCTGTGGACGAGCCTCGGCTCAGTTGCTGTCATTGTGACCGTGTGGGAAGGCGGGTTGGAGGGAATCAGCTTGCGTGCTGCTGGCGTTTCCCAGTGAGGGGACTTGGGGGGGTGTTTGACAGGAGGGGCCCCGGCTCTGAAGGGGGAAGCCCTCCAGGGAGGGGCAGCAGGAGGCAGGGAGGCTCTGGCCCCACTGGGCTGGCTTTCCCCGCTCCCGCCAGCTGACTGACCCAGACGGAGTCTCCGTCTCTTGTTGACGGGGATGCTGGAGGGGGTCCAGCTCACGGACAGGCATTGAAGGGGTGACCCCAGGAGCTGTGTGATACCCCTTCCTGCCCTGGGCCCTGTAACCTGTCATCATTGTTCGGTTCAGCGGGGGCTGTCTGTATTTCCATCGTGTCAATGGAAATAGTCAACAAACAATCTGTAATAGGAATAGAAAAGTTCTGTTTGAGCCAGACTGAGGATTACAGCGCGGGAGATTCTGAGTCAAGGATTCAAGGCTTATAAAGGCAAAACCCACCGAGTTAGGGAAGTCCTTTGTCAAGAATCAGGATCGGGGCTGCAGGAAGTGGGGTGCTTGTCAGGTGAGGACTGGCTGGGGTCTGGAACGGTTGCCCCGTTACCCAGGGCGATCCCGGTACCCTGCGGCTGCAGCTGGCCATATCAGCCGCCCTCCCCGGGGGATCTCCAGATGCCCTTCAGGTCTGTGGAGGAGCGTCCTGTTCTGGAAGCTTCTCTCCAGCCCTCCAGCCTCCTTGGCAGGCCTGGCCCCGGAAAGCCGTCCTTCACCTAAACATCCTCTCCTCTGAGAGTGCTCGGTGACACAGCTGAGGTTGAGAAACAGCCTCGAGAGTCGACAGAAAACCCCGACGATTCTCAAGTGGGCTTCCCGCACAGGAAGACACACTTAGGGCTGTTTTCAGGTTTGGGGAGTGAGTCTCAGACGCTGAGGGCCACTCGACTTGCACGCTTGTCGGGAAGCGGGGCCGGATGGAGGCAGGGTGAGGCCAGTCACGCAGGCCTGACCCTCCATCAGTGAGGGGGCGGACGGGCCTCCTGATCCCGGGGAGGCGCATCGGGTGGGCTGCCCTGCGGAGGGGGGTGGTGTGGGGGCTAGCGGGGCGTCAGGAGCGTGGCTCCGGGAGCCGGGGACCCCACTCGCGGTCTCGGGGAAGCTGTGCGCACAGACCACCAAGCGCCCCCCACTCTCCCCTCTGGCTCCTGCCCCTGCCGCTGGGCCTGCGTCTCAGGACGTGTTAGTGGCCCCCGGCGGTCACTGTCCTGACGCGCAGACCACGTGGGGTGGCCTCAGCCCCAGGCTCAGAGGCAGGCCTCTCCCCACAGACAGAGCCTTCGCCTCGGGGTTTCGGGGCCTCGTGTGGGTCCCAGGCAGCTGAGGGGCGCTTTCTGCAGATGCCATGATCCAATCAGGTGGTGTTTCCACCGCACCACTGCCGTAACTCCCGATCAGCCTGCGGGGCCTTCACTCGGTTTATATTCAGGGTGTAGAAAGTAAGCCTCCTGTGCAGTGGAAGGCATGTGGCTCCAGTGGCAGAAAGCCTCCGTGGCCCCCAGCACGTTCTATGTGGGGACTGGGAGGTTGCTGGCTTCCTGCTTGTCATTCGTCTCTGCAAGGAGACAGTCTGCGGTGGGACGAGTGTGCAGAGACCGCGGTCCTCCTGCCGGCCTCCAGGCGAGGGTCTCGGGCGCTGTTTGAGGCACTGGGGTTGCTTGCGTGACGTTTCAGCGTCTCTCCTGCGGGCTGGTTCCCACCCGCCTCGAGCCCTGGTTCCTGCTGCCCGAGTGCTCAGCCGGTTCCTCTCTGTGATTGTTCTGGCTTCTTCAGCCACGTTTACACTGCACAGGCTGCTGACGGTGTGTCGTCTCATGACCAGCTGGTGGCCCACCAGGATGGGTTTCCATCACGAAGAGGGGTGGTTTCCAGGGGGCGCGTCTGGAGAGGAGCCCACAGCTCCTGCTGAGCCTCGCCGGGCAGGGGCAAGGGTGGGAACCGGACAGGACTCCGCCAGGCTGCCCGGTAGCTCCCCACCTCCTGGGGACGCGGGGCCCGTCCAGCCTCTGACCTGCCCCACTCCCGCACAAGCTCGAGGGGCCCCAGGCTCACTGTGCTGTGCTCCTGGTTGTGGGGGCTCAGGGCTCCCTGCCCTTTCTCTCCGGGGTAGGAGCGGAGGGCTTGGGCAGCAGTGGCCGATGGCCAGGCGGAGGAGCTGGAGCCGGCCGTCACAGTCTCCCTGATGGGCCTACGCCAAGCTGGGTCCCCTCAGACGGCCAGGCGGGGGGAGCGGGCTCTCTGCTGAGACCGAAGGCTGAGGGTCTTCCTCCAGCGGGTGTGAGCCTCGTCCCTGTCTTAAAAGTCTGTTTCACCGCCTGGTCACTTGGCCCATCTTGTCCCCCCCTTGCCCCCAGCTTAGACTGGACTTGTTGCTTCTTGTGGGGCCATTTCCTGACTTCAGTGTGGGGATACAGCCCCCGCACCCGGCACAGAGGCCAACAGGCAGGGGTGACCCGCTTCCCCAGCCAGTATCCAGGGGACCCACCTCGGCCTGCTTTCCAGGCAGCCAGGCCTGTGTGGCCCCCACGGGACAGGTGGCAACAGGTCACCCACAGGCTCATGAGTTCAGCTAGAAGCTGCGTCCCCTGTGGGGAGGGCTGACCCCCCCAGGGCCAGGGTGGGGGACGAGGCTCCATCTCAGCACGGGCACTGAGGGTGCGCGTTGCAAGGGGTGGCTACAGGAGGGCCCCCCAGGATCACGCCTGCCGTCTCACGCTGACGCCCAGGGAGTGATGTCAGCGGCTTCACACGCAGCCTCGTCTGGAAGCGCCGTTGTCGCGGGCCTCACTGCTGACTCTGCTGCCGTGCGTCTCACTGGGGCCAGGCAGCGGCGGCCAGTGCTCCGACCATCCATCCCACTGCCCCCTCCCGCTGGGCACCCCAGCACGGGGCTCTGCTGCCTGTGACTGTGAAACTGGGCGAGCTTAGGGCAGCCCAGTCATGTGTGGCTAGAAGTTTAATTTTAATTTTGGTTCTGGACCCAGTAAACTACAGTTTAGGTTGGCAGCGTGTAGTTTTCCAGATGGTCAGTGTTACCAAGTGAGGTGGACCGTCCCTGGTGCTTCTGTGACCCAGATGATTCTGTGTTTCATAATACGTTCACGGCAGAAAAATGCCAGTGAGCACCCCGTGGAGGCCGAGAATTTGCCTGAGGAGGGAAAAACTCCGTCGCTCAGTTGTGTCCGACTCTTGGCAACCCCACAAGCCGTAGCCCGCCAGGCTCCTCTGTCCATGGGGTTCCCCAGGCCGGAATACTGGAGCGGGCTGCCGTTTTCCTGGGGAGGAAGGGCCTGGCTTTCCCACTCCTGCAGGGGCCAAGGGTGCAGGTTCAGTGATGGGGGCATCTGGGCCCTGCCTCCCAGAGGTTCGACTGCTCGCAGGCCCCGGGAAGGCTGGTGATTCACGCCGAGGACCGATCTGATCAGCTCATGGAGCGTGGTCTTAATCACTGCACTCGAGGAGGTTTGCAGAGGACAGTGAAAGCTCCCTGGGTGGAGACAGAGCCACACCACACTCGCCACGAGAAGCCGGAGGGCCGGGGACGTGAGTGGGAGTTGCCGGTGTTCAGAAACGCCTCCTTACCCGTCAAACAAGAATTGTTGGCTTTTAAAGCTGAAAACGAACCACGGAACAAGTGATTGCTTTGTCCTGAAAATGGCGGTTGGGGGGAACCACCTCTGCAAAGGCTGATCTGGTGAACTGAGGCTGGGTTACATGCTTTCGTTCCGGGCTGGCCATGTAATTCGGCTGATAGGTTGTGTTTGTTTCAGCTGAAATTCGAAACTTCCATTAGTGACTGCTGCTGGCCGAGATTGATTTTTGGAGTATTTCAGACTCTCTTCCGTCCTCGTGAGCTTTCTGACTTGAGCGCTCAGGCTGCCCTGCCCAGATCCCGACATGGCCGATGGCGAGGTCGCTGAGGGCGAGGCCGCTGCCCACACTTGGCCCGCTGGTTCTTTAGCCGCTTTGGGGGCCGGGGAGGGGGTGAGTTCTGAGCCCAGAAGCAGCGTGTAGGCACAGGTGGTGGGCAGCATCTGCCCGGGGCACGTCTGCGAACCCCTCGCACCTCACTGCTGGGCCCCACGGCCCAGGCCAGAGCCTGGCCACCGCATCCGAGGTGCCGGTGCCCGCGAGGGCCCTGGAAGTGGGGTGTTTCCTCGGCCCGGGCACAGAGAGCTGGGGTGCTCTGCGGCTGTGTTCATCCCATCCTGCCTCACTGCGATCGCTTCTTTTCGAGTTTCTCCAAATCTTAGCTGTTCTCCTTGGGAAGTCTGTTGAGCTCAGTTTTATCCACTAGGAATTGCTGTCTATTGGCAAACCAGCCTTAAAGATGTTCCTTGTTTTCCCTAAAATGGGAAGCGTCTTGCATTCTGGTGCCGCAGCAGTGAGAAGATGGGGTGGAAGCGGCTTCAGAGATGTGAGGTTCCCTGCACTGACCCTGGACGGGGTCTCCGCACTGACTCAGGCATGCGACGGGCAAACCCGTGGGGGCCCTGAGGGACTGCTTTACTGAAACAAGATTGCTAGACCCTAAAATCTTGCTGTTCAAGAAGTGGTTCTTAGTGCATTTACCAACTCACGGAGCACCGCCGTGATCGAATATTGAAACATCTTTGTTTCACAGAATAAACCCAGTTCGCGAGCGGCAGCCTCCCTGGCCCCAGGCAGCCACGGTGCTGTTTCCGTCTCCACGGGCCTGCCTGTTGCAAGCCTCCCATGTGCACGAACCGCCCAGGGTCTGGCCCTCCGTGTCTAGCTCCTCCGTGTCCCTGAGGCTGCTGATTCTGAGTATCTTTCCATTTGCCCGTCGGCCCCTGCATCTCTTGGAGAAATGTCCGGTCAGATCCCCCCGCCTTACTTGCCTTTTTATTATTGGTTGTGGTGGCTGGTCTATCCCAGGTAACAGTCCCTCGGCAGACATGACTCGCAAGTATCTTGTGGGGCATCCCTGGGGATCGTGCAGGCGAAGCCTTGGCGTCCAGTTCACCTGCGTCTTGGCAGAACGTCTTGTGATTCCCCGGGAATGTGGGAATCCGTGAGGCCAGATCCCACCCGCCTCCCAACCTCCTCCAGAGGGAAGGGGTGTATGTTCTCGGCCAGCTGACAGGCCAGGGCTGCGGGCCCGGAGCGCGGGCCGAGCGGTCCTGCTGTGATCCACGTGTGAACCATAACTTCCGCGGAAGCTAATTTCGCCTAGGTCTAGTCCTAGGAGTTTACTTTCAAAAACTGCCGAGAGCTGCCTGTTCCTTACACTGCCTGTTGTGAAACTAGACGTTGGGCGTCTTAGAATCAGGGCCCCCGCTCCCTCCTGCCGCAGACCTCTCTGTCGCCCTGCCCCGGGAGATTCCGTGACCAGCTGTGACTCATCTTAGAGCTTCGTGTGGCCTGACTTCCTCTGGTGTGCGTCGCCTGGAAGCTGTGGTTGCTGTTTGCTTTACAACAGGCGGGGTTAAGAAATTGCTTAAGAGACCAAGTCTGTTTTCATTGCTGAGCCTGCAGAGACCCAGACTCCCTTTGTATTACTTCCGGTGGGCTGGACACGCAGACACTGCGTGGCCCGTCAGGAGCGCAGCTGTCCGCATCAGCACCGCGGCAGACAGGCGCCCCCAGCGTCCCATCTGCTGTCTTCTCTCTGCCTTCTGAGCTGAGTCTAACCCACTTGGGCTTGCTCGCCTGTGCCTCTGCCCCATGGGCTCCCCAGCGGCTCATCCGAACCTGCCTGTCCTGCCTGGAGGCTCTTTGGCCTCTGTGACCTCAGGGGGCACCCTCCACGGGCGCCGCTGTGGCCTGATCACCGAGCACGAGGCCCCCAGCGTCGCTCTGTCCCTTGCTCTGTGACCTGTTCAGGGACTCGGAGCTGCCAGGGCCCCTGGGGGCTGCCACTCCTGTTCTCTCCTCAGGGGCTGAGTCAGTTGGTACGAGGCTCCTCCCAGAGGAGCTTGTGTTGCAGGGGGCGAGTCCTGTTGGAGGGACTGGGCTTGCTTCCTGACCTCGTTCCAGGAGCAGGAATTGTGCCCCGGCCTGTACGGTTAGGGCAGCACCAAGGAGTTGTATTCGAGGCGTCCAGTGATCCCACTAAAACCGGCCTGTGCCCAGGGAGGGAACCGGCCTTGAGAAACCTCCTTCTGACTTGCTCCCTGCGGGCTCCTTCTGAGCTGGGGCTCCCTGTCTGGGGGAAGGGGGCAGAGCCCTGAGCCGGGGCTGCCTGTCTGGGGCTCCAGGCCCTGCCCTGAGCCTGGGCTGTCTGTGGTGGGGAGGCCAAGCCCAGCCCTGTGCACAGGCCCTGCCCTGAGCCGGGGCTGCCTGTGGGGGGTGGGGGTCCAGGCCCTGCCCTGAGCCGGGGCTCCCTGTGGAGCTGAGCCAGGGCTGCCTGTCTGGGGGCCCAGGCCCTGCCCTGAGCCGGGGCTGCCTGTCTGGGGGTCCAGGCCCCACCCTGAGCCGGGGCTGCCTGTCTGGGGCCCAGGCCCTGCCCTGAGCTGGGGCTGCCTGTCTGGGGGCCCAGGCCCTGCCCTGCCACCCAAGGCTGCGCCGTAGTCTCTCGTCCGTGGCTGCAGTGTCCTGGGCTCTCAGGGCTGACAGCACTTAGCCCAGCTGAGTGTTCTAGAAGGCTCTCCTGGGCTGCAGTGTTCCCTGAGCGTCCGGGGCACAGCACTCAGAATAATGCAGAGATGGGTCAGACGCAGGTCATCTGCGTTCCAGGAAGTCTTGTTCATGCGATTGTGTGGGCGCCGAGAGACCCTCTGGTCTGAGCTCACAGTTTTACATTCTTCTCTCCTTAGAGACCTTTCCCCAAATCCTGGGATCACTCACTGTCTTTTCTCTCTGGAAGCCTTAGGGCTTTGCTCTCACTTTTTATGTTAAATGGGCCCGCTGTGTCCTTCCCACTGACAGTCTGCACCCAATGGGGGTGCAGTTGGCTCCTCCTTGAAGAGCTGGGGGGTTGGGGGGACGCACAGCTTCCTGAATGGGTGGGGCAGAGGTGGAGGTGGGGAGTAGGGATCGACCTTGCAAGTGGGCCCAGCTGCCCCGCTCTGGCCCCCACACAGACCAGCATGGAAGCCAACCCTGGGAAGACCCTGCCCCCGGGCCCCGCCCACACTGACGGCTCTGTTTCCCGCCCGCAGTGTGCCGGGGAGGAGGACTGGGTGGACAGCCGGACTGTCTACGTGGGCCACCGGGAGCCGCCGCCGGGCGCCGAGGCCTACATCCCCCAGAGGTGCCCGGACAACAGGATCGTCTCCTCCAAGGTGAGTGTCCGCCCGGGGCTCCCCCGCGCGGCTCCTCGGGCACTCGGGTCCCTGAAGCTGGGACCGCCTGCCCCCGGTGGCCAGGCTGCACGCGCATCGCCCCACCCCCTGGCCACCCCCCAGAACATTGTCAGGGCGTCACAGCACGTCCTCCTCACCGCGCTGTGCTGACTGCTCAGGGCCCAGAGGAGGCCCTCGGACGGGGCCTGAGTCCGTAGCACTGGACCTCTGCGGATTCAGACCGGGTGATGCTGAAGGCTAGACACACGACCATTTTCATTTAAAAGCAGCTCAGGTTGCGGAAAATGCAGCTTAGCTTGTAAGAAATAAATTTACAAACAGGTTTGGAGAATGTGTTGGTGCATCCGTGTCTTCCTGGAAAGAAAATGTTCATTTCCGCCTTAAAAGACGGTCAGCAGCGACTCCTTAAGCGCGCAAACGCCGGCGCTCAGTCAGGTCTCCAGCCTGATCTGTTGTTGGTGATCAGTGTTTGATCCATGTTCTGTTCCCTTTGGAGCAGAACACAGTAGAAGGAAAAGTAAGAAACGACCCCAAATGTGTGATCCCTTCCCTTTGATTCTGACCTCACACCGAGCCCCCCAGCCAGGGCCTTCAGGAACCTCAGCCACGCAGCCCCTGCCCCAGACTCGGAGGACGACGGGCACAACCCGATGCCTGGGCACACAGGGCATGTGGCTCCAGCTCTGCCCTCGGGCGCAGCAGCATTAGACACGCAGCTCAGGCTGTGCGGTCTCTCCCCCCGTACAGAAGCCTGAACTCCATGAGGCCTCCGGGCTTGCCTTCCGGGAGATTGTGGGCTTTTAGGCACCCGAGCGCACCTGCGCCGGAGCCCTGTGAGGCACAAACGGCCACGCCTCGCCGGTCCCCGGACGCTCTGGGTTTCCTCTCCGCGGCCCGCAAAGCAGAGTCACTCCAGGCCGCCCCGTCTTCCCGGCGCCACGTGAGGAGGGGGCAGCCAGGCGGGGCTGCTTCTCCGTGCCTGGGCCCCCTCCAGCCCACGGTGAGGACGGAGCCCAGAGGGGACGAGAGCGGCCAGGGCCAGCTCGCGGCTGACGACACACGCCCGAGCAGACGCCCCCTGGGCTGTGGTGTGAACCGGACAGGAGGCGGGGACTGTGGTCTGGACTCACAACTCTCCGGGGTGTCTGACGGGAAAGCGATGCCCCGCCCGCCTCAGACGTCTCAGCTCCAGCGCGCAAGAAATCACCCGCTTTGTTCCGTGCTGTCCTGCTCCGGGGTTCAGTACCGAGGGCTCTGGTGTCAGGTTCTGCCCTACGATGTATCAGCAGAAGGCAGGACCTGACAGACGGATGTGGGTCAGAGTGCATCACTGTACCTTTTGTGCAAAGTATTACCTTATATTGTGGCCCAAGTGTCAGAGCAAGTATTCAGACCGTTACAACTTCGCAGAGATCAAAAACGTACGACTGGCCCACTGTTATCTATGTGCCAGCTCTCATGTGTGCAGTAAAGACCTGGTTTTATTTTATCCATACAGTACTGATAATCCATGCAGTCCTGACTGTTTAAACTGTCTCACTGGATTTTCAGTTTTCATGCTGTACATTGTCAGAGGTTAACACCCCTTTTCCCACCATATCATTGATAATCAGCAGTAATAACTTATGATGGTCATTTATTCCGTAAAATATGTGGATCACACGACACCGCGTCTAAGCTGCAGCACAGGCCTCCTACACCCAGTAGGAGTAAAGGAATATCTCAGGTGGTTTTAAATTCCAGATCTGTGTGGTTCCCTGGTAGGCTAGGATTTAGGAAACAGAAAGGGCATCCTGAAACAGTGAGATTAAAATAGATTAATACTGATCTGCACGTTTGGAAGGATGGTAGAAGATGGCCCTCTGTAATAAATACGTGGTGCTTTCTAGTGTGGAAACTTGCGAACACCCAGGAGAAGCAGGGCAGGAGGGCAGTGGGGAGGAGGGCAGTGGGCGTCTGCGCCCCATCGCCCGCTGTCTGCACACATCAGCAGGTGGCCCACTGTGTTCGTCTGTGAGTCTCTTTTCTACCTTGAGACCATTTTGAAGCAAACCCTAAACGATGTACAGCTTCTGTCTATAAGTATCTCAGCAGATAAAAGATGGGGTTTTGAGTAGGAGCTCTTCCCGCTAATGTGACTTTGCACTGAGTGGTTGGTTAGAGGTGGGGACGTGTCCTGACTTCCTGGGTGGTAAGTATGCTGGTCTGGGTCCTGGAGACAGGGTGGGCTTCACTGGATGGAGCCTGGAGGGCAGTCCCACTTTGGGATCGGGATCTCTTGGAAGGGAGCATATAAAGACTGAAAGATTATTCTAGGTTGGTCACAGAATCACAAAAATGAGATACAAATGCTGTGGTTTGACATATCTTATATTTCTTTTAATAGCTCCTTTTTAAAGTTAGTGAAAAGTAATTTCCTTGTGCCCCAGACCACTGGACTGGGTAGCCCATCCCTTCTCCAGGGGATCTTCCTGACCCAGGAATCAAACCAGGGTCTCCTGCATTGCAGGCGGATTCTTTACCAGCTGAGCCAGCAGGGAGGCCCTCCCTACAGCCCACGTAAGACAAAATACATCTCTCTCAAACACTTCCAAAGATTGATTTGTTTGTGCTTTTTCTCAAGTTATAGAATCTCAACAACTCTGTCATTTCTGAGACCAGTTTGAGCTAGAACTTCAGTCCTCACCACATTCCTTTAAGGCACACGCTATTCTTTTATTTTTCTTTTGGTCTTGCTGTGCGGCATGTGGGATCTTTGATCTTCAGCCAGGGATTGAACCCATGCTCCCTGCAGTGAAAGCTCCAAGTCCTAACCGCTGGACCATCAGAGTGGTCCTTGACACACACTGCTCTTTTAATCATTTTATAGACGGAAAGGGTAGAGCTGAGGCATTTTAGCAGTGAAACTCTTCTTGAGCTACCTTGCATCACCTTGAATTATCTGGGACTGGGTGATTCAGATACGCTGCTTCGGAGTCCGTGTTCTGTGTTGGCGGCTTCTTTGTATGGTCAACAAGTTGATAAAATGTCTACAAACACTCTCAGCTTTGTTTTGTGTCAAAAACTAGTCATTTTTCACTTTGAAATCCAGGGCGGTCTGTCATGTGGCAGAATAATACTGCACAGAGTAAAGTGTGATCCGAACGACCCCGTTCTGTTTTTCTTTTCTGCAGTACACATTTTGGAACTTCATACCCAAGAACTTATTTGAACAATTCAGAAGAATAGCCAACTTTTACTTTCTCATCATATTTCTGGTACAGGTAAGGCTGGCCACCTCTTCCTGTTGCCCCAAATGTAAATATAAATAAGTGACATTCATTCTTGGATGATTGACTGGTTTGCTGATAAAGAGGAGCGTGGATTGGTGCCCCTTTATCTACAGACCCGTCACCTTCTTTCTTCAAGAACAAGCGTGTTGGTTCAGAGAGACCTGTTCACTAGAACGTGGGTGTGAGCCGGTCCGGCTGCCTTCCGCCCTCATCCGCGTCCTGATGGGAGGCCAGGAGCTGCCTAACCTTTAGAGGGGCCCGCTCGCTAAGCCCCACGTTGTCCCACTTATCCACTCCCCACATCACGACCTTGTTCTTGTCGTTCAGTCTCCAGGTCGCGTCCGACTCTTTGTGACCCCGAAAACTGTAGCACGTGAGGCTTCCCTGTCCTTCACTATCTCCCTAAATCATGTGGATGCTCCTAGAAAAAGACATTAAAAGGAAGCAAGTTAAAAGAAAAAGTGGAAACCTCAGTGAGATGTGGATAAGGAAACAGGCCCGGTGTGCTTTCAGATCGTCAGCCTGACTTGTCTGTCAGACGAAATACAGTGGAAGGACTTTAAAAGATTTCCCCCACAGTGATTTGTGTAAATAACGTAGTTAAAGCGTGGCCCCAGAAGCAGAGGGTGAACTGGAATAACACGTGCGCTGGCATCAGCCAGTGTCTCTGCTGCTGCCAACATACCCCGTAATAAGGAGACTTCCCTCAGTTTTCTAGTAAAGTAGGACGGTTTACCGCGTATCATTTATCTCCAGGGGTGGGACAGAATGGGGTAACAGCCAAGTGAGCTAACATCAGTCAGAGTGGATGCTAGGAGGGGTCCAGGGCCAAGCAGTCCATCTAGCGCCCCTCAGAAGGGTTTCCGAAGCTGACTCGCCCCGCTCTGTTCCCCGCAGCTGATTATCGACACGCCCACGAGCCCGGTGACGAGTGGCCTCCCGCTGTTCTTCGTCATCACCGTCACGGCCATCAAGCAGGTGAGCTTCGCAGACGCAGGCGGAGAGGAGGAGGGTCCCACGGGGGCTCTGCTGCAGGGGCCGCGTGTCACCCAAAGCCGAGTCTGCCGACTTGTTTCCGCCAGTTCACGGGACGCTCGGCTCACCTCTGAAAGTTCACGTTTGTAACTGGTTTAGATGGATTCTTGAGTTAAGACAAGGCAGGTTGTATAATTCAGCGCTCATTTGCTGCCCTGAGAGTTCGAGGAGGAAGCTATCATTCTCACGTTGAACCGCCTGCAGGTGGCCCCTGAGTTGCCTGCCCGCTGCGTCCCCCGCTGCCCGGACCCCAGGGAGTCGCTCCTGCAGAGGGTCTAAACGTGGCCACCCGCGTCGCACAGCCATGTGGCTCCTGACTCAGTGTGGACCCTGCCGTCCTCTGCAGCCCTGACTGATGAGCCAGTGACTGACGGGAGAGCGGTTCGCCTGCTATTCCCGTGACCTGTCCACTGGTGGTTAGTGCTTGACCATCAGCGCTGTTCGGTTCCCACCGTTTGGAAGAAAGCCGCAAGCCTCACTGTCCAGCCCCCTCCTCCAGCCCCGGCTCCTGGCAGCCGCCAGTCCACTCTCGGCCTACCCTGGGCGTTCTGTACTAACAGAATCTCGCCTTGGTGGCCTTTTGTGCCTGGCTTATTTCACTGAGCATGTTCTCAAGGTTTATCCACTTGTAATGTTTCCCAGTGAGTCACTCGTAGATGAAAAATGCTCCACCGTGCAGACAGACCCCGTTTTATTTATCCAGCATCCGCTGATGGATATCTGGGTGCTTCTGCTGTTCCGGCTCTTCTGGAGAACACTGCCCCGAGCAGTCACGTGGGAAGCTTTGTGTGGACATAGCTTTTCTGTTCCCCCGCGTGCATACAGAGGAAGAGAGTTACTCTAATGTTGAAAGCATTTTCCACAGTGGCCGCGGCATTTGACGTTCCCACCAGCTGTGCCTGAGTTTCCAGCTTCTCCACGCTCCTGCCGAGGCTTGTTGCCCGTCTTCCCTGTGCACACTCATCCTAGTGGATGTGGAGCGATGCCCACTGTGGTTTTGCATTTCCTTCGTGAATAACGATGCTGGGCATCTTTTCATGAGCTTATTGGCCTTTTGTAAACTTTCTTTAGAGAAATACCTTCAAGTCACTGGCCCATTTGTAAACTGGATTGTGTCTTATCCCTGAGACAGTTTGTGTGTTCCAGATACAGGTCCCTTAGATGCAGGCATCTCCTGCATACTTTTGAACACGGTGATGTTTGCCCTGAAATAATTCCTGAAAGGCAGCATCTGAATTCTTGGTGGTCATGTTGTCGCTGACAAAGCCGTGCTCTCTGTGTTAGTCTCTGAATAAGCACTGGAGGCGCGTCACAGGAGGCGTGGTGCACGCGCTGCCCCGAGCGGCGGGCATTCACAGCAGAGCGACTCCCCCCAACTAAGAGAATGTGAAGAGCCGAGTCTCAGGGCCACCTTCATGAGTGTGAGGCCAGTGCCCTGCCGGCTTCCACGATGAGAGCGTCTGGACTGGTCAGCGTTTGATCCAGAACGGGAGCGGCATCGAAGGCTTCCCTTGGGATCGTCTGGGTTTTGCCTTCCACTCACCAGTGATCTGCATGTACAGATTTGAACAGCGATATGATTTGACCTGTTGCCCATGAAATTGGCTTTGCATATGGAAGTCTGAAGAGCGGATGGAATGAGAATGTGGCCAAGCAGGCGTCCACACGCGCTGATGGGGCGTGTCGGGCCATCTCGGGGCCATCTCGAGGGAACTGATGAGCCTGAGACGAGCCTACAGGGACCCGTGTCACGGGTGGAGCCTGCTCTGTGCACTCGGCACACCCTGTGTGAGCCCCTGAGGGACAGGCCGGGAGCTGGAGACCCCAGTCCTGACCTGAGCGGGCTCTGCCCTGAGGCGTGGTGCCATCGAAGCCGAAAGACCATAGCGCAGGGGGCGTCCCCGTCCCTAAGGGGGTGCCCTGGAGCGTCCTGCCCTGCGGCCATGCTCCTGGGGGTGGGGGTGGCGTGCAGGTGCCCAGCAGAGGGCAGTGGCCACGGCTCCCGGGGGTAAGACCTTCCCGACACCTTGGCCAGGACGTGGTGCCAGGCGGTGGGGGCGCTGCCCTCTGCAGCCCAGGTCTGCCCTGGCTCCACCCGCGGCAACTGGCCGGCAGCCCCGAAGGGCTTGAGGAGGTGGAGGATTCGGGGCTGTGCCCTTCCGGGACCACCTGGCCCTCAGCGGCCTGCCAGCCCCCCGCCTGCATGTTGCCCTGTTGCCCTGTGGTCCTCCGGGCCGAGTCCCGGCTCCGGGGTTGCCTGCCACACAGCCGCGTCCCCCTCAGCCCTGCTGGGTGTCCTGGCCCTGCTCCGCGTGAAGAGCCCCTTCCCCGGGGACCGCCGCCCGGCCTTCCCCGGGCGTGGAGCAGGCCTTGAGCGTGGCCACCGGGCTGGAGCAGGCGAGGACTCACGGGCGTCTCTCCTGGGTCCCGGCAGGGCTATGAGGACTGGCTGCGCCACAAGGCAGACAACGCCATGAACCAGTGCCCCGTGCATTTCGTGCAGCACGGCCGGCTGGTGCGGAAGCAGAGCCGGAAGCTCCGGGTGAGTGCCCGCGGCCCGCGGCCCTTTGGCAGCGCTTCCGTCGCAGGTCGCTTTAGTCGCTGGGTGCAGACAGCCCTCTTCCCAAGTGCTGCGCCCTCCGGGCAAGCTCCTACCACTGTTTCCACGCTCTTTCTTCTGTGGGCCAATTTTTAAAGCTGTAATCGACTACAGAGCAGGTTTAGGGTCTCAGCGACCTGGGCGGTATGTGGGTCCACCTCCAGGACGTGTCTTTACGTAGATGGAGTTACATAGCCTGTACCTGCCAGACTGGCTTTCCTCTCACAGTCGAATTCCCTTGGGGCTCGCCAAGGGTGGGCATCTGGACACCTTTCTTTCCTTGGAGAGTCCATGGGGGTGGACCGGGGCGGGGCCATGACGAATAAAGCTGCCAGCTCTGTGTCTCAGCATCCCCAGCCGCTCCCCGGAGAGCCTGCCCTGCCTGCGTGTCCCACCAGCTCTGTGTCTCAACATCCCCAGCCGCTCCCCGGAGAGCCTGCCCTGCCTGTGTGTCCCGCCAGCTGTGTCTCAGCATCCCCAGAAGCTCCCCGGAGAGCCTGCCCTGCTTGTGCGTCCCCACCAGCTCTGTGTCTCAGCATCCCCAGAAGCTCCCCGGAGAGCCTGCCCTGCCTGTGCGTCCCCACCAGCTCTGTGTCTCAGCATCCCCAGCCGCTCCCTGGAGAGCCTGCCCTGCCTGTGTGTCCCGCCAGTTCTGTCTCAGCATCCCCAGAAGCTCCCCGGAGAGCCTGCCCTGCTTGTGCGTCCCCACCAGCTCTGTGTCTCAGCATCCCCAGAAGCTCCCCGGAGAGCCTGCCCTGCTTGTGCGTCCCCACCAGCTCTGTGTCTCAGCATCCCCAGAAGCTCCCCGGAGAGCCTGCCCTGCCTGTGCGTCCCCACCAGCTCTGTGTCTCAGCATCCCCAGCCGCTCCCTGGAGAGCCTGCCCTGCCTGTGTGTCCCGCCAGCTCTGTCTCAGCATCCCCAGAAGCTCCCCGGAGAGCCTGCCCTGCTTGTGCGTCCCCACCAGCTCTGTGTCTCAGCATCCCCAGAAGCTCCCCGGAGAGCCTGCCCTGCCTGTGCGTCCCCACCAGCTCTGTGTCTCAGCATCCCCAGCCGCTCCCTGGAGAGCCTGCCCTGCCTGTGTGTCCCGCCAGCTCTGTCTCAGCATCCCCAGAAGCTCCCCGGAGAGCCTGCCCTGCTTGTGCGTCCCCACCAGCTCTGTGTCTCAGCATCCCCAGCCGCTCCCCGGAGAGCCTGCCCTGCCTGTGTGTCCCGCCAGCTCTGTCTCAGCGTCCCCAGCCGTGCTTGGTGTTGTCGCTCCTTCTTGCCTCCGTGGCCCTGACTCTCCGTGTGGTTTCAGTGTGCGCCTCCCTGGTGGCCGGCGAGCGGCTCACGGCTGCCTGTCTGCCTTCAGGGCATCTTCGTCCTGAGACACCTGTTCCTGCTGCTGTTGCCTCTGTTCATTCCCTCAGTCAGGTCCAGCTCTTCGTGATCCCGTGGGCTGCAGCGCACCAAGCTCCCGTGTCCTGCACTATCCCAGCAGACGTTCCTTCTGCCCAGAACTTCTTTTTCTCTGGGGTGTCAGTCACTTAAGTTCAGTCGCTCAGTCGTGTCCGACTCTTTGCAACCCCATGAATTGCAGCACGCCAGGCCTCCCTGTCCGTCACCAACTCCTGGAGTTTATCCAAACCCATGTCCACTGAGTCGGTGATGCCATCCAGCCATCTCATCCTCTGTCGTCCCCTTCTCCTCCTGCCCCCAATCTTCCCCAGCAGCAGGGTCTTTTCCAGTGAGTCAGCTCTTCGCATCAGGTGGCCAATGTACTGGAGTTTCAGCTTCAGCATCGGTCCTTCCAGTGAATATTCAGGGTTGATTTCCTTTAGGATGGACTGGTTTAGGATTTGTGGCCCTTGCCCGCTTCCTGCTTGGTTCATTGAGGGTTTTTACTGTGGAATGTTGAGAGTTCACATATTCCAGACGCTAGTCCTCTGCCAGAAATACCTTAGCAGGGCATTTTGCTGAGCAGAAGCTCTTCGTTTTGATGAAGAGCTGACTCCAGCTCACTGGCTTTTCCTTATATGGATGTTTTTAGCGTCGAGTTAAGAACTCTTTGCCAGGGCCTGGTGGCCACACACTTTCTCCTGTTTTTTTTTTCTTTTTTTTTTCTTAAAGTTTTTATAGTTTTAGATTACGTTCCTTGTCGATTTTGTGTTACTTTTTCGTGAAAGTCCTTTTTGCCCAGGACTTCCCGAGCGCTCCAGCTTTGTCTGTGGGGAAGGCCGTCCCTCCTCCATCGAGTGGCTTTTGTACCTTTGTCCAAAGCCCGTTAAGCCCATTCTATCGCGATGGTCTGTGCCAGTCCTCTGCTGGAACCACACAGTCCTCTTCACTGTGGCCATGTCCCAGGCCTCACGTCCACGGCCTGACCACTCACCTCATCCTCCTGGATGGAGTTCAGATGTTGCAAAATATTTCTATCCAGCAAAATAGAATATTGCAGAACATTCCGTTGGCATGGCCTGTGGGATGTCCAGGGTCTAAGTGTCCAGTGGTGCGTCGACCTCCCTGGTCTCTCCTGGGTTTGGGCCACATGCTCCGGAGGCGACCCTTCTCAGCTGCGTCATCCACACGCTTTCCTTCCAGTGATGCTGTGTGGCGTCTGTGGGAGCCCCCGCCCAGAGGCCGGTCCCGGTTCACAGCGCGTCTGTCGTCTGTCCTGCAGGTCGGGGACATCGTCATGGTAAAGGAGGATGAGACCTTCCCCTGTGACCTGATCTTCCTGTCCAGCAGCCGTGCGGACGGGACCTGCCACGTGACCACCGCCAGCCTGGATGGGGAGTCCAGCCACAAAGTAATGTGCCTGTTCTCTGCCCGTGGGACCCCCCCTCCCCCCCGGGAGCTGTGCTCCTGTGGCCAGAAGCTGCACGGGGAGTGAGGCTCTGTGTTCAGGGAGACCAGGGTTGCGGAGGAGATGGCGTCCTCCCAAGCCAGCCCACCTGTCCATCACTCCTGGTGCCCTCAGGGCCCATCTTTGCAAAATGGGGTCCCAGACCAGCAGCACCAGCAGCCCTGGGATCCGCTTAGAAACGTGGTTCTTGGGTGCCACCCAGGCCGTCGGCCTTGGAGACTCTGGGGCAGGGCTGGGGCCGTGGCCTCAAGTCTGGACAGATGAACCCAAATGTCTGCTTTTGGAGGAGAATTGGGTTAGTTGAGGACATTGGCTAAGGCCACTTTGCTGGCGCCTCTCAGATGCAGGAATCACGCATGGTGGTACCTACAGTCTTGTAACTGTTTTACGTCTGCAGACTCTGTCCCATTTGGTAACCAGGCTTTGTACTCAGGCTCATTATGTGCATAAACACTTAATCACCAGGGCTGCCCAGGATGGGGGGACAGGCTGCCCCAGGACGGGGCTCCCACCGCGAGGAGATTGTGTTGCTCATTTGGGCTATGACCCCCCCCACCATGTCCTGTCCGTCTGCAGACCCATTATGCGGTTCAGGACACAAAGGGGTTCCATTCGGAGGAAGACATCGACAGTCTCCACGCAACCATCGAGTGCGAGCAGCCCCAGCCCGACCTCTACAAGTAAGCCAGCTTCTGCCCGGGGTCCCCCCGCCCACTCGCCCCCCAGGGCCTGGCTCCTGGCTGGTTGGGGAGTCTGCTCGTGGGTGTGTGTGTACATCACCGCGGAAGTCCAGTCCCCTTCCAATCTGTAGCTCTCTGTACAGATACTTGAAAGGCTTCATGGAATAAATGTGTTAAAGAAAAATGAATTTTCTGTGCTTTGAGGAAGTGATTTTAAGGAATGTCATTTAAGTCATTTCAGGTGTGGGCTAATTAGGGCAAGTAAAAGCGGGGCGGGGAAGAAACGTGGTTGAGCCCCTCAGCCCTGTGTTCCCGGGAGGACCTCAGCCCTTCTTAGAGAGGGAGGTACGAGGTGGGGGCGGTCTAGGAGCCAGGGTCTCAGGTCCTGTTCCCTCCTGCCCTCCCACCCCCACGGCAGTGACCTGACCCTCCCGCCCCCAGGTTCGTCGGCCGCATAAATGTTTACAACGATCAGAATGACTGTGTGGTGAGGTGAGTCCTCTGCTTCTTATGAACGCTTGGGGGTTTCGTGTCTGTTGTTCAGTTAAACGTGGTTCTTTTGCTGCTGAGAGCTGTTCGTGGTTGCTGTCCGGTGGGTTTGAGGGGCTCCTTTCTGACCAGAGTCTGGGCTCCGTGCCGTGGCTGGTTTCTCTCGTGCATACGTCTGGATGTGTTAACACACTAATGACACCGTGGAGAATGTTCTCCCGAGAGTCTGCTGAGGGCCCCGTCACAGCCGGGCAGGGCAGGGGCCCCCCTCCTCAAGCAGGCGATGGGGAGGGTGCGGTTCCCTGTTAGAAACAGCTTCTGCAGCTGAACAGACTAGGAGGCCGAATGGCTTCTGACTCGGAGGCCGTCGGATCAGCCGCGTGAATCGGCTCGTGGTCGTCTCCGGGCACCTTCTTGCCCTGGACGTCGGGGATGTGCCTCCCAAGGGCCTGTCCCGGGTTCACGCCCACCAGGGACGGGAGCCTGTGCAGGGGGTGCGCAGTGGCCAGCAGAGGCCCTGGGTGGGCGGCCACAGCCAGATCGCTGGCGGCTGGGAGCTGGCTCAGCCCCGAGGCCTCGCCCCGCTCAGCCGGGCCTCCGCTTCCCAGGCCTGGGGGCGCTTTACCCGCACGAGGTGTCGGGGTCTACACTGAGGGGACTGCCTTTGAAGTCGCTCCTTTTCTACAAACCCCGCTGGCCAGAGATGATTTTTCTTCCAGTTCAAACGTCT
The DNA here is from genome assembly GCA_006408615.1 of Connochaetes taurinus. Lineage (NCBI taxonomy): Eukaryota > Metazoa > Chordata > Mammalia > Artiodactyla > Bovidae > Connochaetes > Connochaetes taurinus. The sequence continues at coordinate 168,603 of SJXO01002333.1, forward strand.
CCAGATGGCTGGTGTTCTGGTGTTACCGTGTGCATTAGAGGAAACCCTGGCCCGGAAGTAGGAAAGAGGATGGAGATCAGTGTCAGACGAGCAGCTATGGGGCTTCTCTCCTTGAGAGGCTCCAGGGGTTGCTTGTTTTAAGGAAGCAGTTGGCACCTCTTGGCATGTTTTCATCACCGTTCTTCATCAGCAGGCTACCAAGTGCTTTCCAGAACCTGTGCAGGCCTTGCCTCGGTCTTTCTTGAGTCCGTATTGTTTTCAAAGCGAATGACTGGTTAGTGAGGAGAAGCAACCTGTATTCCTGTGCCTCGTGAGGATTAATTTATATTTGAAGACGGGTGGATAGGTTTAGCTGGCTCCGTAGCAGCAGCGGGTGAACCTGGAGGAATCAGCACTGCTGGTTTTCCTTATTTGATATTTGTACAAAGTTGACGGCTGAGTCTCTTGAGAGAGAATTACTGTTACTGTATTTTGATACTTTTTCTAGTTTCGCTTTTTTTACTATTTATACTAAAGTCAGCAGACTTTTAATATTTGGATGTTTACAGATGTTTATAAATTTGTGGTGTGGGCAGATATGAATTGTATATCCAAGTTCTGGATCCTTTCTGAGTGATGTTTCTTCATCCTCGTGTCCAAACCAGGAGCAAAGTACTTTTTAAAGTAAGTTATTTTTAGACTCCACAGAGACACTGTATAAAGGGCCATTTGTTTCCATAAACACCTTGGACGTAAGCTGTCGTGTTTGCCGACAGAGGCTGGCAGTGCTTGAAACAGAAACGGACACCATGTGTGCCCCAGGGCGCCCCGTCCCACGTGGCTGTCTGGCTGGGGGCCGCGCCCTGAGGCCACGGGCACCCTGGGCAGACCACTGGGGTCAGGGTGCCCCAGCCAACGCGCCCCGCTGGGCAGTCCCTTTCTCGTCTTCACCCTGATGTGGTCCTGAGCCAGGTCGGCTGAGCACACGGGATGCGTTTAAGCTTATAATGTTCAGTGAGTCCTCAGCCTCCCTTGGTGAAAGGAAATCAAATGTCGACCGAATGGAAAGCAAACTTTAGCAGATTTTCCCCTTTACCCCAAATCCCTTTACTCTCCAAAGGAAATCAGGAGAATATTGTATGTGGCAGAGTTAGTGACTCTGAGTCTGCTTCTTATTCCCCTTCCACTCTTGGGAAATGAGAAAAAGTGATTACTCGGTCAACAGAGGGGAGCACTGGCCCCCGAGCCCCTAAAGGCAGAGAGAGAGTTTGTCGGCTGTTCAGTTGACTCGACTCACTGTTGAGTCCCAAGTGCTTGTTTCCACACGAGTGGTTTTTAACTTCCTCGGTTGCCCCAGCACAGCAGTGCGCGGGCCACTGCAGACTCACAGGCCAGCTGCGTCCAGGGCCTGGGGCCTGGCTGTGTGCTTGTGGGTGCCTCGCTGAGCCCCCAGCGCCCTCTGAAAGCCAGACTGTGTTAATGTGTGTGACACTCCCCCAGGATGTGCTAGAAACAGCTCAGTGAGTCGCGGGCACCACTCGGCATCCCCTGCACAGCTGGCCTCAGATGTGAAGCTTGCTGGGCGGGTTTCCGGGCTGGTCCGTGGGGTGGCACTTCTGGGAGGGGCCCTGGAGCTGCCGGTGGTGAGACCCTCGCTGTCTCTAATGGAGCAGCGGCAAAGCCTCAGGGGCCGCACAGTGGGGCTGGGGCCCTGATGGAGCTGACTGTGGCAGTCTCCCAGCAGACGGTTCTTGCTGTCCCCAGGGAAAGAGGGCCCGCCTTTCCTGGGGCTCGGCTAGAGTTCATAGTCCAGATACAGGCGGACCTTCACTGAGATGGTCTCCTCGTGAAACGCAGTGTCGAGCCCGTGAGCTGCTTCTGCAGGGTCCTGCTTCTGATCATCCGTCTCTTTGCAGGCCATTAGGGTCGGAAAACCTGCTTCTTAGAGGAGCCACGCTAAAGAACACCGAGAAGATCTTCGGTAAATGTTTTCATTAGTGAGTTATTAACGATGGCTGCAAAAACTAAGGGCCCCGTAAGCAGTGAAAATCCGTGGAGGTACCCTGAAAGTGTCTCTTTGTGCTTTGAGGTTCTGTGCATTTATGGTGGTGAACATTGTCCTCACTAAGAAAGCCAGTCTCCACGCACGACCACAGTCCCCAACAGGGGCATGCCAGGGCACTGCCCGCATACTGAGAGCCTGCAGTTTGTGACTCAAACAAGAAGTCGTGCCTGTGAAATAATTCGCACACTGCGGCTCTGCAGAAAGTTCTTTTAATGGCTGTGTTTCTTTGTTAGTAGCTTCCATTTCCACTGGGTTAATTTTCATGTTTTAACTGATACACAAGTGATACTTTATGTTTTAACTGATACACAACTAATGCCCTTGTGTCTTATTGGTGAGAAACCCAAATTACTAAAATCTGAACTTTTTTTTTTTTTTAAGTACAGATTGCTCTCTATGTATGCAGGAGGAAAAAAAAAGTCTTTGGTCTAAAGAATCTTTCTGTATGACTTTTTCTGAACAGCTAGCTGGCCTAGAAAAGTGTAAAGTATCATTTGCTTTGTCCAGAATCCGTTTGTGCCTCTCTGCACGTGCCTTGCTGTGCAGAGGGAGACACCCAGCTGTGCCGCCGCGCCACCGCCCGCTCTCTGCTTCGCAGGTGTTGCCATCTACACGGGCATGGAGACCAAGATGGCGCTGAACTACCAGTCCAAGTCCCAGAAGCGCTCTGCCGTCGAGAAGTAAGCGCGTCCCCGGCTGGAGGCACGCCGGGCGCCCACAGCCCCCGCCCCAGTGCGCCGGCCTCGCCGGAGTCCCGTGAAAGAGCCGTGACTGCACAGCCGCGAGCCCCGCAGCCCCGAACCCCGCAGCCGCGAGCCCCACAGCCGTGAAACCGGTTTTCTCTTGGTCTGATCAGCAGCTCCTTCACGAGGTCTGACAGACGGTTGGGCTGGTGGTTTAGGTCTTGGACCAGCTACCTTGTTTCGTGGGGCTGGAGATGCCTGCACCCAGCCACGTCTGTAGACTCCCACCCAAGTGCGGACACCTGGCTCCAGGCCAGCTGCGGATGCCCATCAGGTCCTCCTGTGAGAAAGCTGAAATTAGGTCGCTTTTCTGATGTGGTTTCACTGAGGAAAGTGTGAACAGAGCCAACAGCCTTCATTAAACAGTAAAATCCTTTTGCTAATAAGTCAGGACAGAGTTGGGTTTGTAAGAAAATGCGGCCCAGGTGGCGCTGTCTTTGTCTCACAAAATACAGTGCGTCCCTAACCTGAGGTGGACGGCTGCGTGGCCACGTGCTGTGAACTAAAGAGATGCTGGCTCCTTAGTGATCTCGGGGTGGCAGTCAGGGCACCGTGTCTGCTGCTGGGACGTCAACCTCGAGGTGGGGTCCCGGGCCTCTGCCCACCTGTGGCTGCTTCAGCTGTGGAGTTGGGCCGTCGGTTCTTACTGAGGAAGGATGCTTAGTCTCCAGATGTCTGGATTGAGAAATCAGTCTCAGATACTGGAAAACCAGACCTCCTTCACAGGCTCCTAAGGCCTGGCTAAGGACTCAGCGGTTTTCCTACTCACGGCGTTTGCTCACTCCCTCCTGCCGCCCTCCAGGTTGGGAGCGCGCTGGCTGATGCTTCTTGGTGGAAGATGTTGATTCCCGGGGGTTCTGTGAGTTAGGAGCCCTAGGCCACGCAGAAGCCCGCTGAGCAGGGCGGCCGCGCACTGCGCTTCTGTCCGCCAGGGTTCCCTGCCCCCAGCTCTGTCCCTGTGGCCCCAAACTCAGGCCAGCGCCCAGAGTGGCCTCCGATGCAGACGAGCTCGCCGTTTCCGCTTTGACAGTCGGTCGGGGGGTCCCTGTGAAACCCTTTGCCGTGTTGTTCCTGTCTGCTCGCATCGTGCTCATTCCAACGTCCGACGCCCAGCTCGGGGCTGCTGGGGGAGCAGGTGCTCAGTCTCCACGACCGTCTTCGTTTCAGGTCGATGAACGCATTCCTCATCGTGTACCTGTGTATCCTCGTCAGCAAGGCGCTGGTCAACACCATCCTGAAGTACGTGTGGCAGAGCAAGCCGTTCCAGGACGAGCCGTGGTACAACCAGAAGACGGAGGCCGAGAGACAGAGGAACCTGGTACAGCGAGGCGCCCTGCGGGCAGGCGGTGTGGACGCCTGGGGGGCACGGGGTGATGAGCTGTTGGTGGCAGACAGTGACAGAGTCAGCTGCGTCCGCCCCCCACCCCCCATAGGCACTGGTTGCTCTGCCTTCTTTGGGTATTTGAATATGCAGGTCTGGAAAAGTATCAGCTTCCATCCTAAATTCATAAGGACGAACCTTAAACGTTGGGAGTGTGGAGTCTTAACCACTGGGCCACCAGGCAAGTCCCCAGTGTGTTAATTTAATTAAATCTCCTCTACTTAGGGGCTCCCTGGTGGCTCAGACGGTAAAGCATCTGCCTGCAATGCAGGAGACCCGGGTTCGATCCCTGGGTCGGGACGATCCCCTGGAGAAGGAAATGGCAACCCACTCCAGCATTCTTGCCTGGAAAATCCCATGGTTGTAGGAGCCTGATAGGTTACAGTCCATGGTGTTGCAAAGAGTCAGACACGAGTGAGCGACTTCCCTTCCACTTCCACTTCTGCTTAAAATGGTACAGTTTTCTGGCTGGGCCTACCCCATCTCCCTAAGCCACGTGCAAATCCCAGGCTGGGCGCCTACCTCCTTCCTGTGCTCAGCCTCCCAGGAGACTAAATGGCTCAGAAATAAGGACAAAACTAGACAGAATAGCCGCTTGTCCAGACCTAAGCTTGGTCATTTGTTGGAATCTCAGAGGAAAGAGAGTAATCCCAGTTTGGTGTCCTCCGGGCTCTCGGCGGGAGGCCCCCACTGTCTCCAGGTGCGACTCACAAGTGACCCCCCACCCCCCACCCCGCCCACCAGCAGCACAGTGTGGGGCCGCGCCCGTCCTGGGCGCGGTGGGCGGACAGAGGAAAGCAGGCGGCCCCCGACGCCCCAGGTGGTCTTCACCTTTGGGTCTGAAGCGCCTGTATTCAGAAACGGCACTCGCTGAGCCGGGTCAGCCACGCTGCGCTGCGGCTGTGCGGTGCCGGCGGTGACCGCGCGCGCCGTCTCAGTTCCTCAGGGCCTTCACGGACTTTCTGGCCTTCATGGTCCTCTTCAACTACATCATCCCGGTGTCCATGTACGTCACCGTGGAGATGCAGAAGTTCCTGGGCTCCTACTTCATCACCTGGGACAACGAGATGTTTGACGAGGAGATGGGGGAAGGGCCGCTGGTCAACACCTCGGACCTGAACGAGGAGCTGGGCCAGGTCAGTGTCTCCGGAACTGCCCTCTCTCGCTGCCGGCGGGGGAGCCCCGGCGCCTGCGTCCTCGGGTCTCCAGAGGCCACGTGACTCTCAGCCTGCAGCAGACGCCCTGGGTGTTCAGAGGGGGACGCTGCCATCCCCGAGCAGATATGACTTAAACCAAAAGACGGCAGCAGAGCGGCTTCCCCCTCCTTGTGTGACCGTGGTGATGCTTCTGTGTCGACAAGTTAGGCAGACTCGGGACGGCCACTCACGACACCGGCCCACCCGTGGCCTTTCTAAGCGCTGCTGAGTCCGCGTTTCGAGGGCCTGAATTGGGGTGAATCGGCAGTGAGCCCTCAGCTCCCCCAGCCGTCCTCTCAGGCCTCAGGGCCCGAGGTCATCACTGTCAGGGTGGGCAGAGTGAGCCTGAGCTTCAGTCTCTGGTGTAAAGAGAGTTCAAAACCCCTGCACTGAGCTGCTCCAGGCTGCCAGCTTGGGGCCTGAGCTCTGCGCTGTCTTGACCTGCTGAGTGGGCGTGATAGCCAGGACCTGCCCTGCAGAGGGCATGTGGGTGGGGGCCCCAAGCAGGAGCCCTGCGGAGGGGGCGGAGGGCGGGGGTCCGAGCCCCTCGGGGGCAGCGCTGGCAGCAGAGCCGCGTCCGCAGGTGGAGTACGTGTTCACGGACAAGACGGGCACCCTCACCGAGAACAACATGGAGTTCAAGGAGTGCTGCGTGGAGGGCCACGTGTGCGTGCCGCACGCCGTCTGCAACGGGCAGGCGCTCCCCGACGCCTCCGCCATCGACATGATCGACGCCTCCCCGGGCGCCAGTGGGCGGGTAGGTGGCCGTGCTTCCCGCCCTCGTCCTGCCCCCTCCCTTCCCACGGGCCTGTCTCGGGACGCAGCAAGGGCACCTCCTGTCCCGGGGTCTGGGACAGAACCAACTCTCCCCTGACTCGCAGGAAGAAAAGACGGTGCAGGCATCCCCGGTGAATCCGGCCGTCACGTCGGGGCTGGAGACAGCTCACGTCACACTTGGGCTGGGTCACTGTGGGGTGAGAGTAGGGGGCCCTGCAGACCGTGCGTGCTTGTGCACAGACACACTCACAGGGACCCAGTCACAGACACGGACACACCTGCACACCAGGCACACACGCGTGCTCACACAGGCTGTACGTTGTGCACACGCGCCCTCGTCAGCGGTCACCCAGGAGGCCCTTCCAGAAGCCTGAGCCTGCCGCCTCCCTGGGGTCATGTCCATCTCGTCTGGCCTGGGCTCCGCTGCCACCCCCAGAGGCAGAGCTAGCACCCCCCACCCCCGACGGCTGCAGGCCCTGCTGCGTCGGTTGTTGTCTTGTTTGGGTTCCTTCTGTCTTAAGCGGATGTGCTTAGAGCTGTGGGTTGTGCTGTGTTTCAGGAGCGGGAGGAGCTGTTTTTCCGGGCCCTCTGTCTCTGCCACACCATCCAGGTGAAGGACGACGACGAGGTGGATGGGCCCCAGAAGTCACCGGACTCGGGGAAGCGCTCCGCGTACATCTCGTCCTCGCCCGACGAGGTGGCCCTGGTTGAGGGCATCCAGAGGTGCGTGGCGGGCGACTCTGGTCCTGGAGGCGGGCTGTTCTGGGCACTGTCCACCGACACCGTGGACGTGTCCTGGGAGCATCCTCACCAGGCCCCTGGGCCTGGGGCGTCTGCTGGGGTGGGGGCCAGGCGGTCTCTGCTTCTGGGCTCAGGCCTTCCTCTGATCCCACGGCAGTGGATGTGGGTTCCTCCTGCTGTCTTAGACAGTACTCTTCCCTCCTAACTTCTGCGGTAAACTAGAGGCCATTGCAAACACTCACAGACGTTTTTGAGATGCAGTCTTAGAATTCTTTATGACGAAAGTCTTCCTCATCCATCCTAAAAAACTGACGTCCAGAGAGGTCAAGCAACTTCCGCAGAGTCACCCAGCATGAGAAGGGCTGGGCTGGATGCGGAGGCTCTCTCCCTGCTCGCTCCTGAGTCCTGTCCTGCCAGCTCCTTCAGGACTCTTTACTGGGAGTTGTTGCTGCCTTGTGACTTGGGGCTCTATGCAAACACTTGGGAAAACACTTCCCTCCAGATGCATAGTTTCACGTCTTCCCGTTCTCATCGCCGATGACCCTGATTTAACTCTGAAGGTGCGGGATTCGCTGCACAGCACAGGGAACTAAGCCAGAACCTCATAATAGCTTGTAGCAGAATATGAGCTGCATAAAGAAGCAAGTCACACCGCTGTACACCTGAAACTCACACCATAGTGTGAGCCAGTGCCCTTCAGTTAAGAAGCCAGTAAGGGCACTCACCCTCCCCTTCACTGCTCTCGGAGCATGGGCATCGGACACCCCTAGTCTAGCTGGAACCGTGTTTTTGTCGTGGAATAAACGCTGCATCTTCTCCTGCAATTTGAAAGTGATATCAGTGTGTATGTTGCGTACCTAGGGGAGATTTTTCAAGGCGAGTGAGATTTATCTCTTCTTGGAAAGTGAGTGCTCAGGCACTAAGGCACATTCAGTCGCAGGGACCACCCCGAGCCGCCTCTCCTTCAGCAGCCAGCTCCCGCCAGGCCAGCGGGCCCTGACCCACAGGCTCCAGCATCTTCGTACTGTCAAGGCTGCTGCGGTGCTCGAGTGTGTATCCGCCTCCCGTAAGCTCCTTGCCTCAGGAGCCAGGCCCGTTTCCTCTAGCCCGTTGCTGGGCCGGTGTGGGCAGAGCTCCCGCACCCGCCGATGCTGGTTGGACGTCACGAGTCGAGTGGCCTCCGGCCCCGTGTTGAGCTGGGCTGTGGTTTCGTTGTCAGTAGACCGAGCGTCCACCTGGAGATTGACAGGCTCCCAGAGTCCTAATTCTGACATCGTAACTGACCCCTGAAGGGCCCCCCTGATGGTAGAGACAGGGCCCAGTCCCCAGACCTGCTGCCCTTCAGCGTTACCAGTAGGAAGCAGCTCATCACGTGCGAAGCGCCGAGCGGCCATCCCCACGTCCAGTTCCCTGGGCTCGTGGAGAGTTTTCTCAGACAGTGAATGAACTCAGCACTGACTTCACCATGCAGCTTACAGTCTCTATTTCACTAGAAACGTTTCTTCTCCAAAAGGAAAGCTTTCCCAAAGGATCTAACAGAAATATCTGTGAGGAGGAAAGGAGGCCACATTAACCCCCGGGTTGTCTGCCCCGCAGATTTGGCTTCACGTACCTGAGGCTGAAGGACGGCCACATGGAGCTGCTGAACAGGGACAATGGCGTCGAGAGGTGAGGACCCCTGGACGGGAGGGAGTGTAGTGCTGTCTTCCCAGCATTTTCTCACCGGAGAGAATACCAAGTTCTCTGTACACCCCATGACTCTTCCTCCCGCTTCTCGGAAATGACCCCAAGAACGTCGCCAGAATGCCCGGACAGTCTCAGTCGGACGCTTAGAGGCGAGGTTGGGGGGTGGTGCAGCGTCCAACAGGCTTGGGCCAAGCCACGCCGCGTCCATTTTACTGCAGGAGTTCGGGAACCTTCTAGTCCGTTCTGACACCCCGAGGCCATGCTCTGACCCCCACAGGAGGGAAGACGTCAGCCCTCCCCGCGGAGTGGCCCCGGGACCCTGCGTCCTCAGAGCCTGTTCCAGGCTGTGGAGCGCAGGGTCCTGTTGAGACACTGAGCAGGATGGACAGGGCTGTGGCACCTTCCGTATCGACCGTCAGGGACTATCCAGCCTGAGAGTGCTGGTCCCAGGACACGTGGTGTGTCTCGATTTTGACTTGGACGACGGGGTTGTCCGTCTCTCCTTGGTGAATAAGCATTAGTGGGCTGTCATGGAGAGGGCGCAGTTGGTAAGGAATATAACCTTGGGTGACGATGATCTCAAAGAACGGGATTTTAAATTTCTGTTCTGGAAAAGTAGCCTCCCAGGGAGGTGGTGAACCCTTGATTGCAGAAGGGGCTCCTGGGTTCTCCAGCCAAGGTCAGCTGCGGCTCCTCCAGAGCACGTGGGGGCCTCCGGGCGCCGTAGTGTGGCCCCTGGGAGGGCATGACCCTGCTGTCCGGCTCCTGGTCTCCAGCAGGGCAGGCGGGTGAGAGCAGCTCTCAGACCATCAGCACCACTTGGTGCCGCCGGGGTTCCTGGGCAGCCTCACAGCCGTGCCCGGCTGATGCCCACCCGCTCCTTTAGGGGCCGTGTCACCTGCAGGGGAGGCTGGCCGTCACCCAGATGCCGTGACGCACGGAGCCAGATGATCGTCAAAACGAGTTTCCAATCTCTTTCAGGTTTGAGCTGCTGGAGATTCTGAGTTTCGACTCCGTGAGAAGGCGAATGAGTGTGATCGTCAAGTCTGCTGCAGGTAGCCGGCTCCTTCCTTTGGTTTCTCAGATGATCCACTGTGGCTGTGCTTCACTCTGATGTCTGAACTCTGTGAGGCACGAAGGATTCAACTGTTTGTTCTCCCTTTTAAACACAGGTGAACCTGCACTAGCCGTTCACCTGCAGCCCTGTGTGGGCCTCAGCGTCTTAGGCTGGCTTTGTCATCCTTGGGTTTTCCCTTGAGGGGAAGTCCGGTGACCCGTCCCGAGGGCAGCTCCTCACCCACCCCTCAGTCTACACACAAGGCAGCCTGCTTCCTGGGTCCCCCACCCCATCCGCGCCTGCAGGCTCTCCCCTGGTCTGGACCCCCCACCTCAGTTTCCGCCTGGTCTGGACCCCCCACCTCAGACCCTCCCCTGATCTGGACTCTCCCCCCTCATA
>SJXO01002333.1:179002-201515 GCA_006408615.1 Connochaetes taurinus
ACCCTCCCCCTGGTCTGGACTCTCCTGCCTCAGACCCTCCCCCTGGTCTGGACTCTCCCCCCTCAGACCCTCCCCCTGGTCTGGACTCTCCTGCCTCAGACCCTCCCCCTGGTCTGGACTCTCGCCCCTGGTCTGGACTCTCTCCCCTCAGATCCTTCCCTGGTCTGGACTCTGTCCGCTCAGACCCTCTCCCAGGACATCTCCGTGGCCACCTGTCAGAGGCCTTCGTGGCCTCCTCGGCCTGATGAACTGTCAGCTCTCCCGCCCTTTCTGGGCTGCAGGTGTCCTGAACGGGGAACTACACTTGGTCGACAGTGTGCCCGCCCCCGCAGTGCCGGGCGCTCGGCGAATACTGTTGGACTCGGCTTGCTAACTCCATTTCCCGTGGCATCTTACCAAGAGATGTGGGGCCCTACTCGCTTTTGTTTCTTGAAACTAGACCATGCCAGGCTATGTTTCTCTCTTTGGAAACCTGCCCAGTGAGCAGGCAGATGGAGCCGCTGCCCTGAGACTATAAACAGAGCCAGCCTGAAGGCGGTCCGAGGGCACGTGGGAGGGTTCCACGTCACGGGGTCCTGGCACCGTGTTCACCGGAAGTGCCTGCTCTGTCTCCCGAGCTGTGGGGATGTCGGGGCGGCTGCCGAAGCCCGTCTTTCAGCCGTACCCCGGGAACCACGCTCCATGCCCTGGGGAACACGGGCAGGTCGGGGCCGGTTCTCTGACCCGCATGGCTCCCTCGCCTCCAACCGGTAGTCAGACGCGACGGCTCCACCCACGAGACTCACGCCAGTGAGCACCGCGAAAGCTCAAGCGCTTTATGTCGATGGTCCTGTAACACGTGGCCACGGGGTCAGCGGGACGTGGGACGCGCACTGCCCGTCGTGTTTGGAGACGAGTCCCTGGTCGCCTGTGCTGCGTCCGCTGCCTCTGGGAGCACTCGGCTTATCCAGGGTGAAGGTGTTTGGCTGCCAAAGTTCACACCGTCAGGCTCCTTGTCCTGTGACTCACCCTGTACAGATGTGAGGTCTAGGGGGTGAACCGTCTTGGGGGCAGTCTGTGAGCCGGCCCTCACGGCCACCGCGGCGGGAAGCGACGCCCTCCTGCTCATACCCCTGTCCGCACGCTCTCCTGGGCCGCCCAGAGCACCGTGCTCGCACTCGGGGCTGGACCGCAGCATCCGCACAAACAGCTCCACTTCGGCCATGTGTGGCCGAGCCTGGAGCAGGCACTGGGGTGCGGAAACCGAGAGCTGTTGAAAGCCCTTTCCTCGAGGAGATTTCCTGGGGCACCTCTCCGGGCTTCATGGGAGAGGCCGGGCTGTTGGAGCCCTCCGCGGCAGCAGTTAATCCGCAGAGACACTGTTTGATCAAAGCGTGAAAGTGAAAGTGTTAGTCACTCGGTTGCGTCTGGCTCTTGTGGCCCCCCCCCCATGTACCGTAGCCCACCAGGCTCTTCCATCCATGGGACTCTCCAGGCAAGAGTACTGGCGTGGGTTGCCATTCCCTCCTCTGTTAATTAAGGAAGTTGGTCTCTAAGCAGTGATTCCTCCCTGGCGTTGACACCGGCCGCACAGAGTGACGGCCTCCTGGGCAGAATGGAGACCAGAGCCCCTGCGGCCTGGAGCTCAGCGACCCGCCCCGGAAGCCGCTGCAGCCCCGGGCGCTGCCCGACCCCAGGTGCCCGCCCGGTCGGTCACAGCCGTGTGTGTGCACTGCTCTGGAGACGTCACTCTCCAGTCGTTTACAAGACCGGAGCAGCAGGGGCTAAAGCTGCTGCCCAGTGCCGTCTCTCTGCTCCTTACGTGTTGCCTTGCACTCCGGACGCTCTCTGTCTGCTTGACCACAGCTTTAGGCTAAACGCATCTCACAGTCCAGCGGGTACAGAGGGAAGACAGGTCAGGACGGTGGGAAATCGCAGTCGTTCACAAGCCGTTACTGTGAGTCCTCTGGGATTTTTAGGACAAAGAATTACTGTTCAAGACTGCATCGCTATGCAGAGTTGGCTGCAGCACAGAACCTGTTCTGTGTCATGTGACGTGAGCATTGCGTGGAAACCACAGCTGGTGCCCGCATGGATTCCGTGCCAGGCTGGCGGGCGCACGACCAGGACTCCTGGGTCAAGGGCCGAGAGTGCGCAGACTTCTCGGCGTTCGAGATTTCTGTCTGAAGACAAATTTGGAAGAGACCCAGGTCCCAGAGACAAGCCCCTCGGTGTTTACACGAGCAGAGCCGTGTGCTTTGCAAGCCAAGAGATTCCTCGTAAAAGAGCAGCCCCGGTGCCGGCAGCCTGTGGGTCGGCGTGGAGGCCGTGTCCCCTTCATCCTGACCTCGAGGGGGAGGAGGCTGCCCCCCAGCACTGACATGTGAAGTGGCTGGGGCAGCAGGTGGGGGTGGGGATAGATGCTTCTCGTAACTCTCGTGCACACAGAGGATGGTCTGATGGTCACGTCCCGGTGCCCCAGCAGCTCACTGCCCATTTGGGGTCGGCCACACCCTTGTGGCTTTACGCCCAGCCCCCCAGCCTGGTCCTGTGGTGGTTCGTCGCTCATGCACATCCTTGCCAGGGAGCTGGTGGAAGTGACGGGAGGAAGGCTGCCCGGAGCCAGTGTCCTTGTTCCTGACTTCCTGAGACACTGGGGTTGTTGGAATAAGATGAGGCTTTGCGGGGGCGGGAGTCCTTGGCTCTGACGTTCTCCCAACTTGACAGGTCAACTGGTCCGTGGACATTTCTGTGACAGCCTCGGCACTGGTGCCCCCTGGTTTTGTTTTTAATAAAAGCATCGTTTGAAAGATATCTCCATCTTCCCCATAGTGTGAGTCAATGAAAGTCTTCTTACCTCGTTTTCTAGGAGAAATTTACCTGTTTTGCAAAGGAGCAGATTCTTCCATATTTCCCCGAGTGATAGAAGGCAAAGTGGACCAGATCCGATCCAGAGTGGAGCGCAATGCGGTGGTGAGACGCTGGGGATTTGGGGAGTCCTTGTGCCTCTTCTCCCGTGGTGGGGGGGTGGGGGGCGTGCTGGGTGGCAGGAGGGCGCATTGCGGGGGGCCCAGCCGTGTCCCCTCCAGTGGGGCACCGCCCCCCGCAGCCTTCCATGGCATTTGGTGGCTGGAGGGAGGTGCACTGCATCCAGAATGCCAAGCACAGTGTGATGCTGTTGGAGAGAGGAGATCTCCATCCTGAGGATCTCGAGGGACTGGCACTTTCTGTTGCGACCTCACCTGTTGAGTTTTCTTCCACATTTCACCTGAAGCGAGTACAGTCTGTTCTTAGGACATCAGAGGTTTGTCTCAGGACCGTTGGTTGAACAAGACTGTTCTCTCGCTGTTGGACGGCCTTGGAGTTCTCGTGAAAAGTCACGCGGCCACGTGTGCAAGCGTCCCCTTTCGGGCTCGCTGGCCTGCTCTGTTGGGCTCCGTCTGTCTTTATGCTAAGGCCACGCTGTTTTGGTTCCTTTTCTCTTTCCCATGACTTTTGAAACTAGGAAACGTGAGTCCGTCTTTCAGCCTTGTTATTCTTTTACAGGATTGTTGGTTATTCTGAGTCCCTTGAGATTCCTGGTGAATTTCAGGGTGGGTTTTCCCTTTCCCACAAAATGCCACTGGGCTTCTGATCAGGGTTGTGCAGAATCTGTAGTCCACGTTGGACAGCCGTGCCGTCATGGGAATGTTGTCTTGGATTCATAAACGCAGGACCTTCCACCTGCTCGGGTCTTCCGTGACTTTTCCCAGCAGCGTATTGGAGTTTTAGGTCTACGAGTCCTTCACCCACCTCCATGGCTTAACTCATTCTTAGGTAATTTATTCTTTTTGAATAAACGGAATTGTTTTCTCAGTTTCCTTCCTAGATTGTTTTCTCTTTGGATAGTTAGTGTGTGGAATATGCAGCTGTTTCTGTATGCTGACTTTGTATTCTGCACCTTTACTGAATTCGTCTGTTACTAGTTCCAGTGTTTTTGTGTGTGAAATCCTTTGAGTTTTCTACGTATAAAATCCTATCACCTGAGAACAGAGGTAACTTAATTTCCTCCCTTCCAACTTGGATGCCTTTTTTTCCTTGCCTATTTGCTCTAGTTAAGACTGCCAATACCATGTTGAATAGAAGTGGGAAAGCAGTCATCCTTTCCTTGTGCCCGACCTTAGGGGGAATAACTTTCACTGTTTCCCAACTGAGTATGATGCTGGCTGAGTTCCCGTGTGTGACTTTTATCAGGGTGAGGAAGTTCCTTCCCGCCTAGTTTATTGAGTGGTTTAATCAGGAAAAGGGGACGACAGAGGATGAGATGGTTGGATGACATCACCAGTCATCAATGGACATGAGTTTGGGCAAACTCGGGAGATAGTGAAGGACAGGGAAGCCTGGCATGCTGCAGTCCATGGGGTCACAGAGTTGGACATGACTGAGTGACTGAAAAATAACAAAAATCAGGCAGAGGGGTTGGGTTTTGTCAGATACTGGGTTTTGTTTTTTTGTTTTTTGTTTTTTGCATCTGTTGAGTTCATCATATGAGTTCTTCCTCATTTATTCTATCTGTCGTATATTACACTGATTTTTGTATGTTGAATCAGCCTTGCATTCCTAGGATAAATCCCACTTGGTCGTGTAAATAATCATTTGGACATGCTGTTGGATTCCGTTTACTGAAGTTCTGTTGAAGACCTTTGCGTCTTTGTAAGAGATGGTGACTAATTCTCTTTCCTTGTAATATGGTTGTCTGGCTTTGTGTATCAGTGTTGTTTTATAAACAGTGTCTAGGCTTTTAGTAGTATCAGTACTTAGCAGGAGGAATAGAGAAGAGCATTTCTACCCCATGTTTCCATGTGGGGAAGTCCCATATCTGCTTAGACAAAGAAGGTTCTATTTATTTCTAAAGCTTCAGCTGACCGTTCACTCCAGTTCTTCATTCTGGGACAACTCTGGACTGTCACCCTCTTACCTTTTATGACTGAAGTCTCACCTTTCGGTGGCCCTGGTTTGCATTACGTGCTCCCACGCTTCCTAGTTCGATTGAACACTTGGCAGTCAATCAGTCGACCCTGCCTGCGTGTGTTCAGTGTGCACGCGAGTAGCTCAGCCGCAGAGGGCCAGCGCTGCGGGGGGGCTCTCCGGTCCCCGGGGTGTCGCCTCAGCCGGAGGGCGGGCGTGGGGGGCGCTCCCGGGGCGACCCTCGGGCTCGCGGCCAGTGCGGCGGTGTGTCCGGCAGGAGGGGCTGCGGACCCTGTGTGTGGCCTACAAGAGGCTCGTCCCGGAAGAGTACGAGGGCGTCAGCGAGCTGCTGCAGGCCGCCAGGGTGGCGCTTCAGGACCGAGAAAAGAAGCTAGCAGAAGCCTACGAGCAGATAGAGACGGACCTGATCCTGCTCGGCGCCACGGCTGTGGAGGATCGGTAAAGATGCGCCGGCTCGCTCTCCGAAACCGCGATAGTGTGAAGGCGGAGCGGGGGCTGCCCAGGGTCGGAGACGGGGGCAGCGCCAGGCTGGGCAGGCTCTCCAGTTGCCCTGGGGGACAGCGCGCAGGGGTCAGGGGTCGGGCCTGGGTGATACCTGACTTTCCCCCAGTGAGAGGCCTGTAAGTCACATTTTGCCAGAGGAAACCAGGAATGCCAGCATTTCCACACCTAGTTATGCACAGTCAAGATACAGGGCTGTTTCCCAGTTCTTCTTTAGGTTGGAATCAATAACTAATTCTCTTCCTAAATGAGTCCCTAGCTCTTTCCAAATACAAGTGTAAACATTTTAGACCTTAACAGTTTTTGTCATGACTCACTGAAGAAATTTAAAATAATTAAGTAGAAGATTGCAAAAACTCACCATAATAGCTACTCAGATTACCAGCTACAGATTTTCAAGATTCTGCACAGGAAGGACTGACTTGTCCCAGCTCTGCACGAGGGACAGGAAAGAGCCCTCTGTCCACTGTTGTCTGAAGAACGCAGTGAAAGGAACAGATTATAGTTTATTTTGAAGAAAAGAAAAAAAAAGAAAACCGCAACTTAAAGGCATGGGACAGAAACTTCAGGAGGTTACTGAGCTCCTGTTTCCCATCGAGTTTGAAAGTGGTGGTTCAATGCTTGCTCGTTTTTGTTGTGCCGGGTCCGCGTGGCTGCGCGCGAGGCCTTCTCTGGTTGCAGCGAGTGGGGGCCGTGCTCTCTCTGCGGTGTGTGACTCTTTTAATTTCTTTACTTTACAATACTGTATTGGTTTTGCCCTACATTGACATGAATCCACCACAGGTGTGTGGTCCTTACTCCGGGGGCTTCTCTCGTTGCAGAGCACGGGCTCTGCATGCAGGGCCTTCAGTGGCCGCGGCTCCTGGGCTCTAGAGCACAGCCTTAGCCGTGGCGCACGGCTTTAGTTGCTGCACGGCATGTGGAATCTTCCCAGACTAGGGATTCAGCTGGCGTCCCCTGCATTGCAAGGCAGACTCTTAACCACTGGACCACCGGGGAAGCCCCTCAGCTTAAAAGTCTTGGAAGTCTGTATTGGTCCAGGATTTAGATCTTGGTCTCAAAAACCTCCGTTTTTCCTGGCATTCCCTGGGTCCTCAGTCTCAGCAGACAGTTGGCCAACAGGCTGGTTTTGTTCTTATTTTATGTCCTGACCCCTCTACTCCTGGAAGCACGTCTCACTCAGCACAGAGCAGCTGCAGTCACGGATGGCTGGGTGACGGGTCGTGTGTGAGGATGAGGAGGGTATTCGGGAGGGGGCTGCTTGTCTGGGGAGGGGGGACTGGTCTTTGGAGGAAGTAGGGGGGAGGACCTTCACCAGCCGAGGGCCTCTCAAGGGCTGTGGGAGCTGTTGGCCTCAGTGGGGAGCTGGGACCTCAGGACGTTGAGAGCGGACCCCTGGGATGTAGGAGGGGGTGGCTTTGACCACAAGTTATTTCTGTAAAATCTCCAGCCAGCACCTTTACAGATCCCTTTGGACCTCATTTACTTTTTCCTAAAACAATGATGAAATCACAGATGTTTTTTCTGTGTCTAGAACAGTAGGAAGTTTCCACCAGGTTCTACCCAGATCATCCCAGTTAGAACCCTTTCCTTTCCTTTCCTCCTCTCGGCGCTGGACAGAGACACGACACACCCCTGATACACACCTGTCAGCAGCCAGGCCTCTCAGACCTAGAAGAGAGGGCAGCCCTCCCCTCCCTACCTCCAGCCCCCGCCAGCCTCTCAGACCTGGAAGAGAGGGCAGCCCTCCCCTCCCTACCTCCAGCCCCCGCCATGAGGCAGGCGTGGCCGTGATGTCAGACTGCCGTGGATGGCAGGACAGCCTGACCAGGGTCAAGAGGGCCGTTTATCCTCATACATGTCGTGTGAACTCTGCAAGCTTTGCATTCTGCACGTGTAGAACAGGGTTATCACGCGGTCCTCCCGGGAGGTTTCGGCAATCGCAGGATGTCCTAGGCAAGTGCTTCCTGCAGCGCCTGGCACTGAGGGAGCCTGTGACGCCAGTCAGCCAGTCCCAGGGCATGGCTGGCATCCTCCCGCTTCACGTTCTTTAGGCGAACCTGGGCTCCAGTTGGACAGGAGGCAAAATTAGGACATTTTATGCGCAGAGCAAAGGGGGTGCATGTTGCCTCTTCACCAGGCCCCGCTTTCCCTGGTTCTGGCTGTTCCTGGTTGGTGTTTGTGAGGGACCTCCTTATAATTGCCCCAGATCTTCTCTGAGCAGCAAGTCCTGCCAGACAGAAAAGTGTGTGCTCAGCAAATGCCATTTTGCTCCTTAGTATTCGGCCCTGTGGATTATCTGGGATCAGGAAGCGCTTTGCTGTAAAAAGCTAATGCGAAAAGTGAAAGTCAAAGTGTTAGTCGCTCAGTCATGTTCAATTCTTTGCAACCCCGTGGACTGTAGCCCGCCAGGCTCCTCTGTCCGTGGGATTCTCCAGGCAAGAATACCTGAGTGGGTAGCCATTTCCTTCTCCAGGGGATCTTCCCGACCCAGGGGTTGAACCTGGGGTGTTGCAGTTAGATTCTTTACCATCTGAGCCACCTGGAAATAGCCCCAGGTCCTTTACAGTAAATCACAAGTCAGCACCAGGGTGCTTTTTAACTTGGGGGTGAAAGTCAAGACAGGGTAGCAGACCCCAAGTCCTTGGACTTCTCCAGCTTGGTTCGCTGACCCGTGCTGATGACAGTGTGTTGTGCCCCCCGCCCCCAGGCTGCAGGAGAAGGCGGCCGACACCATCGAGGCGCTGCAGAAGGCAGGCATCAAGGTGTGGGTGCTCACGGGCGACAAGATGGAGACGGCGGCCGCCACCTGCTACGCCTGCAAGCTCTTCCGCAGGAACACGCAGCTGCTCGAGGTCACCACCAAGCGGCTGGAGGAGCAGAGCCTGCACGACGTGCTGTTTGAGCTGAGCAAGACGGTGCTGCGCTGCAGCGCCAGCCTCACCCGGGACAGCTTCTCAGGGTAGGCGGGCGTCCGGGGCGGCCTCCACGGGCAGGGCGGTGGCCTGCACTCCCTGGTGCAGACAGTTCTGTCCTCTGGTCCCTGGCAGTGCCCCGTGGTCGGGATCCTGACCAGAGCCTTGTCTTTTCAGCAGCTGTGGTGTGTCTTTTGCATAGAGGGTGTGTGTGTGCGCACACCTGCCGGGGTCCAGCCCCGGTGGATCCAGGGAATTCGAAGGGTGGACGGAGTCGGCGAGGAAAGACTTATTTATTTTAGTATAAGATTAGATTAGAAAGAACAGTGTAGTAGGAAGATTAAGTGGAGAAGAAAGAGGGCTGAATGGCTTGGATTACGCGGAAGACTAATAAAATTCCGGACAAGGAATTTGCACCATCTACGTTGGGCCGCCGNCCCATGCTCACTTGCAGACTGCTGATAGAGGATACATAGAGGCTTGATTCATTGATTTACACACTGTCGTGTGTGAGGCGATGCCCACCTATTTCTGCTTCACCCGGGGGCCATGCTGTGGATTCCTCGGGGCCTCTGCCAGAGTTGGGGCGGGGGGACAATGACACATGGTCATTTGTCAAGTAAGACAAGTCAGTACACAAGAGTTGTTTTTTCCAAGAATGTTCACCAATTTATTCACATTTTATCAACATTCTCCTTGCTGGTCTTCGATGCACGATCTGAGATTAGACTCTATTTGAACTTAAAATTTTCATTAACTTAGCAAAAGCAAATGGGACTCTCTAGTCATATACGATAAAATTATTCATTCATAAATAGTACAAAGCTATTTCCCTTTACCTGGTCTGCAGAATTCCTTTTGGGGCTTAGAGATGTTCCTTGTAATTTTGAAACCCAGCAAAGAGAAGTATCATGACCGCGTTCCTCCCAAGACAGGCAGAGTAGCAGGAAGTTACCAGCTGTGGCCATCAGGACTGGGGGGTCGGGAGAAAAGGACGATCTGTCCGGATGGCAGGATAGACGCTCTCCTGCTGTTGTCCCGCGACCTGCGCAAGAATCCACAGTTGTAACTGTTGTTTGCTTTGCCCTCGGGAAATGAGAACGTTAAGTTCACATGCAATTTTAAAATGTAGTCAAAGGCCTTGCAGCTCCGAGTCTAGACTGTCTTGTTATGGACAAAAGAAGAAGACCCACTTTCTTAATCCTTGTTCCTGAACTTGTAGCATCGATGGGTATCCCCTAGAGTAGCTAGTCTCCTCGAATCTCTGGACTTGGTTACTGAGAGATGTCTCTGGTTTCTGTGACCTGACAGACTCTCGGCCGACATGCAGGACTACGGTTTAATCATCGACGGAGCCGCGCTGTCCTTGATCATGAAGCCTCGGGAGGCCGGGAGCTCCAGCAACTACCGCGAGCTGTTCCTGGACATCTGCCGGAACTGCAGCGCTGTGCTTTGCTGCCGCATGGCCCCGCTGCAGAAGGCCCAGGTGCGCTGGGGGCGGGGCTGCAGGAGGCCCAGGTGTGCTGGGGGCGGGGCTGCAGGAGGCCCAGGTATGCTGGGGGCGGGGCTGCAGGAGGCTGTCTGGGGCGGGGCAGCAGCAAGGACAAGCCGTAGTTTCCCTCATCTCTTCTGTCTCGCATCACGGAACATTATACTTATGCACATAAACAGGGGGAAAAAAGACTGTAAAGAAACAGACTAAAAATTTGGAAATTATTCATTGCATCGAGCTATCAGATTTGGTTTTGCACACATGACAAATTTGAAAATTGAAAGAACAGCTTATTTTCAAAAGTAGATGCTTGATACAAGGCAGCTTGGCATAGCAGCGTCTTCTAACGGAGTGCAGCGCTCCCCCACCGCCCCTGCCCGAGGGTAAGCCTGCCTCCCCCACGTCTGAGTGAGTGGGGCAGCCCCTGAGAACGGCTCTGTGGGTTTCTTGTCTCTGTCCTCAGCTTGCTCCTCTCAGCTGGCTCCTCTCATCTTAGCTGGTTAAGTATGTTTCACGTTTGACATGAAAAAGACTTTATCCTGTCTGGATGAAATGTGCTGGACATGACGACTCCCGTTAAGCACTTAATTGCTTGTCTTCCTTGACGAACTTTGGCGTCTTTGTCGTTTCTGCTTAGTTAGTGGTTGACCTTTGCAAAAATAAAAGAGATGAGAAAGTCTACTTCTTTTCCAGATTGTTAAGTTAATCAAGTTTTCGAAAGAGCACCCGATCACCTTGGCAATCGGCGACGGCGCGAACGACGTCAGCATGATCCTGGAGGCCCACGTGGGCATCGGTAAGCCCCTGGGCTCTGCCCCCCTGCCTCTCACAGTGGCCAGGGTTTGTCCCTCAGCTGGACCAGCGGGGACACAGACAAGGCAGGACTGTAGGGTTCAGACACACCTGTGTCTGAACCTTAAGGCACGCCTGTGACGCAGAGTGTTCGGGGCTGGAAGCCCACAGCAACGGCTCAGTCTAACCCTGCTCTGCCCATCCCGTGTCTACCTGCAAGGGGCAGAGAAGGGCTGATGCAGCGCGTGCGCTCCCTTCCTGCAGGCGTCATTGGGAAGGAAGGTCGTCAGGCTGCTCGGAACAGCGACTACGCGATACCCAAGTTTAAGCATTTAAAGAAGATGCTGCTTGTTCACGGGCATTTTTACTATGTTAGGATATCTGAGCTTGTGCAATACTTCTTTTACAAGGTAGGAAGGCTCTCCCACCCCTGCTCCTCTCACCGTCTCTCGGTGTGTAATGGGTTGGGTGGAAGGCTGACCAGCCGTGATGCCCTGAGGCTACAGGGGTGACTGGTCCCCGAGTAGAAGGAAGGGCTCCATGGGAGGATTCCCAGGAGGAGGCGCCCAGCCCTCTTCTCTCAGAACTGAATGTAGAGCCACTGAGAGCTGCACTGTAATAGGCTGAGGAAGGGCCGTTCTTCCACCAGTCCTTGAAGGAGCTCCTCCTCGCTGCCCACACTGATGCCCCGGGTGCCTCCTCTTTTCTCTGTTAGGAGCTCCCCTTTGCTCTGATCTCGGGGAGACCGGCCTGGTCCCGGCTGCACCATGGGGCCCCCAGAAGTGAGGGAGGAGCTTTAGAGTCGTTGCCCGTCTTGGAGGATGAGGGGTGCCTTGCCCGGGGTGGAGTGTGTCTCGGGCCAGCCTCTTAGGAACCGGGTGACACCCCTACGCTGCGCCCTTGGACTAACAGGCGCATGGCTTTGCCTTTCAGAACGTCTGCTTCATTTTCCCTCAGTTCTTATACCAGTTCTTCTGTGGGTTTTCACAGCAGGTGAGTTGTCAGGCCTGAGGTCGAGCGCCCCTGAGCCTCACCCACTCTCCCCGAGTGTGGCTATGGTGGGCGGAGGGTGGACGGCGGGGCGTGCAGGCCAGGTGACCCCCATCCCACCACTGACCTGCTTTCACCTGAAGCAGCCAGACCAGAGGAAATGGAAGCGTGAAGACGCAGGTCGAGTTGCAGACTTGCATGCATCTTTTTGTTGCTGCAAGTTTGCAGTGGCAGGACTGGGTGGGGTTGGCCGTTTATCCTGGCCAGTCGACATCATGATGCTTTGAAAAACGGCCTGGCCCCTCAGTCTCCGTAAAAGAGTGGCTCTGTGTGCATTTGAGAATTCTCGAGTTTGTGGGCCTCTCCGGAGGAAAAATACGTGTGCATATTTAAACAAATTCCCTGAAGACCTCGCCAAGGTGCTGGGGCGCTGTTCTCACACGCTTCTCGGCCCCGCAGACCCTGTACGACACTGCCTACCTGACGCTGTACAACATCAGCTTCACCTCCCTCCCCATCCTGCTCTACAGCCTGATGGAGCAGCACGTCGCCATGGACACGCTCAGGAGGGACCCTGCCCTCTACAGGTACCGGGAGCTCCGCGCCTTAGACTCCAGAAGGACCGGGCAGCCTGCAGATCACGCCTGGCTGAAGTCCTTAAAGACCAGAAACAAAAAGATAAAACCCCAGACCATCCAGAGTTAGCCGACACACGATTCCTCAGAAGCAGCGTGGCTTAAGTGAATATTCTCCACATTTAGACAGAGAGGATTCCTGCTACATTTGAAATGTACACATTAAGCCAGTTTGTGTTTCCCTGTGATCCTTGTGAAAGAGCTTGAGATGACAGTGTCTACCCCTTTGACCCGGGTGGATCCTGGCAGAGTCAAGTAGGTTCCATTCAGGGAGAAAGAAAGTTAACAGGGCTGATCTCAGGGTGCTCTTTTCTGCTGAGAAGTATTTCTTATAACAAGGAAAATATTCTTCTGCTGTTTTAAAACTGCACCCCAGAATCTCTGGCTGTGTCAGTGTGCTGCTTTTATTGTGGCTTTTTACATTAGACGTGTTATTTCCAGAACATTTTAGATGCACATGTGGTTGTAAAGGGCTTTCCAGGTGGCTCAGTTGGTAAAGAATCTGCCTGCAAAGCAGGAGACCAGGGTTCCATCCCTGAGTCGGGAAGATTCCCCTGGAGGAGGACATGGCAACCCACTCAGTATTCTGGCCTGGAGAGTCCCACGGACAGAGGAGCCTGATGGGCTGCAGTCCAGAGGGTCGCACAGAGTTGGACCCGACTGAGTGACTGAGCACGTGGTCATAAGAAAGAGTAGAGAGGCTCCCCGGAGGTTTTATCTGGAGTCCCCCGTGGGGACACCTGACTGGCCACCTGCGGAAGCTCAGGACAGGGTTGCAGCTTGTTCCCGACACCCCACCCCACCCGTCACAGTGGCCTCGCCCCGGTGTCACTGGGCCTGCTCCTGTGCACGCGTGTGCCCACGAGTGCGCACTTAATTGTGCGCGAGCTTTTCGCGTGTGTGGTCCTCCACCCACATAGGACACCTTGCCAGCCCCATGGCCTTCGCCAGAGAGGTCAGCCGTTGAATGAGGCCTGGGAGATCTGCTGTCCTAGGTCATGCCTGCGGATGAGAGAAGAGCACAGGAGCGTCCTGTGCATCTGGCGACACGGGAGGGAGTGTAGGGAACAGGCGAACTCAGCCCGCTTCAGATGCACTGCTGGGGCGTCCTGCACGCCGCCTCCCGAGCTGAGCTGACAGGTGCAGGGAGGCCCGTCGCGCTCCGTCACCAGTGGGTGCCGGGGTGCCTCGCGCCCTGTGTCCTCACTTCCGGAAGCAGGCGTGTGGGCCCTGCCCTCTTTCTGCCCGTGGCAGCCTCCAGTCCACTTTGAGGAATAAAACATTCAAATAAGCAGGAATTGTCCAGGAAGGTCCCTGGGTAGCACAGCTTCAAGCAGGAATTGTCCAGGAAGGTCCCTGGGTAGCGCCGCGCTACATCTGAAAAGCAGTTTGCCTCTGCTGCCAGGGCGCTCAAGCGAGTGTCTCCTGGCCGCTCCCCCATGTCAGCCGGGACGTTCCCGTCACCCCACACGGTCACACCATGCTCATGCCGGCCGCTCCCCTGTCAGCCGGGACATTCCCGTCACCCCGCGTGGTTGCTCCATGCTCTTGCTGGCTGCTCCTCCATGTCAGCTGGGACGTTCCCGTCACCCAGCGCGGTTGCTCCATGCTCATGCTGGCCGCTCCCCCATGTCAGCCGGGATGTTCCCATCACCCCGCACAGTTGCTCTAACCACGGTGGTCTCAGCCAGGACAGCTGCGTGCTGTGAGCTGCCCCAGGCTCTCTGGGGCCAGGTGTGGTCCTGAGAGCAGTGGCAGGCAGTGTGTCCAGCAGCCGCAGAGTGTGACGTGTGGCCTGGGGGTGTGCAGACCTCAGGCCCGCCTGCACCCCTCGGCTCCGCGGGCTCACAGCGTGTGCCGGTCAGCGAGCGCGTGGAGTTGGGGTCTGCCGAGGGCGGGACAGACGGGCGGGGACCGGGAGGTCCAGGGGCTCACAGGCCCCACGCTGGAGCTCGGCCGAGTGGGTGTTGGTCGGGCCGCATTCTTCTGGCGCCCCCCGGCCCCTGGCTCTGCCGTCCCGAGGCCCTCAGTGGGTCAGGGGCCCCGGGATGGAGCGAGGCGCCAGGTGGGTGCCTCACGCGTCCCTACCTTTTCCTTCCCCAGGGACATCGCCAAGAACGCGCTCCTCCGCTGGCGCACGTTCATCTACTGGACGCTCTTAGGCTTGTTCGACGCGCTGGTGTTTTTCTTCGGTGCTTACTTCATGTTTGAAAACACGACTGTGACCAGCAACGGGCAGGTTCGTGCGGGGCTGGGCCGCGGCGATGGGGTCGCAGGTTCTGGGGGTGAAGCTCGGCACGGCCCACGGGGTCGGCATCTGGGTGTCCGCCGCAGATGGGGCGGACCCGATGGCGGGCCCTGCCGACTGTAGGGACACCTCTCGGGGTGGGCGGGGACCAGCCTTTACGGCGTGTTTCACCATCAGTTAGTTATCTAGGGGTCCAACTCAGTCGGCAAGATGTGGCTTATTTAATTTGGGAAGTAATTTGGTATTTAACCCAGTTTAGTGTTTGTTCACGTCCGTAGCTTAAGTTCTGTTTGCTTAGCGATGGGTGGTTTACGGTGTCATTTCTGATGGACACGCAGCTCTCTGGGTTTTTGCATAATCTCTGGGGGTTGTTTTATTTGTATCTCGCTTTTTTTTTCTGCCGCGGCTCCCTTCCCACTCTCAGATAATGACCAGCAACACACACGTGGTAAGACATCTGTGGGTGTGTCCTCTCTGTTTCTGGAGTGCGAATAAAATATTTCTCGAAAATATTTTCCAGCGTGACCCCCTCTGTGTGCTTTGTCAGTAGAGATGCCTTTAGCTAGTCCCCCCACGTCTGTAGGAGCAAGGCCGGCCCAGAGACTGTGTGTGTCTACCTGGGTCACTTCTCCCTGTATTTCCGAGCCGGGATCGCCCGCCGTGTCAGTGATGTTTTCTGGATCTGTGTGGTCTTCTCTTGCCCTAAATGAGCAGGAAGACGACCCCTCGCTGCCTGGAGAGTCGGGAGGCCGTGGCCCCGGGCGTCCTGCTTCCAGTCCAGTGTCCCGGGGACAACGAAACAGAAGGGGGCTTTGAGCAGGGATCCCCTGCTCATCCTGCTGGACGGGGCGCCTCTCTCTGTCTATCTCTCCCTCTGTGTGTTTGGCCTGAAGTTCTGAGTCTTGCTGTGTGTCCTGGGCAACTTGTTTGCCCATTGACTTCTCTGTTCCTTTTTTCTTGTGGCTGAAAAGGGCTGCTGTCTCTCATTGTAACTTAGACCAGCGTTTACTAAACTGAGGGTTTTTCAGAGCCTTACGGCACTTTTCTGAAATCTTCCCGTTGTTAGAGCCTTTGTCCTCCTGGTTTTAGCTGAGTGGTCCTCGGGTGCCACCAGCGATGGTGGGGCTGGCTCGCGCTGTCTCCGGCTCTTTGCGTCTTCACGGAGCTCTCCCTGGGGCCAGCGCTGAGCGCGCACCCGTGTGCATCTTGCAGAGCTCAGGCTCCGTGTCCCGAGAACCGAGACCCCGGTTCCGGGCGTCACCCTCGCCCCCTGCAGTCACCCCTCCCGCTGGACAGTTTCCTGGAGTTACAGTCGAGCAGACGGATGCTCAGGCAGATGCGAGGCGATGGCGGGGAGTTAGAGCAAGCCCGGTGCGTGTTTAGTCCGTGAGGCTGCCGAAGAGTGCGGCTCTCACGTCAGGAGGTGACGTGGTCAGCCCTGTCCCGCAAGCCCACAGACGGCGGGTGTGTGTGTGGGCAGGGCACACAGCCTGGACATGGACGCGGGTCACCAGGCAGCCTCGGGCGCAGACCTGGGGGGCGCCGCGTGTCGTCCGGCTGCTCTGTGGTCAGAGGTGCCGGCCCGGATGGCTTTGAGGTCCTTCCTGTGAGCCAGGCCTACTGCTAGCCCCTGCCTCTCTGCCCCTCGCTCCCGAGGGTGCGCTGAGCCACTCCAGGACCTGGGTCCCAGCGTCCAGAGGATCTCTCCTGAGAGTCTCAGGCACCTTTCCCTCCACCCCGCAGCTGAGTGCCTTCGCTCGGCTGATCTTGGACAGAAGTGTTGGTTAGAACCTGGAACGGTGACAGGAAGGGAGGCCGAGGTAGAGAAGCCCCCAGTCAGTGGAGCAAGCGCTGAGGCCCCGGGGGATAGAACCCGCGTGAGTCACGCACCGCCTGTCACGGGAGGCGCCCCTGAGATGCCCAGTGACGTCGACAAGCCGCTGGCAGGACAGTCCTGCAAAGGAGGAGCTGGACGAGGGCCTTTGTCCACCGCTGGGCCTCGGGTCCCTGGTGCTCAGGACCGTGAGCAACCTAAAGACTCAGAGGCACGAGAGCAAGACCAGCGCTAAGAGGCGCGAGGCCCGCGGGGCCCAGGGCCGACCTCTGTCCCCGGGAGTGCGGAGGCCCGGCTGAGTGCGCAGGGCGCCCGTGGTCGGACTCTGCACCCAGAGGTGGCTTCTTGTTCAGACTGCTGACTCTTAGCTGATTCCTGTGTGTCCGGCGGGTGGGAGGGGTGCATCACTCACAGAACCGAGAACATGTTATCAGCTGGTTCTGTGTCATTCAAACTAAGCTGCAAACAGAGCTGTGCGTCCAGCACAACCTCGGCGGCTGGTGCTCGGTGACGGCAGCTGCCCTTCCAAGGAGGCCGCGTCTTGCTGGTGGGATGGTCAGGAGGCGACCGCTGAGACCTCTTTCCACTCAGGAATGTTCGTGGATCTATCAAAAGGACGATAGAATCACTGACGACCATTGACACAGAGAAATTCAAGTTTGGAGTATTTTCCTCACAGACAAGAGCCACGCTGTTTCGCAGATGAGAATAGAAGCAGTGATTTTACTGTAGTTGAGCAGCAGGACACTCCCAGGCGGGTGCTTGAAAGTTTAGGATGCACAGTAATAGACGCCAGGAAGCCCCGAGAGCCGGCCTAGGAGCCCTGTCTGGCGGGCTGAGCACAGGGCCGCCCGAGGCTCCACAAGGGTCCGAGTTGGCACGTGGAGCAAGCGTGATAGACGTTCCTGCGCGCGTGATAGACGGTCCTGCGCGCGTGATAGACGTTCCTGCGCGCGTGATAGACGGTCCTGCGAGTGTATTAGACGTTCCGGTGAGTGTAGTAGATGTTCCTGCGAGCGTGATAGACGGTCCTGCTCACGTTGTAGACGGTCCTGCGAGTGTGATAGACCGTCCTGCGCGCGTGATAGACGTTCCTGCGCGCGTGATAGACGTTCTTGCGAGCGTGATAGACGGTCCTGCGAGTGTATTAGACGTTCCGGTGAGTGTAGTAGATGTTCCTGCGCGCGTGATAGATGTCCAGCGAGTGTGATAGACGGTCCTGCAACTGCGACCTTCAGGACACACAGGACGTGTTGCCGTGGAATCGTCTTACACATAAAAGCTGACTCATTCTGGGCCTTAGAACGTCTACAAGCAGGAAAATTCCCTGTAGAGTCCTCAGTCTCAGAGGAAAAAGAGCATGAAGAGGAGGGACTAAACTGGGAGCTGGGTGTGGGCCGGCGGGCGGGGCCAGAGCTGCACCTCCTGGAGCCCCGTGGGGATGAGGGGGCGCCCCGTGGACGGCAGTGTCACCCGTGTGATCTCCCCAGGGGACACAAGTGTCACTTAGGAAATCAGACCAGACATAGGGCTTCACTGGGGACTGGGGAACTGACCTCACTTGGGAAAAGTCCCCTCCTCTGGACGACCCTTTGAGAGAGGGGGTTGGACCCCAGTGGAGCCCCTGCTCGAGCGTAGAGATGAGGGCAGATGGTTTGAGCGTCTCGGCCCGCGCTCTCCCATAGGTGAGGGAGCTTGGACGAGCCCCTGGAGCGTTGTGTGGCCATGTCCCCGTGAGCTGGGACGGCCGCTCCCCCACGTGGTCCCTAGGCCCATGCGCACGTTCTCTGATGTTTTAAGGGATCTCAGGGTTCCCACCCAGCAGGGGTGACAGACACAGGGGCCTGGGGTGTAAGGAGGCGGGAGGCCGGGCCCAGGGCTCCTGCCGCCCAGCTGAGGGTCCCGGGGGGTTCAGAGCTGCCGCCTCCCGCACCGTCACTCTGCTTTTGGCTGAAAACGGCAGCTTCCGGGGAGAGGACACGGGCGCCTCGTCCTCTTGCACCTGCTGGGCACGCCCAGCATGGCCGCCCGACCTCACTTCCTGCCCCCAGCGGTAAGCCTTGAAGGCAGAGCGCATTTTGGGGGGTTCCCAGCCTGTGCACGTCGCCATGGGGGCCGTGCAGACCCCCGGCCCCTGCCTGCTGGAGGCCAGCGCCCCCCTGTCCACCAGGCCCCCAGGCATGGCAGGTGGCCCCAGCTCGGAATAGACGCTCCTCTGGCGAGAGCCACTGAGCCCAGTTTTGGTCACGATGATGAATCAAGCGGTGAGGGTCCTTAGGTCCGTTTGCTACAAAAGTCCTAATGCTTCGGTTTTTCTTCTAGAATATTCTATAAGTGGATTCTGCTTCACTAACCGCACACCCACACACTCACCTGGAGTAGGGATGTTTCCTTGGTCGAGAATGGACCCTGGTCTCAGCTTCTCACGCTTCGTGGCGTGCAGCTGTGTGTCTTCTGAAAGGAGAGCAGGAGCTCTTCTGAGAGGCACAGCTCACAGACCTGACAAACGGGAACTGGGCCCGCCAGCTCTCCAGAGGCAGCGTGTCCAGGAGGCTGGTTTGTCCCCGGGATAGAGACTCTCACGTGCCCGGCGCTTCCTTCTGCTGCGCCTGCGTCTCTGCGTGAGAAGTGTGCTGTCTCCTTCCCGCTGGCTGGGGCCGCGTCTCTCCGGGGCCGCGCCGTGTGTCCGGGGCTCTGGCCTCTGTGCAGCTCCGTCCTCTCTCCCTGCTCCCTTTCTGTGGTCCCACGGGCCACCCCCCCACCGGTGATGCCGCCCCAGGAAAATGCCACCGTGGTTTGTCGTCCGAGCCCTCAGGGTTTTGAGTTGGAAAGAGGATAGACACATCCCACTAAGGCTCGCTTTGGCCACACAGAGCAGCTTGAGTGGGGCGATGGGCTGAAGGTCTCGCCTGCTTAAAGTGCGGCTGGAGGAGCAGGGTGGGTGCTGTGCACACTGAGACTCCAGCTCTCAGGGCGTCCCGTCTGGCTCATGGGGCGCCAAGGGGGAGACTCGGGCGGCCTAGGAAGAACTGGGTGCCCACAGATGCTGCTGGAGCCGGGGGCCGGGGGCCTGGGTGGGGCCTACCCCCATCCCGGTGACACCAGGAGGTCCCTGCGTCTCTGGGGTTGGACGAGCAGGCGGTGGTGGGTTGGTGGGATGCTCGGACGCTTGTGTTGAGTGTGAAAGAGGCAGTCTGTATTAATAAGAGGTGACTGGACTTTCTCTCCGCAGGTGTTTGGAAACTGGACGTTTGGGACCCTGGTGTTCACGGTGATGGTGTTCACAGTCACCCTGAAGGTACCTTCCCTGAGTATACGTGCTTCCTCCAGGCACGGTCGGCCACCTGGTGACCCTGCCCCTGCCCCTGCCACTGCCCCTGGCCTGCCGGGGTCCTCTCCCCGCTACTGAGGTGGCCTCGGCCCCCAGGGGCGAGCTCAGAATTACTCAGCAGGGGAGGAGGGAAATTCCACAGCCTTTTCTGTGTGAGAGGACTGGAATTGGACTGCTTTTACGTTGCAAGCATCCCCACCCCTAGTATAGTCAAAGGACACTTTAACTGAAACAAAGGTATTGTGGAAAACTGAGCTCGTTTTTAAAGTCAAGTCAGACTCTCCGTGGAGTATCGTCATGAAGGTCCCAAATCCTACCAACCTGGGTCGGAGAGTGAGAAAGGAAGTCCCAGAGCCGTGTCCTGGGCAGGAGCGTCCCCTGCAGGGCCCGCCCCCACCCCGGGGTCCGGGCACTTTCGGGCAGGGTGGGCCTGGGGAGCCCTTCTCTGGAATCTGGGCTGTTTCTCCCACACAGGCCCCTGTTGATGCTCTGGCTGAAGTTAGGGGTTTGTTTCTGCTTCCTGTCCCCGCCCCAGCTTCCTTCCCCGGGCCCTCGCCGACAGGCCCGGCGGCCCCAGTGCTGACCGCCTGGTCTCTCTTCAGCTGGCGCTGGACACCCACTACTGGACCTGGATAAACCACTTTGTCATCTGGGGGTCGCTGCTGTTCTACGTCGCCTTTTCCCTCCTCTGGGGAGGAGTCATCTGGTGCGGATTTGGTGATCTCTCGGTCACCGTCACGTCACTACTCCCGCGGCATCTTTCACCGAGGCCTGAAAGCTCAGATCCACACCACCTTGTTCCCGTGTGCGGGTGTGGGTTGCGTGCCCGCTGTGTGCAGGAGGGGCTTCACGCCAGCGCCTGGGGCCCACGGGGATGAGGCGGGGTGGTCTCCGCTCCCTCCCCCAGGGGAGACACGCTGCCTCATGAGCGTGACGGGGGATGAACAGGCCAAATCCTCCGGAAGGGGCCGATCCAAGGTCGGGGACGGCTTCCCCAGAAAAGCTGTTATTTAAACAGAAGCTTGGGAGAAAAGCGCTGACCTCATCCTGTGAGTGCTCGGGGCTGCTGGCCCTGGGCTGAGGCAGCGTCTTTCCTAAGGAAGGGAGCCCCCCAGGCAAGTGCCCCGAGGCAGGCCCGGAAGGAAGGCTCCCCCGGAGACCGTTAGGATGCCATGGAAGGCTTTAAACAGAGGAGCCGCAGAGACCAGTTGCACTTTTCGGAAGGTCAGCGTGCTGCCAGCTGAACGTCCACCTGGGGGACAGAGACTGACCCAGCGGTCGGTCCTGATGGGCAGGCGGCAGCTGCGTTTGTCACGAGCGCGCCTCTGCACGCACTGTCCCTTCTGCCCAGGGTGTCCCGTCTTAACTGGCCAACCTGGTGAGCTCCTGTTCACCCCTCAGAACCCGGGGGCCCCCCGTGCTCCTCAGCCCTTCCCCCAGGTCACGTCCCAGGCGGGCATGTCCACCTGGCCCCCGGGCGCTTGTTCCCGCCTCTCACACACGTGCAGGGGCTCCTGTGACGCCCCCCTCCTCGGGCGCAGCACGTCCTGAGCAGGACTGCGGCTGGGGGCGGTGAGCCAGGCCCAGGCCCGCCCAGACGTGAGGCTGGAAGCAGTGTCCCGTCCACCTGGCCTCCCCACTGCTGCGCAGGGCTCGAGGGGAAGGGCAGGCGGCCCCCAGCCCCGGGGAGAGGCCCCTGGTCCGTCCGGTCCCCGCGTGGAGGCTGCCGTGTGGACGTCCACCCGGTGGCCCGCTCCACTGCTGACCCCCAGTGGCCAGTCCGTGCATTACCTGTCGGCCAAGCCAGACCTGCTCTCGGTGGATTTCCAGCCACCTGACTCCTGGCCAGAGATCCCGCGGCTCTAGTGAGCTTTCCTAGCGGCCGTGTATGAGAAAGACTCCCTAGAAACCCCCCAGCCAGCTCCTGGGCCTGGACGCTTCGGAGCATGAAGCCGTGAGACTTACGTTTAGTGCGGTCACTGCCCGTTTCTAAGGCATCCCGGGCGGCTCAGATGGTAAAGAATCTGCCTGCAATGCGGGAGACCCAGGTTTGATTCCTGGGTAGGGAAGATCCCCTGGAGAAGGGCATGGCAACCCGCTCCAGTATCCTTGCCTGGAGAACCCCATGGACAGAGGAGCCTGGCGGGTTACAGGCCGTGGGGTCACACAGGGTCAGACAGGACTATTTTATTTCACTGCCCGTCTCCAAAGGCATTCCTAGCCTGCCTGGCAGGGAAGTCATTTCATTCTCTGTATTTTTATAGAAATTTTAAAAATTATTTTGGCATAAGCTTGTGTTTAGCCATTCTGCTGATGAGAACACAGTCTTCTCTATACTAATAGGTATTGAGCAAAGCCCCCTGTTTCACATTTGAACGTCTTCCCTGCTGTTCTGAAGCTGAGCTTCTGGGGCTTGCTCCCCTCTTGGAATGACCTCATGGACCTCCCCTTCCTCGTCTCATGCTCGAGCCCAGCCTTCAGGGCAAAGTCACGCAGCGCTATGGGGAGAGGCCCCCCTGGTGACCCGGTGGCGAGCACAGCGGGTGTACCGTGACCGTCAGAGATGGACGTGGGTCCCGCCAGGGCAGATGGCCCTCCGTGGGGGGCTCGGGGGTCTCCGCCGGCTCCTCATCGGCCACCGTGCTGTGGTTTTCTTTCCTGGACACTGCAGGCCCTTCCTCAGTTATCAGAGGATGTACTACGTGTTTATACAGATGTTGTCCAGCGGCCCTGCCTGGCTGGCCATCGTCCTGCTGGTCACCGTCAGCCTGCTGCCCGACGTGCTCAAGAAGGTGCTGTGCAGGCAGCTGTGGCCCAGTGCCACCGAG
>SJXO01002333.1:202603-214386 GCA_006408615.1 Connochaetes taurinus
ACTCACTGCCTTTTCTTGTCTCTTCCCTTCCGGGTTCCTTTCATCTTCCGGCCTCTTTGCCCAAATCTTGTTTGCAAACGATGTGCATGGCCTCCTGACCTCTGACCTCTGACCTCTGGGACCGGCAGACTAGGAACCAGTGCCTTTCTGTCGAGCAGCCCACCGTCTTTATGCTTTCTCAGACTTCCAGCAGTCTGACTTTCTAACGGAACAAGGTGATGCTTTTCTGTCTTTCTGCATGTTTGGGACTTGATCGGAGGACCGTGGAGGGCTGACGGTGAAGCTCGGGAGCCGCGCGCACAGGCTCTCCGGGGCCGCGGGCGCCGGGCTGTCTCCACCCGCACGGCTGCCCGGGGCCTCCCTGGGGAGCCTCAGCGCCCCTCTGGCCGGGTGGCAGCTGTGAAGCCGGTCCTGGTCCCCGCGCGGCAGGGGCAGCTCCTGGGTCAGCGCCAGCCTTGCGGGGGGCCCAGAGGCAGGTCCTCCCTGTCCCTCGTGTGGAGCCGGAGGGACTGGCAGGACCACGCCCAGGGAGAGGCAGCCTCTGGCCAGGCCCCTAGACTGCGGACAAGCCAGGACAGGCGTGTTTGGGGTCAGCTGTCTCACCAAAGTCCCTCTTATCTTTTTTAAAATGGATGATTGTTTTTGTAAAAAGATTCCACCTGTGCCTTAAACGGCATCTGTGGCTCTCTCTCAGGAGCACGGAGCGGTCACCCCGTTTTCTGTGCCGCCCAGGATGGGAGGCTTCTCGCCCGGAGCCGAGGCTTCAAGGACACACTTATCTGTCCTCAGTCCTCTGTCTCCCGATGCCCCGCTTGTGTGTCCCACACTGGGCACACGTTGAAGGCCTGTGCCTGGTGTTACTGCTTTACCAGGCAGCTTGCTTAATAGGAAAATGCCTCAAGAAAAAAAAAAAAAAAGGCCTTTTTTTTTTTCCTTTTAATTATTGTTCATCTTTTAAGTTCAAGTAATTACTGGCAATCAATATTTTTCTAACCTGGGGCATCAGAATTTGTTAGAAAAAAGTACATAATTTTATCTCACTGTTTACACACTTGAAGACATTTAGGATGAAATTAGGAACATTTTAATAGGAGGTGCTTGTGAAACCAGTTAAATCATGCCAACTCTGGACTAAAAATAAATCCTCTGACGATTGATGGGGTTTACTGAGAGCTGGTTTGCTTCCGAGCCTTTGCAGAAGCCGGGCTCTGCTGCTTGGTGAAGGGCTCTGAGCTCTGGGTGTCCGTGGCCGCGGCTGTGACCGCGAGGCCGGCCAGCCCCTCATGGGTGCTTGCAGCCAGTGCCCAGCACACATGGCGTCCATGCAGTGTTGCTGCAAAACCAGCCAATTCCGGCAAAACTTTGGAGGAACAAACCCTGGCTAGTGCTTTCATGGAACGTGCTGCATTTGAGATGGGTGGCTTTTTCTTTTCATCCGTCCTATTAAAGTGAAAACCAGAGGCCACCAGGTCTCACATACAAACATGTGCGTGTATGTACACATGTATGCATCTCTATACACCCATGGGCGCGCACAGCTGTGAGTGTTTCCACTCCCGCAAAGAGCAACCACCTGAGCGCTAGCCTGCTTCACCTCTCGCCCGCGGCCCCTCGCGCCTAGCCAGGGGGCATCTGCACCTCCAACTGCGTGCTTCTCCAGCTCCTGCAGTTCCCTTCTTCTGAACCACTGAAAAATTCACACCACTTGACTAGAAAGCCTCAGTGTTCAGACTAGAAACGCCCGACCTCGCTGGCCTGCGGCCCTGCCACGCCCAAACCTCCGGATTCTAGCTTCAGGCCCGGATTCTTTTGTTTGACTGGAGACGGGGCCAAGGGGCAGGGCCGGGCAGGCACGGAGGGACTGAGGGACAGACGGGAAGCCAGGCGGGTGGACAGGGACAGAGGGTCAGGAAGGCAGGCGGACAGGCAGAACACACGGGGATGCAGGGACAGGCAGACAGAGCGGCCGGTGCAGAGCCCCTCGCTCGCGCCTGCGCGCCCTCAGGAGCAGCGCCGGCTCCGGAAGGTCGGGGAGAGCGGCGGGGCCGTCAGCCCCGCGTCCCGCACCCCGACCATCGGTGCTGCTGCGCCGAGAGCGGGGCCTCCCGCACGCGTCCCCCTCGGCCGGCCCCGCGGAGCCGGGCGTGCGGCGCGGGCTCAGTGTCTGTCCTCGCCTTGCAGAGGAGCCCGAGCCGCCCAGCCCCGGCCGACGCCGCGCCGAGCCCCGACCGGCCGCTGCTGACGGACCCCGAGCCCCGGCCGAGGCGCGAGTAGCCGGAGGATAGGTAACGGCCGCCCGCGGGCAGCCCGTGTGCTGTGCTCTTGGGACCGCGCGGGCTTCCTCCAGAGCTGGGCCGCGCTGTGCGTTTCTGTTAGGTTCACGGCGACAAAGACTTGCGCACACGTGGGGTCCGTCCCCGGTAAGTGGCCCACCGGAGACGCCGGCGCCTGGGGCTGCCTGCGGTGCACTCCCAGGCACGCGTGTGAGCGTGCGTGCACACACATCTGTGCGGTGCGCAGGCCACAGCGTCCTTCGGCGTCCAGAACTCAGCCTTCACTCTCATCCGCGGTGGTGGGCATGGCTCCACCTGAAAGGCCCTCCAGGAAAGACCGCCTTTCAGCACAAACAAAGGGCTCTGAGCCAGGCGGGGGCAGGCGTCCAGCTGCGCCTTCAGCACACAGCGCGGGCCTCTCCCGGCCGGCTTGCGCCCTCCCTGCGCGTCCCGTCTGACTACCTGGGCCTCCGGCCGCTGGGGCCTCGTCGGAGCGGCCCAGGGACACGCGCCGCGGGAGGAGCCGCACTCAGCCTGGGGCCTGGGGAGGGGCCTCGCCTGGACACACCTTTCCGCGGGACGGTGGGCGCGAGGAGGGGCCGGCGGCCCACACGCCGCCCTCGCGTCTGGCCCAGCCACGCGCGGGGTGCCCCGGCCGCGGTAGCAAGGGCTGCGGCTGCGCTGGGCCCCGACGGGCGCTGGACGGGGTCCGCGCGGGGCCCCGGGACTGACGCTGTCCTTTGTTTCCGCAGACCCCGCGCGTCGTGTCGGGACTGCCTCTGGGGAGTCCCC
Source organism: Connochaetes taurinus (assembly GCA_006408615.1). Lineage (NCBI taxonomy): Eukaryota > Metazoa > Chordata > Mammalia > Artiodactyla > Bovidae > Connochaetes > Connochaetes taurinus. The sequence goes on from SJXO01002333.1 coordinate 205,669, forward strand.
CGCTTGCTGCCCTGTAGCCTCCAGCCCCGGGCGGCGCCCTGGAGGGCAGGGAGCGCGGGGCCCCTCCCGCTCAGCCCTCGCACCACCCGCGGCCCAGGGGAGGCCACACGCAGGGTCCAGCCGCGAAGGGCCGCGTGGCGTGAGCTGCTCTTGCGACCGGAGAGGAGGAAGATGGGACCGGCGTCCCCGCGTGGCGGCCGGGAAGGACACGCACGAGCCCGCTGCCCGGCCCGGCCGCGTGGCGACGGGAGGGCCTCTGCTGGAGGGCCTCGGTCCGCTCCGCGCTCGGCCGCCCCACCAGGGCCTCCGGGGAGCGCGGCCGAGCCTCGCGGGCTGGGCCCGGTCTGCCGCGTCCCCCCGAGCCCGACAAAACACCGCCGCCCGCGTGCCGCCCGCGGGCCGCCGAGCGGTGAACCCTGGCGCTCTCCTGAAACGGCATCCGTTTTAGAAATAACCGGTTCGACGTAGCCTTAATGGTCCGTAAGCAGAACATTTCAGTTTGAGGTTCACACTTCAGAAGGTACAACTGACGGCGTCTTAGGGGAGGGTCACCCGGAGCCGAACGGCGCCCCCGCTGGATGCCCTGTGGACGCGGGACGGTGCCCAGCCCCCCGGGTCTGCTCCCGGGCGCTCAGACCGCGTGGGTCGCTGCCGCAATGCTCACCCGTGGGGCATTTGTTTGAAGGAGGGGAGGGGTTGACCGCAAGAACAGGGTACCCAGGTGGTGCGGAGAAAGCAGGTGAAGGGCAAGCATACCAAAGAGGGGTGCCACGCAGGGGCCGAGGCTGGGGTGGGGCGCCCGCCCGCGGGCCCCGCCCCCTCGCTGTCACTCACGCCCGCGTCCTGCGCGAGGCCCACACTAGGCCCTGCAAACAACGGTGTGTGCGTTTTTACAGCCGTTTTTAAGACCCTAAAATGGGTGTAGATGTCATACCTGTGGGGGGGGCAGATTCTCTGTATGTTTTAGTTAACAAATTCTTTGTAATGTATTTTTTTAGAGATCTTAAAATTGCCTTTGCACTGAAGTATTTTCATAGCTGTTTATATCTCTTTTATTCGTTTATTTGTTAATGTACCATATCTAATTTTTAAAGTATGTTTTTAAAGCTTTTATTTTTTAAGTTGAAGACATTTTGGCCACTTTACATTTAAATTCTGGTGGATGTTTTGGCTGAATGTCTCAATATCTGATGAATGTGAATTTTCAGATTTGACTTTATTCTCTGCGCCTGTCTTCTTTTTGGTGTTTCTGGCAGTAGCGAGTAGTTACAAGGCATATTTAGAGTCTGATCATTTGCTCTGCTCTGTCTCCACCGTTCATTGCAATTTCATCTGCTTTTTGTTTAGTTTTCTTTTTCTATCCTTCAGCCTTAAAATAGAAGCTTCTTGACGGTTTGCTGTCCTCTTTCTGCCTGTATCCAGACGGTTATCACTTACCTCGGATAATTCAAGTCTCCTTAGGACAGCTACTGACCGTTACACGCCCCAATATGTCTTCTTAAAATTGTCTGGGAAGTTCCTAAGTGACTGCGCCTGACTGTGAGATGGACCGGGGGCATGAGACCAGAAGCCAGGGAGGGACGAGAACCAGGGAAGGGACATTTCAGACAGGACAGTGAGACTCCCACCTGGCGGTGGGCAGTGCTTGCTTGCCTTAAACTGACCTTAAAGCAAGTAGTTTAAGCATCGTCCTTAGTTTTGAAAATCTTACTCACAGCTGCACAATAACCACGTATTAACATCTCCCCCCGTTGGTCCGGATGTCTGGTTCCTGACCTGCACGCCATCCCCCAGAGCTAGCCTCCTCACTGGAGGGGACCCGCCCTCGGGAGCAGGGCCGGACCCGCCCAGCTGCAGCCACATCCCGGCTGGGAGAAGAGACGTGCTCTCGGCTACTCCTGGTAGAACCCCAGCCAGCCTGTTCCTGTGCCCTTGACTCCACGCGCGGACACAGACCAAACGACCCCCAGGGGCGCGGCCGCGAGGCTCGCTGGGGGCGGAGCTTCCGCAGTAACAGGTCGCAGACGCCTGGTGCGCCTTGTGAGACTGGCAGCTTGAACTCTAGCAATGCCTCGCACAGTGTGACTATTCTTAAATTCACGGGCATCAACCAAAAGTTCAGGGCAACCTAAGGGAAGCTTCCGGCCTTTTTTTTTAAAAACCACTAAGTTCATCTGTTTTGCACTGATTATGAAGAACCTAATATGACCACTTCTGCTCATCTTAAAATTAATGGTGTTTATTTAACAACTCAGTGTAACAGCCTGGTGTGCACTTTCTTTTGGAAGTTTCCCATTTCTAACTTTAAAAACAGGAAAAATGTCAGCTGGCAAATGCATCCTTTTTTTTTTTTTTTTTTTAGTAAGTTAGAGGGTTGGTGAATGGGGTTGAGGATCGTTTTGATGTCTATAAACAAAGCTTTAATGAAGATATGTCAGAGTATTATTAAAGTGTGATTCTACTTTTGCAGAAAAAAATCTAAAGATCAGTTTATATAGCTTTATTTTTTACCTTATCAAAATATACAGAATTTTAATATGCATATATTGTCTCTGACTTAAAATTACATGTGTCTGCATCACTGTTTAAAATGTTCATTCATTATGTAATGTGATAAAGAGAATCTTCAAAACTATATTTAACACGAATGGTATCTATGGGTATTGTCATCATAAATACTGGAATTTATTTTTAAATTATTGAGTATAGTAGGTGTGTTTAAGATAATAAATCAACCTCTGAACAATAATGTTTAATTGATAATTTATTAATCTTCTTTGAAAAATTAAATGGTGAATTAAACCAAATCTTAAATTTCTGTAAAATTTATTTTGTATGCTACTGATTTTACCTTTTACTTTGGAAAAGTATACCTTCATAATATTAATTATGATTGGACTTTTCTGCAGAATGTCTAGGCAGGAGACCTGAATCTGCTTGCAGTAAAGGAAAAGTTCTGGGTTAGTCTCTTCATAAATTAAAAAGATGATAGAAGCTGGTATTCAGTTTCTGCTAAGACCAGCTGCCGGGTAAACAGCCTCCCAGCTAGGGTCTCTGTTTGGGATGAAGCCGTGGGAGTAGCCTCTCAGGATCACGCGGGACAGGGTGGTCCCGGGCACATGGCCGCAGCACCAGGGTGGAGGGCCCGGAACAGGACACTCAGCACCGCTGTCCCCGCTCCGGCTGCTCCCCGACTGTCCGCCAGACCCCGCCCCAGGGTCTCCTCTCTCCTCCTCGTGTCCAAAGCCTGGCCCCCACGCCCCAGGGCTTCTGGGCAGTTAGCAGAGAGGGCCCCATGCTGCCCCAGGGGGTTCCTGCGGGCCCCGAGAGGCCCGGCGGCTCTGCCCCCCAGCCCTGCCCCCTTTATCTGCTGGCCACTGCTACCCTGCACTTCCCATCTCTGAAAACTGACCCCCAGACACTCCACAGATGCTCACAAAGTCTCATTCCTGGGCTTCTGACTCAGTTGGGGGATCAGGGTGGACCCTGAGAAAGGGCCTTGCTGGGCCGGGGCAAGGCAGCCCCTCCAAGGCTGACGGGTCCCTCGGGAGGCCTCTGGCTTCCCGGCCCCCAAACCCCACAGCAAAGGCAAGGAGCTCGCCCCGAGTGGGCAGCCTTGGTTGTCAGCACACAGTGGCCAGCAGGCCCGTCTACAGGAAATAGATGCTGCAGGTGATGGGCCCCGGGGCTGCTGGCCGCTGGGGTCCAGCATCCACATCTGCCTCGGGGGACAGGGACCTGTGGCCGCACTGACCCTGGGAGCCGGGACAAGCACGCTTGCGGTTCAGGTGAGTGAGGGCACCCTGGCCCGAGGCTGTGCGGGCGTGAACAGCCAGCTCCCACCAGTGTGCGTGTGAACGCAGCCCTTCCTTCCACTGGGCTGTGTCCCAGTGTGATCAGCATCTGCAGTTATTAAGCTCCCTCTTTCAGGGAAAAATCTTAGAAATAATACACAATTTATCAGTTCCTTTCTCGCACTGAGAGGACACCCCTGAGGCTGCACCATCGTATCAACTTGCAGGGAAGACGCTCGTCTCAGTACATGTTCATCTCGTTCAGTCGGAATAATTCAGGAGCATTTAGTCAGACGGCAAACGTCTAACTCACCATCCAGACACAGGTATGAGCCCTAATCAAGCCTGACAGAGCCCCAGTGAAACCCGTCTTTAATCAGATACGAAGACCAGACCTCCCAGTTAGTGGGCAGTGCCAGGCCTAAGCGGATCTTAGAAGCTGACGCCCTTAAGGCCCGCACCTTGCCCTGCCAGGCCCCCGTCCCTTGCTCGCACCTGTGGCCTCTGCGCAGCCTTTCTGCTGACCAGTGCGGCCGCAGACGCTGCAGTTTGCGGTGTATCCTCTCGACTCGCTGAGCTGACTTTTCAGAGGTCATGGTTCAGCCGGAGTTCAGAAAGCTGCAGCAGGCCAGACCAGCAGCCGCCCGCCAAGCAGCGGCCGTGGCTCTGTCCCGCGCAAGTTTGGCTGCGGAAAGTGCCTTGGAGCGCCTAAGTCCAACCATGAGCTGGTCGTCCCGGTTGTTGTACAAAATCCAGTTTTTCTTTGCACGTCACAAAACGATTGAGAAATAGTTTGCTGTTGTTGTGTAGACTAAGAGAAGACGACGCTTTAAAACAGTGATTTTTTTGAGTTGCAGTCAGCTCATGAGGCACCCCTTCTCTGGGCTTTTTCACCTTTCCAATCTGCTTCAGAGGCCGAACGGCCGCAGAACGGTGGATGTTGAGTTCCTGGGCAGCTTCTTGTGTAGTTGTAGGAGGATCAGCTTCAAAGACGGCTCACTCAGCTGTCCTTGTCAGCTTTGATGGCCACTACGCCCCTCTTCATCAAGGCTCTCAAGTCCTTTGCAGAACTTGACCCACCACCGTGCTGTACATTCGTTAGCAGCTCCTGGGCCGAACACGAGTTGTCTCCGCTGCTTTACGACCCATTTTGAACTCAAGAAAATCACTGGAATTTGCTTTTTTGTCTAACATCATTTCCATAGTCTAAAATAAATATAAAATAAACAGTAAGTAATAAGGTGATAGCAAAAAGCATAAATCGAGAAATACGTGTTAAAATGATGTATCACAGTCACATTTATTAAGAATGTATTCCAGTATCAAACAGCAGACGTCAACAACGTAAAGCAGCGATTACTTTTGCACTAAACAGTTTGTTAGGGACGAGAGAAGGCTAAGATGCAGACCGTCGACACTGAACGTAGCAAGCTGAAACGGCCCGGTCATTTCAGGGGGGCTGCGGAGAGCTCCGGCGCCATGGTCCTTCAGGTCTCAGCGCTGAGGAGGATTCAGTGAGAGCAACGTGGGAGACACGTGATTTACTAGAACAGGATGTCCGTGAGGCTCACATGTGGGCGGGCGAGAAGTGCCAGGCTCCGAGCACTTAGTGGGCTACAGTTTCGTAATCAAAGGAGGAGTGGGGAGAAGGGGAGGACCCCCTTGTCTCTCCCGAGTAGATGTCACACTGCCATCAGCTCCTCCTCCAGACCGGGACGCCGGGAAGGGGCATTTTCTTGTCCCTCCATGGTCGAGCTAGGGCCACAAATCACTGCCTTGTGGGTGTGCAGAGAGCACGGCCCAGGGGCCACTACCTTGGCGAGCTCGCTGGTTAGGAAGTGGGGCTCGTGCGCCACGGCTTCACTGCTTTGGGCCGCATGCTTCTGCTGGGGGCTCGTGGTGGAGCTTTATCAAGAGGTCGTTAGCTTACAGGGATCGCCCGTACTTTCCTACTCACCATCCCCTAGTGAGATACACTATTTAATCACCGACTTTGTCCCTTCATTCTGCCCCTGCGAAAACTTGGTAACGAGCTGTGACCATGGCCCCTGCAGGTTGTTTTAGGACAGGGAAGAGGTGGTCGCTCCCCGTGGACAGGATGGAGAGAAAGGACTGCCAGGCAGCACAGCACTGCTTCCCGCCTGCAGGTAAAGCCGCCTCCTGCCGTCTGCTCGCTCTGTCCTTGGGCCGCACAAGCGGGCACCGCAGGTGGAGGTCAGCCTGGCTCCCTGGGGCTTCGAGCCTCCCAGCCTCGGGGCTCCTGGAGATACATCTCTGCCTCCATCCTCAGGCAGCACCCACTCTGCCTGTGTCAGCGTCCCCTCTCCACGAGGTGGTCAGTCACCTTGGGAGAGGGCCCCGCCCTGATGACCTCATTTCAGATAAATTGTGTCGGTAAAGGTCACATTCTAGACTACCGGGGGTCAGGACCTCAACATATCTTTTTGGGGAGACACAATTCAACCGATGGTCTGCTCTGGGCCCTGCTGCAGGGCAGGAACCGTCGTGCTGCGTGTGAGGGGGAGCAGCGGGAGGGCGAGTTGGGCACAGAGCTCAGCCACCCCGCCCCACATCCCCACCCCGGGCTGCACGGCGCTAACTCACCGTGGTCCACCATGGCCCAGCAGGTCCGGGGGTCCTGCCCACACTGGGCCGGGTGCTAAGCACCTCCTTCCCCGTCTCATTAGTGTTCACAGCCTGACTCCACACTGGGGGTGAGCTCCGGGGGCCCCGGGGCCCCGCCTGGACAAGGTGAACCGCCCAGCGGCCAGCGTGGGCCTGGGGCCACATTGCTGCCTGAATAAACCCCAGGCTGGAGGCTCAGGGCCCCGCCTGCCCACCCAGCAACATTCCTTGGAGACTGGAGGGTCACCTGGCAGCCCTGCCTTTGGCTTCCCAGAGGAAAGCGGTGGGGCAGGGTCAGCCAGCAGCCAAGAAACGAGCCCCAAGGAGCTGCAGCTCAGGGGGGGTGGGCGAGGAGGTCATGGCTGCTCGAGCCTGGGGCGCCCGTGTCTCCCCCAGCAGGTTGGCTCTCTGAGGCCCCAGGTACGCGGAAGGAACCCCCCTTTCCTGCCCCAGGGTCACCTCAACTCCAGAGGACCAGGCCCCCCACCCAGCCTCCTGCATGCCCCTCCTGACCTGGACGCAGAGGGCAGGGGCGGACGCTGAGAGGCTCAGGGGACCCCAGGCTATTGGGAGCGGGGCAGCCCTCCCCACTCGGGTGTCACGCGTGTGCTCCGTCGCTTCTGTCCATCCACCCCTCTGCGACCCCATGGACTATAGCCCACCAGGCTCCTCTGTGCATGGGATTCTCCAGGCAAGAATGCAGTGGGTGGGGGGAGGGGGGTGATCTTCCTGACCCAGGGATTGAACCCAAGTCTCCTGCCTTGCAGGCGGATTCTTTACCCATTGAGCCACTTGGGATTACTTCCTGTAACACAGACTTCTTTGTGGGAGCGAGAGGCTTTCCACAGAGGAATTCACCTCAAACGGCGAAGTCCCCAACTCCCTGAAGGGCCAAGAGCACGGTGACCAGGCAGAGACGCAGCCCCAGGCCCGCGGGGTCTCCAGGCCGCCTGCCCACCTCTGCCCACGCCCTCGGGAGGGGTTGACCCCAGCGGGAGCAGAAGGTCCTCCCCTGGGCTCCTCCCAGAGCCCTGATTGTGATGGTGATTCCCCGGGCCTCTGAGAGCTGCACAAAGGCCTGGCCTGGCCCTCAGGGCCCCTGGCCAGCAGGGCGCCCCGGGCTTTTGTTCTGGGATTCGCCTTGGAGTCGGAAGACTTGAATCAGCACCAGCCGTCTCCAAGCGCACAGGCGTCTTGGGCCTTTGTCCTACGCGTCCTCCTGGGCCAGCGACCACGTCCCAAGGCTGGAGGCCTCCCTGCCGTGGGAGGGGCTCCCCGGTCGTGGTGCCCGTGGCCGAGGTGGGGCTTGGGACCCTCCGCGGGACGCCCACCTGGGGGCAGTGCCAGACCTGCAGACCTGACCGGGTCGTGGGGTCACTGAGCGCTGCCCGTCCTCTGGGCAGGCCAGCCGGGCACCCCTCTCGGGCCCTCAGGGCTTCAACGACACTCGGCACAGCCCCTGGAGAGCACCCCCAGGACCCCGGGTCCCTGCGGTCATGGGAAAGGCCCCCCCAAGCGGGTCAGGCCCCCATACCCGCACATCCGCCCGGCCCTCAGAGGAGAGGCCCCCGCCTCCGCCTGACTCTGCCAGGGTCCTGGGGCCTTCCCATCCCCGCTGGCTCCAGGAAGGAAGCCGTCCACCTGAGGAAGGTCCACTCAGGCCAGCCTCCTCCTCCAAGCAGCCCTGCCTCCGCGCGTGTGCGGGGTCCTGTCCACTCGGCAGCCCTGGCTCAGCCGTGCCCACCATCGGGGCCCTGGCCGCCCTGCCTGGGCTCTGGGGCGTTGGCTAAGCGGGCGCTGACGGCGAGGCCATGCCGTGTGGTGGGGACCGCACTTGGAGGAGGAAAGTCCTGCAGAGGTCGGCGCGCCCTCCCCTCCAGGCCTGGAGGGGCACCCCGGGCGGGGGTAGGAGGCTCCTGGGGTGGGGCTCCCTGGAGCCTTGGGGTTTGTGCCTATTGCCCTCCCGACAGAGCTCTGTGCTGGCCTTACTCCGATTTCCCAGTGTCGCCCACAGAATGCAGACGTTGGAAAGCGCCAGCTAAAATAAAGTTTACACCTAGAGCAACACTGGGGACGTCTCAGCCTGTGCACCTCAACTTCCCGAGTTCTACTGGGGAACTTGAGTTTCCCTGAACAAGGGGGACCCACAAGGGAAAAGACCGGTCCCTTCCCTTTTCTTGCAAAAAAGGGGGCCCCCCGCAGCTGCACGGCCCTGCCCTGGGGCCTGCACACCCCAGCCCAGACAGCAGGCCGCCGGCGCCTCCCCGCCCCTCCCGCGGCGCAGACCCTCGGCCGTCCT
>SJXO01002333.1:224074-239002 GCA_006408615.1 Connochaetes taurinus
GGGCGGCCCAAGAGGGGGCGGGGAGGCCGCCCCGGCCCGTTGTGCAAGTGGGAGAAAAGCATCACCTTGGCGTCTGCATTTGCACGTGCGCCCGTGGACCTCGCTGAGCGGCAGAAGGGGAGCTTGTGTTCCGCGCTGAGGACTGCTGCACCCGGGAGCCAGGCGGGACAGCCAGGCGTCTCCTGACTCTCCTGTGGGCAGTCGCTCCCCAGCCCCACTCACTGCCTACCGTGCGGCGTTTCTGGGCTCAGACACAGGGACCCGTGTCCCGAGGATGCGGGGGGGGGGCGGGTGACCCCCGGCTCCTCCGCCGCCCGCCCTCCCGCCAGCGGGGGCGCAGCTGAGCCGCCGAGGCTGGACCGCCGCGCCTCCGCTCGGGGCTGAAACCGCGGGATGCGCAGGATGCGGCGGTCCGCGCCGGCGCCCGGGCGCTCAGTTTGCACGAGCAGGGAGTCGGGTCTCCTTCTCAAGGGGACTGAGGGTCCCAGGAGGCCTTGAGACACGGGCTCGTGCACCGACCCGAGAGTCACGCGGGCGAGTGAGTTTACACGCGAGCAAGTGAGTTCACACGTGGCCGAGTGAGTCCACACGCAGGCGAGCTCACACCCGGGAGAGTCTGCACGCCGAGCACCCTTCCGCTCGGGGCGGCTCCTGGGTGAGCCCAGCACTCTGTGAGTTTCTCCATCAGCTTCCGGGTTGCTGCAGGCAAAATGGGAGAAAGTGACCCGTGACAAGCTGGACACCTTCCAGAGGGGCCAGTGTGCGTGTGAGTGGAGCTTGGCACATACCAGCTTATTTAGGCATAATTTGCATACACGTAGACCTCAGAGATATTGTGGGTTCAGCTCCAGACCAACCACAATAAAGCGAATATCTCACTGAGGTGCATCACGTGGGGTTTCCCAGCATCTGTAAACACTGTTCATGCTCTACTGCACTCTGTTAAGTGTGTAATACTATTATGTCTGAATGAAAAAAAGTATACTTTAAAAATACTTTATTGCTAAAAAATGGCGATTATCCTCTGACTACCCAGGGTTTCCACAAACCTTCAATTTGTAAAAAATGCAGTGTCTGCAAAGCACAGTAAAAGGAGGTGTTGCTGCTGATGCTTTTAGTTGCTAAGTCGCTGACCCCACCGAGGACACTGGAGGCCCCAGGGCTGGCTTGTGGGGCAAGTGGGCACAGTCCCTGGGTGACCGGGGCTGATGACACCCCCCAGGGAGCGTCTCAGAACAGAACTTGTCTCTGGAAGCTGGAGGGCACCTATGCCTTCCTGATGGGTGTGTTTCTAAGGCTGTGTTTCCTTTCAGGCTGCAGCAGGCTCCGTGGGCATCGCGGGTGTGGGGTTAGGACCAGGGAACTGAGGGGATGGAGTGCGAGCAAGCGGGATGTGAGGGTGGGTCACTGCCTCCCGCTGTGTGCCGCGTCACGGGTGTGGCATCAGAGCGGCCTGGGGGCCACGGGGCTCCAGGCCAGTGAAACCGGCTTCCACCATCCTGTTGTGGGTGTGTGACCTCCTGGTTTGATTAAACTCAGCAACTGCCGACACGGAGAGTGAGCTGTGGCGAAGACTGAAGGCCTAGCTGACAGTAACACAGCGATGTTATCGGTCCATCCGTCACAGTGCGGGTGCCACGCCAGTGGGGGGCAGTGAGGATGCTCTGCCGGTAGCCTCTCTCCTGTAAACCTCACACTGCTCTGAAGGTTGAAGTCTTCCTTCTAAGTGCTTCTCGTGGGAGGCGGTGATTCTGCCCTCCGTCTTTGGGGGCTCTTCTTTCGAGGTGTGTTGGAAGCTGTGGTGACGGGTCTGCAGGCGGGAACCGCAGCCTTGCCTCTCGCACTGTCGTCTCCGCCGGGCCGCGCTGTGTGAGCAGGAGCCCATGGAGGCAGCTGCGTGGGCAGGCCGTCTGCAGGCGTGATGCTGGCTCGTCCTGCACACGGGCTGTGATGGAAGATGTCTGGCAGGTTTATACACACGGTATGTGAGGTGGCTAAAAGAGATAACTGGGTCGGTGCCAACCTTCTTAGACTTACGAAGATGAGGCCCAGGCGTGTGTGTGGGCAGGACCGTGGCTCACTGACACGGGTATCTGCCGTGTTTTTAATGCTTCAAACCCAGGACACCTCCAGCGGCTCCAGGTGGGTCCAGCCAGGTGGGCACCTGCAGTTGTTCCCTGCAGAGTACCTGAGCTCACCCGGGGGCCACCTTCCCTCTTCCTGGCATCACGGTCTGAGGGGACTTCTCCCCGAAATGTTAATTCCGTCCCATCTGTGTTTGCTGAGATTCCCGAGCTTCTCGTGACTGATGCCACAATTTCATCCCTTTTCATCTGAAGTGTCAGGATGGAAGCAGGCACATTTTGCTCCGCAGTGAACTGTCTCTAATGAAAGCCGGCCAGCGTCCTCCAACAGATGTCCCTAAAATCATTTTTCTTCTTCTTCCAATAAAAATGACAGGAATGTTACTCTCAAAGTAAGTAAACTAGTCATAGCTGTGGCCCGCAGAAGCCTGATTACTAGCTGGAGACCCTGCCAGCAGACGAGTCAGCGGACTCTGAGTCTGTGTGAGGCCCATGTTCTGCCGGAACAAATGGAACATTGTGAAGATGGGCCGGAAGCAGACAAGAGAGGCAGGTCACAGCTTTACTCCCGCCGCTCAGAGGAAGAGAGCTGTGTCTGTCCCAGCTCCTGGGACTTTGCTGTGACGCGGGCCAGAGGCTTCCTTAAGGTCCACGAGGTCAGGGCCCTGGTCAAGGTCAGCCCCCCAAGGGCAGGGCCCCTCTTATGTGGGAATTGAGAGGCAGCCCCCTCTGCTGTCTGGAGTTTTTCTGAATGAACTCACCCAGGGCCAGAGGAGGTGTTTGTTCAGGGCTGTTGGGTCAGAAGAGATGCCTGTGCTCTGAGGTCACTTTAAAACTTAACCCACGAAAGCCCACTATGGGGAGGTGGGCCAGGCGGACCTCTCCCTGGTCCCACCCCAAGGACAGACCCCTGAGCCACACCTGTGAGACAGTTGAGAGGCTCTGAGATGGAGGAGACCAGCCGGGAAGGACACGGTGGTCCAGGCTGGCGCCGGGGGACCTGCAGCTGGAAACTCCCCGCCAGACCTGCCGTCTCCCCCAAGGACCCAGGCAGGAGAGGCTGAGCCTCTGGACGGCCCTGCTCTGCCCCGTCAGACCCCGTGGGGACGCCGCCCTCTGCCCTCCAGGCCCCGGGAGCGGAGGACCCCAGCCTCCTGCCTGCATCGTGGTGGGCTGCGTGAGGCCCCCACGCCCGCGAGTGATGACGGGTCCCGTCCTAACGCCGCCACGAGGTGGGCGCAGACCACGCAGGGAGACGTCCTGGGTGCCTGCACGCGCCCCCGCCCTGGGCGCAGAGGAGGCCTGGTGGGCCCGGGACTCGACCGCCACCCCGGGACAAGGCCACCCCCCACCGGGACAGTGGGGCGTGGGGAGCAGAGCGCGGAGCCCCAAGCCCCCAGCAGGGAGGTGTCAGAGGAGGCCTAGTGGGGAGCCCGGACGGCCGCCTCAGCAGGGACCAGGACCCCCCACCCGCGGCAGTAACGAGAGGCTGCCAGCACCCAGAGGAAGTCAGCCACAACAGCAGATTTTTTTAAAACAAAGGAGTTTCATAACGTACACCAAAGCCCCACATTTCCTTCAATAACCGATTTTCATGTCAGGAACCAGGAAAATCTCAAACTGAAAGAGAAAAGGCAAGAGATGTCAACAGATGGGAGAGACGGCAGGGCCATCCGACAGACAGGTCGAAGCCGCCGGCACAGAGCGCATCGCTGGAAAAGGGAAAACAGAAACTCAGCAAAGAAATGGAAGATGGAAGAAAATGGAAATTTCGGAAATGAAAATACAGCAATGAAAGAAAAAATCCCAGTTGGTGGGCTCAACAACGGAAGGGAGAGGACAGCAGGAACAATCTGTGAGCCTGAAGATAAACCACCCCTGAACACCACGGAGGAAAGAGGCTGAAGGGAAAAGCAGGAGCCCGGGGAGCCGAGGGGCTCGCCCTGATCTGACCTTCTCGTCCTTGGAGTTGCAGCGGAGAAGGAGGGGTGGGCTGGAAATACTCAAATAAAGGCAGGAGACTGCCAAAGGCACAGACCCAAACGTTTAAGAAGGGGATAGAACCCCAGTTAGAATAAACTTCCCCCAAACCACACCAAGATATAGAGTCAAATGTCTGAAAACTAGAGACAAAGAAACATTTCTTAAAAAGCACAGACTACCACAAATCACTCTATAGGAAACAGGTTAATTTGAATCGTCTGAACCTGTTACATCCATTGAATTCATAATTTTAAAACTCTCAGAAAAGAGTATTCAGATCAAGATGGCTTCACTCAGGAACTCTACAAAGCATTGAAGAACGCCAGTTCTTCACACTCTCTTCCCGGTCATCTTATGAGGCAAGTATTACATTGACGCCCAAACTAGACAAACCAAGAGAGACCTGTGGACCACCATCCTCCTGAACATACGAGAGCCCATAACAAAACGTCAGCCAACAGGCTAAGCGGCGAACATACGAGAGCCCATAATAAAACGTCAGCAAACAGGCTAAGCGGAGAGCAGGAAGGGCTACTCACCATGGCCAAACTGGGTTCAATCCAGGAACGCAAGGCTGAATCAATATTTGAAAATTAACCAGTGTAATCCACCCTTTATTGAACTGAAAAAATCACATTGTCATTTGACAAAGTTCAATACCCTTTTAGAAAAACAGGAATACAGAAGAGCTTCCTTAAGTTGTCAATAAATGTTCACCAAGAACTCTTGTGGCTGGCGCTGTGTTCTTTGCCACGCGGTCAGGAGCCGTGTTCTCAACAGCGGGTTGGAAGTTCAGCTGGTGCGGCAAGTCAGGAAGAGGAAATAAAAGCCAAGGAGATTGGCAAGGAAAAATTAAACAGTCCGTGTTTACAGATGACGCGATTATCTAACTATACAATCCCGAGGATTCTACAGAAACACTCCTAGAGCTAATAAGTGAGGTGAGCAAGGCTGCAGGATGCAAGGTAAACACTGGAAAAATCCATTGTATTTCTCTGGATAGCAGTGAACATGGACAGCAAAGTTAAAAATACAATGCCATTCACATGCTCCCAAAATGAGATGCTCGGGTGCAGCTCCAAACACCATGAACACAGCGTGAAAACTAGAAAATGCTGACAAGGGAACTCAAAGATTTAAATAAACGGAGAGACACATTTCGCTTGCGGATCAGACATCTTAATATAGTAAAGATGTCAATTCTCTCCAAACCAATGAGCAGAATTCCTATCAAAATCTCAACAACAAAAAAATTATAGACAAGACTGTCATAAAGTTTATGTGGGAAGTCAGCAGAGCTAGAATCCCTAAGACATCTTGAATAAGAAGAAAGGAGGAGAAGTTGTTGTGTCACCAAGGATTATTCTGCCACAGCCATCGGGACGGGAGGAGTCGGTCGAGGGACAAAAGACAGCGGAGAAGAGAGAGTCAGACAGCAAGCCCACTGCTTCCCAACGGGGGTGGGCAGCCAGCTCAGTGGAGGAGACACAGCCTTTCAGCAAGTGGCCCGGAGCCGTCGGACATCAGAGGGAAAACCAACCAAACAGAAGACGGTGACTTTCGGTTTCACACGTCACACAGAGATGGAGTCAGCGTGGCCCCAGACTCCAGCGCAAAGCACAAAACTGTGAAAGTTCAGAAAAAATATAGCAGATGACTTTCAGGACCTAGGAATAGACAGAGAGTGCCCAGACCTGATGCCAAAAACAGGGTAAAAGCAGAAATGGGTAAATTAGACTTTGTCAAAATGAAACACGTATGCTCTCCAAAGGCCCCCGCTAAGATGAGCTACAGACAGGAGAAAATATTCGCAGACCACAAACAAAGTCTCAAAGCTCACCAGCATGAAAGCAGACAGTCCCAGCAGAAAGAAAACAGAAGTGAAGAGGTGCTGATTGCAGGTGAAAGGGGGTCAGGAGAGCACAGCCTCTGCGAGCCGCCCCGCACGTCCTCACGCGGGCTGCCGCAAAGAGCAGGGACGGCTCTGGAAGCTGGGGTGCAGGCGGCGGCCTCTGTGTCGGTGGCGATGAATGTTCAGGGGCACAGCCATCTGGAAACTGCCTGCCAGGAAACCACCACACACGGCTGTCACCCAGCCCAGCAAAGCGCACTCCTGGGCATCTATCCCAGAGGAAGGAAACGTTCACACGGGCTCACGCACACGCAAGCTTGTATTAGCTCTGTTCATAGTTCAGCTCAGTGCAGTTGCTCAGGCGTGGCCAGCTCTTTGCGACCCCATGAACTGCAGCACGCCTTGCCTCCCTGTCCATCACCAACTCCCGGAGCTCACCCAAACTCATGTCCATCAAGTCGGCGATGCCATCCAGCCATCTCATCCTCTGTCATCCCCTTCTCCTCCTGCCCCCAACCCCTCCCAGCATCAGAGTCTTTTTCCAGTGAGTCAACTCTTCGCATGAGGTGGCCAAAGTATTGGAGTTTCAGCCTCAGCATCATTCCTTCCAAAGAACACCCAGGGCTGATCTCCTTTAGAATGGACTGGTTGGATCTCCTTGCAGTCCAAGGGACTCTCAAGAGTCTTCTCCAATACCACAGTTCAAAAGCATCAATTCTTCAGTGCTCAGCTTTCTTCACAGTCCAACTCTCACATCCATACATGACCACAGGAAAAACCATAGCCTTGACTAGACGGATCTTTGTTGGCAAAGTAACATCTCTGCTTTAGAATATGCTGTCTAGGTTGGTCATAACTTTCCTTCCAAGGAGTAAGCGTCTTTTAATTTCATGGCTGCAGTCACCATCTGCAGTGATTTTGGAGCTCCAAAAAATAAAGTCTGACACTGTTTCCACTGTTTCCCCATCTATTTCCCATGAAATGATTGGACTAGATGCCATGATCTTCTTTTTCTGAATGTTGAGCTTTAAGCCAACTTTTTCACTCTCCTCTTTCACTTTCATCAAGAGGCTTTTTAGCTCCTCTTCACTTTCTGCCATAAGGGTGGTGTCATCTGCATATCTGAGGTTATTGATATTTCTCCATTCCATCACCTCCACTAGCTTTGTAGTGATACTTTCTAAGGCCCACTTGACTTCACATTCCAGGATGTCTGGCTCTAGGTGAGTGATCACACCATCGCTACTGTTCATAGTAGCCCCAAACTAATGCCCTTCAATGGGTGAACAGCTAGAAAAAGCTTTGGTCCCTCCAAGCCGTGGAGCACCAAGCACTCAGCAAGAACAGGGGCAAGAGAGGGGCACCGGGCCACCCGATGAAGCTCCAGAGAGCCGGGCTGAGTGAAATGAGCTCATCCCACCGGGTTATGGGCTGAGTCCACTTGGAAATGGAGGGCAGCGGTGGTCGCCAGGGCTCAGGAGGGGGTGGGAGGCGGATGGTGTGGGATGGGGAGCCCTGGGTGGCGCTGTGCTGCAGCTGCGCAGGCTGTAACCGCTGGGGGAACGGTCCCTTGGGGGTATGTCTTAAGGCTGCACGTGAATCTGCAGTTGGCTTCTGAAAAGGAGGGTAATAACCTGCAGCCCAGCCCCTCACTGCCGGCAAGTACACGTGCATGCGCCGTGTTTCAAGCGCTGTGCCCGATGTAGAATCTTACCTGAAGTGGGAAGAGGGGGTCGGGGGGGGAAGAGATTTCCTTTTGGATGGCTGTGACCTTGACTGGATTCAATTAATATTTGCTATGGAGTTATAGGTTCAGATCCACACGTGTAAATAGATGTCAAGGTCGGTTAACTCAATCTCAGTGACCTTGCTGTTTGTTGAACCTTGGAAAATACTGCCTCTAAGTTAAGGCTTGAAAAAATGACATTTCTGAAATTAAATCAGCTGTGTTTAAATATTCAGTGTAGGCAAATCACCAGCCCAGTTCCAAGGAGATTGCTCCCTGGTGTGCGGGAGCCCCATGGGCTGTGTAAGAGCTGCAGTGCTCACTGCTCCTCCCCCACTGTCCCCCTCCCCACTGCCCTCCCCTCCCCACTGCCCACCCCGTGACCCTACTGTCCGCCCAGCCCAGAAGCCTGCCTTATCACTGCCCCCGTGACCCTATTGTGAGCGGCTTCCTCTTGCAGATCTCAGCTCCACCACAGGGCACGGGCGGCTAGGAGGCAGGCGGCTGCCGCGGCTGCCTGGGGAGCAGGTGCCCCCGTTTGGGCAGCTGGTGCGCTGGGCGTGCGGGCTGGTGCTGGGGTGCCCCCTCTCGGGGCCCTGCTCCCTGCTGGGGTGAGGGCGCGGCGCCTGGCCAGGGCCCTGTCTCGGCCTCTGTCCTTCCTCCGTGTGGTCTTGGTGGAAGGGACGCTTCCAGCCCTGACCTCTGTGCCGCGGTGAGGGGCTGGCCACTGGACCCCCGTCCTCAGGGGGTCTGGCCTTGGTGTCCGTCTCCTCCAGGTCCGGCAGGTGAAGGTGAACACCAGCAGACGCGCACAGAGCCGCCGACGGTCCAGGGGGCTGTGGGAGTCTAAGACGGGGGCTGTGAGCTCATCTCGAGGGCTCACCTCTGCAGAGACACAAGGTTCAGTGGCAGACACGGGGCGGAAGTGGGGCTGCGCCCTGGACGGCACCGGCAGGGCTGGGGAGGGGGCCGCCCACCCTCCCGGGGGACTGTGGCTGTGCCCAGCGCGCCACAGTTTGAGTCTTCTTCGGCCACCTGCCTGGCCTTGCTCGGTGGACAGGAAGTTCTGAGCTGCTTCCACCCTGGAGCTTTTCCCACGTTTGTCTTATCACCTGGTGAGATGGTCAGTGCCCAGAGCACTGGTGGGGGGCTCAGAGTTCACTGCCTCGACCTCAGACACAGCTCAGCAACAGAAGGAGATGCCCCCCGCCCACTGGCTCCCCTGGCCTCTGGCCCTGGGTCTCCCACCCTCTGCTCCAGCCCCTGCATCTGGGGCAGGAAGGCAGCCAAGACCACTGCCGCCTTGCAGAGGGGACACCCCACGTCCCCAGGCCACGCCTGCCTAAGTCGCCCACCCTTAAAAATAGGGAATCCTGTCTTTTGTCACAGCGTGGATGGACTTGGAGGACGTTACGCTGAGTGATGCAAGCAGATAGCCAGGGACAAAGGCTGCGAGACCCACTTTGTGGGGTTTACGAGTCAGGCCTGCAGGGGCTGGGGGGCTGCAGGGGAGGGCGCATGTGAGGAGAACAAGGACTTGGGGGCCAGGGGAGTGTGCTGGGGTCAGACTGCTTGTGTCCCCCAAAGTTCATATGTTGAAATCGTGGTGTTGGTGTTTAGGAGGTGGGGCCCCTGGGGTCATGAGGGTGGAGCCCCGAGAATGGGATCAGCACCCTGGAGAAGGGCCCCAGAGCATCCCCGACCCCAGCTCCCGTGTGAGGCTGCAGCGAGGAGCCCTGGGGGCTCCTCTCCAGACCCTGCCGTCCCGGCCCCTCGGTCCTGGACGTCTGGCCTCTGGGACAGCGGGAGCTAAGTCTCTGTGGCTTCCGAGCTGCCCGGGGAACGTGGGAGATGTACCGACCGCTTTGCGCCTCAACGGGCGGAGCCTCTCTGACCTGGCGGCTGGTTGGGCCCCAGGAGACGGTGAGGGCCTGACGGCCTGGAAGACCCAGTGAAGGTGCCTGCAGGGAGGCAGCTGGGCTGGACCCCAGTCTGCTGCACCCTTAGAATGAATGCAGGGCCCGAGGAGGCTGGTGCTCCGGGTCCCTGCGAGCAGGAGTGGGAGGCGCTGGGGGTCCCCCAGGTCCTGTCCTACATGGGGCGCCTGCAGCTCTGCAGAGCAGGGCTGAGCTGGGGTGTAGCCCTTCCTGGGGGGGGCGTCCCCACCTGCCCACTCCCAGACCAAGAGCATCTCTCGGACCAGAGGCTCTTGTGAAACTGCCCTTAGAAGGCCCTGTAAATTCCAGAGGGGAAGATTACCAGTGGGGAAGCACCCTGAGTTTTGCGTTCCCTGTTAGAACCCACACCCGCTGGGTCCCTTGCTGCCCTCAGGAATGTAGGGCCTGTCTCAGCAAGAGACGCAGGCCCCTGGCCCGCGGAGGTGACGGCTGATCTAGGCCTCGTGAGACAAGCCGCGGTCTGCAGGCTCCCCGAGCTGCGCTGGGATCCCGCAGGCCTGAGGCCTGGGGCCAGTCCCTTCGGTCCCTGCAGAGGGGATCCTCCTGGGGACATTTTGCTGAGTCCAGCACTTGCCTGTTAGTGCTTGCCATTAGATCAGCCTCAGTCCTGTCTCAGGGCTCGGCCCTGATCTGAAACGTCCATCTCCACCCGCCCTGCACCTGCCCCCCGCCCTGCACCTGCCCCCCGCCCTCTCGGGGTGAACGGGGTGCTCTTCTCCGGCATCTCCCTGGGGCAGGGCGCGGGCAGGGACGGGGCACACACGCGTGCTCCTGTGGGTGACCTGCTGGGCTGTCTCTTGGGGACCAGTGTGACCCCACTTGAAGCCGATTCGACGGTGGCTGCCTCTGCACCGTAGCTCGGCCGGGGGACCCCCAGCCCCTTTCACGTGGAAGCCCGTTTGTCCTCTCTCAGAAGCACGCCCCCCACAGAGGTACAACACGGAATTAACTGGCTTCCGCATCCTGTGAGTTTAGGTGACGATGTCACACACGTGTGTCAGTGGGCACCGCAGCGAGCGAGTCACCTCACCGTTTGTTTCCCTTCTGTGGAGAGAACTGTACCACCCGCCTTGTAGCGAAGTGGAACCTCACGAGGCAGTGTTGCTGCCTCGCGCTGGAGCCCGGCACTTCAGCGCTGTCCCCCAGGGTGCCTGCACGGGACCGCCGTCCACACTCCACTCTGTTACAGCCGAGTCCTGTTCCGCTGTGTCTGCACCACGCCCTGTCCGTTCATCCATCGCCGGACACTTAGCTTCCTCCTGTACCTTGGCTGTTGTAAACAGTGCAGCAGGTAACATAGGGTGCTTTTGTTTTTCTGAATTAATGTTCTTGCTTTTTTTTGGTGGGGGAAACACCCAGCAATGGCATTCCTGGACCATATGGCAGTTCTGTTTTTTGGGGCATCGCCTTGCTGTTTCCATAGTGGCTGCCTGGATTTACACTCCCACCAACAGTGCAGGGGGGCTCCCTTTTCTGCCTCCGCACAGCACTTGTCTGATGAGGTTGTTCTGGCAGCTGTGAGGTGGTGCCTCCCCTGGTCTGATCTGGTCCCTGACATCCGCCCAGCGGCCCTCACACTCTGTCCTGGCTGCCCCACAGCTGCTCTCTGCCCCAGCAGGCCAGGTGAATCCTGCCTTTTGTCTTCTGCATGTTCCGTCTCCATCTTTGGGCCTGAGTTACAGGAAAGGCAGCTGCCAGGGGCTTATCCTGGGGACTCCTGGGGGGCAGGGACCCCCACCCACCCACCACGGCCTGCTCCTCAGGACCTGGGGGGAGATGCCCGGGAGAGGCGGGTGTGTCCTGAGATCCCCGGGATGCCCTCCTCAGAGGGACGCCAGCTCCGTGCCCTGGCTCACAGGTGAAGTTGCCTGTCCAAGGCCGCGGGTTCCTTCAGAGCGTCCGCTTTCCCCTGCTGCCCTGGCCCCACGTGGGAGCCTCTGGTGCAGGATGCAGCTGCGCCCCGGCCTGGCGGGTGTCTCCGCCTCCCCCAGAGCCCCCACCTCGGACCCGACCTGCACCCTTCAGCTCTCCTATTTCTCGCCTCCCTTTCAGGCTGAATTTCCGGAATGGTTGCTAAGAGGATGTGTTTGGTAGCCAGGGATCATCTTGCATTCTGCCTTGCCACCTGGGCGCCACGCCGCCTCTGCTCTCTGGGAGGCCCAGCCGTGACACAGATGAGCTGCACCCTTGGGACACTCGGGTGAAGCTCCTCTCTGCGGGGTGGGGTCTGGGCCGTTACCTAACTGCCCTTTACTGACCTGTAAGAGACTTGGGGGATGACATTCCAACCGGTGCATGATAGTGCTTCCCTGAAGCATAGCCTGCTTTTTAGATTTGTGTTTATGCACCTCTGAGTTTGAAGCCTGCCTCCGGCACCTCTGTGTGTCCTGGGCAGGTTACTGGATGTCTCTGTGCTGTCCGTATTCTCTTAAACAGGGTAGAGACAGCGCCTGCCTCCTAGATCCTTCTGAAGATTGAATCAGTTCACACCAGGAAGGAGCTACTTAGGAGGATCCATGGAACACAGAAGTGCTCCATTGCGTCTGATGGGATTGTTACCATGGCTACACTTCAGTCCACAGTAAATGACTTCTGTAGCAAGATAGCGCCAAGTGAGCTATAACATAAAGAGAGAGTAAAAGTTTGATACAGACTCAGGGAGCGGGGGAAGGAGGGAGGGAGAGACGGTCAGGGGATCGTGGAGGCTGGAAGTCTGAGGCGTCCAGCACAGCCACGGGGTGGGAACCGGGAAGGGCTGAGTCTGACCCTTCTGGAGGCAGAATTCCCTCTGCCTCGAGGACATCAGTCTGTCCCTCTTCAACTGATTGAACAAGGCCCACCTGCAACAGAGAGGGTGGCCTGCTGGTCTACACATTCGCCTCGGCTACAGAACACCCTCAAAATGACGTCCGGACCGTCTGAGCAAACACCCGGGCGCGGGGGCCAGCAGACTCAGCCGTGAAGCCGCGGTGTTGGCTGCTGGGTCCCTGAAATGCCCCAGAGCAAGGTGCTCCAGGACACAGAGAGGAAGGGGGCTGAGAGCGAGCGAGCGGGAACCTCGGATGAAGGGAACGGTGGTCAGCGGAGAAGCAAGGGCGGGGGGCTGCTGGTAGTGCAGCTGGACATCGGGGGTCAACAAGCCCTTGGGGGCTGGCCACCCTCCTCTCCAAACCACCCCCCACCTGGGACGTGGGCGCGCCCTGTGCTGACTTGAGCTGCCCGCGTGACTTGCCCAGGCGCCTGCTCCTCAAACTCCCCATCTGTAAGGTCGGCCCCGCGGCGGGAGGACGCCGGCAGGGCCCGCGGCGCACGCGGGGCTCGCGCCTCCCTGGGCCGTGGCGCTGGGCCCGGGCACACGCGTGGCTGGCTTCGGCAGGGCGCCGGGGGTACAATGAGCTGGGTGGCTTCCCGCCGAGCAGGGCCGATCGCGGGGCCGGAGCCTGGGCGCGCGCTGCCCTCCTGCGCCTCGCGTCCTCGGGCAGGCGGCGGCCACCGGGAGCTCTGCGGGCGCAGGATGCGGTTCTGGCTGAGGCACGACGAGATGGCCCTGGAGGAGATGGCGCAGAGGCTGCACGCGGTTTCCCGGCGCACCGGTAGGAGGAGCCGCCCGCCCAGCCCGTTCTGGAGCCGGGCGTCGCGTGCTGGGCCCCGGGAGGCGCGCCGGTGTCTGGGGGGCAGGCTGCGTTTCTTCTCCCGAGCGGAGGTGACAGGACGGCGGGACGATGGCTCTGACCTGGCGGCGGACAGGCCCCTTGGCCGGTCAGCCCGATTTGATCCTGCCTGGGAAGGCGGCCGGGAGGGCAGACTGCTGATGGGCTTTCCGGGCGACCGCAGGTCCGCGCGGGGCCGTGGTCTGGAACCTGCTCGTCCAGCTGCGTTGGGCCGCGCGCTGCAGTAGCAGTGCAGACCGCAGACGTGTGCGTGGCTCGAAAAGAATGTGAGCCCGGGGCTTTCCGAGCTGGTGTGGGGCTGCAGGGGGAGGGTGTGGAAGCTCGTTTTGAGGACGGAGGGTCCGATCCATCAGGGAGGTCTTTCTCCACCAGACAGGGTGTGAGCCTGAGGCAGATGCTGGAGCGTGGCTTGGGTGTGCGGAGGGAGATGGCTGATGGGCGCTGTTCTCTGCACCGAGTCAAGGACGACCCACAGTTAGCTTGGAGACGTTCCGCCGGTGTGCTTGGATTCAGGAGGGCCGTGTGCTGGCCGGGCTGGGCGCTGCCTTGGGTCGGTCACTTCTGAGCTTTCCTGCGCGTGTACGGGGCCCCGTCAGCCCGGCCTGGCTCTCCTTGAAACGAGGAGGAGACGGCTGCGCACCATTTAAAGTGAGCTGCCAGGTCTTCCTGATGTTGCTGTGCTGCGTCACGGACTATGGCCTCATCATCTAAGGAGCACTTTCCCGAGAGGTCAGGTCGGGTCAGTCCCTTGGTGCAGGTGTGGCAGCCCCCCTGCACACGCCTCTCCCACCCCTCTATCGTAAGCAGGAGACGCAGCAGGTGTGAGGGCAGAGCGGTGCCGAGGTCCGTGTGAACACACCGCATGTGGCGGTCTGAGACCCTGGGGGTTGTTCCATGTTTAATGGTGATTTTGGTGTTAAAAGTACTGGACTTGTGATAAATGGGTCAAAGCGCAGGAAGCTCCTCTGCCGCCTGCCCCTTGTTCTCAGGAGGTGGCTCCCGGGTCTGACACGCGAGTCCTGCTGTGAGGCGTGCGGCGCACGGCTGAGGTGAGGGGCGCGGACCGGGTGCCCATCACCCTGGAGGGAGGCATCCTCGCGCCCCCGCGCTGGGCTGCAGTCGGGATTACAGAGCAGCAGGAACTGGTCCAAGGGGTGATGTCATCCCTGGGTCTCAGGGCCAGAGGCTTCCTGGTGAGCCGGGGAGATGCGTGTGCACTCTGATGGCGAGGAGAGTGCCTTCCAGGAGCGGGGTGGTGCTGGGCACCCCCGGAACTGTGCAGACTGCCCCCTGGCTCTCTGCTGTGTGTCCTCGGACACACCAGTGCGCCAACGGCTCCCCTCCTGCCAAGACTCTGAAACCCAGGTAAACGTGGTCTGGTGAGCACCCGTCCGCTCGGCTGCGGGAGGACCTGCCTCCTCCCTTGGCACAAACCCACTTTCCACTCCCGTGACGGGGGAGGTGCCACCAGCTAGGGCTGAGACTTGTGTGTGCTGTGGTGTTGACAGGCCACCCGCCGAGCCCCCCTGGGGCCACTGTGAGCCCCCCAGCAGCTCAGACCTGCGTCCCCAGCACTGAGGAAGCCCCCCTGTGTAGCAGAACGGCTCTGACTGGAGGTCACTGAGGTCACCTGGATGCTGCTGTTGAGATTTGG
>SJXO01002333.1:239197-251054 GCA_006408615.1 Connochaetes taurinus
TTTGGGGCGGGGTGGGGTGGGGATGGGCTTGGAGCTGAGGCTTGGGTGCTGGGG
Source organism: Connochaetes taurinus (assembly GCA_006408615.1). Taxonomy (NCBI): domain Eukaryota; kingdom Metazoa; phylum Chordata; class Mammalia; order Artiodactyla; family Bovidae; genus Connochaetes; species Connochaetes taurinus. The sequence continues at coordinate 239,252 of SJXO01002333.1, forward strand.
CCTCGCGGGGCTGCACCGCGTGCCCCACCCTGGGCCGGCAGGACTTGCCCTCCATCCGCCACGAGGCCCCTCTGCTCTCTGATCTCAGCCCCAGGTTTACTGTCCCCCCCCTTCAGGTCGTCATCGGGTGAGTCCGCCTGAGCGGGGGATGAAGCTTGCTGCCTGTGTGGTCTGTGAGGCTGCGGACCTTGGGAACTTGCATTCTCTGAGCTCTCTCCCAGTCTTGAGCCTCGAGGCCAGGTGCCCTTCCCGCGGCGAGGCTCCCCTTCTGGGTAGTCGGGCTGCTTTTCCAGCGTTGCCGTTGCTGTGGTTTTCTCCCTAGATCAGCAGTAAGTGGTGACAGCGTGAGAATGCTTGAGGGAGAAAGGCTAACGGATGGAGCCCATCCCGCCTCTCCCTGACAGGGAAGAGTGGCTCAGACCAGAGCGTCGGAACCTTCCGGAGGGAGTCACCCCGGGCCCCAGGCCTCCCTGGAGCCTCTGATCCAGGAAGTCAGGGGCCTGAGCTCTGCATTTTTCAGGTCACAGGTGAAACTCATGGTGCCGGGCCAGGAACCTGCCTTGAGCCACTGAGCAGAAGGGTCCCTAGTGTCCCCCCACCGGGGTTGACCGTGAGCAGTCAGTACTAGCTCCCAACGTGCATGGATGCATGCTTCAAGCATGGAGCTCGCACTGGTCGTCCGCTTTACATGTGGTAACATACACGCTTCAGTGTCCAGATGGATGGATGAGGGTGGATGGAGGCATGGAGGGATGAAAAGAGTCGCTCAGTCATGTCTGACTCTTGCGACCTCATGGAATGTAGGCTCCTCTGTCCGTGGGGTTTCTCAGGCAGGAATCCGGAGTGGGTTGCCGTTTCCTTCTCCAGGTGAAAATACAAGCTCATCATATTTAAAGTGTTCGTGTCCCCAGTGAGGACTCGCAGCTCCTGGATCTTTGCGTGTTGGAGGGATGCGTCACTGGGTGTGAGTGACAAGGCCGCCTCACCCCCCAGGCTTGAGTGCGGCAGGGACACTTGCCCTCTAGTCTGGCACCGTCCGTCTTCCCATCTCTTACACCAACTTCACCACAATCCAAGAAACCAATTCCAGCTGCCGCCCCAGCTGCTCAGCCGGCCTCTTGGGCTGGGCTGCTGTCCTGGGACCTTCGTCTAGCAGCATCTGGGTCCGTGGTAGTCACGCGTCTGCCGCATTCCTTTTAAGGACCTGGGCATCCCACGGCTGTGTCCCCCGGAAGCTGTATTCAGGCTTTCAATTGCATGCTGCTCAGTGGCCGAGCTGGTGTTTAAGATGTTCCCATCCTGCCCGAATCCCACAGTCTCCCCATCCTGTCACCAAGACCGCAGTTGCCCTGAGCTTGTGAAAAGCTCAGCTGAAGGAAAGTCATCCAGATGATTGGTTTAAAGGCAGGAAGGGAGGTGAGAGGATGGGCATCCTCCCCCCCGCCAGGAGTGGGGCCTCAGTCTCCCCATCTGTGAAGTGGGTCACGAGAGCTCCTGCCTCCAGGGTTGACGTCACAGAAGCTCGCGTGGGCAGGTGCCCGGGTCACGGTCCTTGCTGCGATTACACGCTATTAACTGATGTTCGACTAACCTCCCAGGGGTTCGAGGCGGGGGTTCTCCCAGCGAGTGAGAAGTAAGGGGAGGCGCTCAGGGAGCCAGGACCACACCCATGGTCCAGGCAGAGGGGCCGGTGCGAGGAGGGCGCCCAGCGGCACGTCCGGGCCCTGCGCCCGGGGAAGGAGCCTGCGGCCTGGAGCCTTTGCTCAGCCCAGACCCGCAGACGCACTCGTGTGCGAGGAAGTCCAGCTGTGGGTTGGAGGCTCCAGGAAAGCATAAAGCTGGAAAAAGGGCCGACCGTTCTTTCTCTGCTCCAGAGAGCAGGTGCCTTCCTGTGTCTCTAGATGGAGTCAGCGAACGTTCCGGGCTTCTGCTTTATTTCGTCATTAACTGTGCAACAGGAGCAAGTCCAGTCCCCAAAGCAGGGCCGGCTGCTCGTCCTCGACCTCGCCCTGCGTGGCCCTGGCACTCCTCACCGAAGGGAAGACCTGGAACCACCATGTCACCAAGTGCTGACTCCGGGGAAGGATACTAGGTGTGGTGAACTGGGGCCCTTCATATGACCTTACTTTTGTGAGAATGCTTTGTCTTTAAAAACAGAATTGTTTAGCCTCTTGATTCCTGAGTCCTTCTTAAGGGTAACATGTTGTTTGATATTTGAAAAGTGAAAGTCGCTCAGTCATGTCCAACTGTTTGGGACCCCATACAGTCCATGGAACTCTCTAGGCCGGAATACTGGAGTGGGTAGCCTTTCCCTTCTCCAAGGGATCTTCCCAACCCAGGGATTGAACCTAGGTCTCCTGCGTAGCAGGCGGATTCTTTACCAGCTGCGCCACCAGGGAAGCCCAAGAATACTGGGGTGGGGAGCCTGTCCCTTCTCCAGCGGATCTTCCTGACCCAGGAATCGAGCTGGGGTCTCCTGCGTTGCAGGCGGATTCTTTACCAGCTGCGCCACCAGGGAGGCCCTGCTATTTGAGTGACGAAATGCGGAAGGCTGCTGGATGCGCAGACGGTGGGGCTCGCTGCTCTGTCGGCGTGTGGCCGCCGCCGCCATCAGTTCCGAGAGGAGCGGCGTTCTCACCGTCTTCCCGTCGGAAGCCCTCCCGTACTGTTGACAGGATCACTTGTTCCTACGGACTCTCATTCAGTCACTCCTGGACGCTTAGGGAGCAGAACCAAGGCCGGGCCGGCACCTCGCAGAGTGGACAGTGAGGTTCTGTCTGGACCCGGAAGCTTCACTGGGCGCAGTCCTCGGACGTGACCGTCACTCACTGTGATTGGTGTCAGAACTGAGCGGTTCACGGGCTGCATGCTTGCTCCCAAGGAAACAAAGGAAAACCTTTATGTAAAATTTGGCCCGTCCCAACCTGTGTCTTGGAAAGAATTTTGCAAGCATGCTTAGGGAGGAGCTGAGTCACCTTGTCATCGTTGTCAGTGTTTTAAGACCCAGGCGGCACTGGTGGTAAAGGGTCCACCTGCCAAGGCAGGAGATGCCAGAGACCCAGCTTCGCTTCCTGGGTCGGGAAGCTGCCTCGGAGAAGGGAATGGCAGCCCGCTCCAGTGTTCTTGCCTGGAGAATCCCATGGACAGAGGAGCCTGGCGGGCTGCGGTCTATGGGGTCGCAAAGAGTGGGACACGACTGAGCGCCTCACACACACACAGTCATATGACCTGGGCATCATCTCCGGATGTCGTCGCGGTTGGTCCGTCAGTTGTGCCGTAACCTTTATTTAAGAACGTAAGCGTATCATTTAAAAAGCTCGTTGTTAAGAGTAACCAGTTCCAGACTCTACAGGCCTGTTTCTCCATGAACAGCTTTATTCCAGGTTACAGAAGCCTCCGAGTGGCCCAGCCCCAGAGCTTCCTTTGTCGGAAGGAAGACATGTCCTTGGAAGTGACAGGAAGCATCACCCCTCGACGCCCTACTAGACACGGAGGCTGGCCGCCCGGCGGCCCTGGGAACCATCGCCGGGTGGGGCCCGGGCTGCGGCCGAGAGTGGAGCCAGGGACGAGCGGGTGGAGGTGTGAGGAGAGGACGGCCGTCGGGATGGCCCCTGCAGACCTCAGCGCCTGCCGGGCGGCCGGGACAGCGGGCCTCCTGCCCTTGTGGCCGGGCGCCCACCCGAGGGAAGGCCGGGCTGGGGGGCCGGGGCACCACCCCTGTGTTCTGACCCCCCGGGAACCCGCCCGCCCCGTGGGGGAGCCTGCTGTGTACACGTGTCCGGAGAAGACGAGGGGCAGGCGGTCCGCAGGCCCGGATGGCAGTGCTCCCGGGCTGCGTGCACCCTGGACGGACGCACTCTTCAGTCCCCCAGCGTGTCACTGGGCATCAGACCGGCTCCGAGGGACCCTCCGCTCCCCTGGCAGGAGCAGCTTGGCTGTTTCACTGCCAAAAGCCTTAGGTTGCTCCCACTTACTGATAGGCATTTCCTGCTAATTTGAGGCCATGTTGTGTGACGTACACCCCTGGGCCCAGCAGCAAGAGGTCGTTTCTCAGGCGGCCTTCAGCATCCCCGGCTGCTCACACGGGAGGGTGGCCAGCGTCCTGCGCGAAGCCCTGGCTCCTGGGTGCCTGTGATGTTTCACGGGGTCTTGGGGAGGAAGTGCCCACCGACTGCCGGGAAAGTCCTGCAAAATCTCAGATGCTCGGGAATTCGAAGCTGTGAACGTGCAGGACAGAAACGCTCTGGTTGTGACCGAGATCCCACGCAGAGCTGACTTTGGGGGAATCGCTCAGTTGTGTCCAACTCTTCGCAACCTAGTGGACTGTAGCCCACCAGGCTCCTCTGTCCATGGGATTCTCCAGGCAAGAGTACTGGAGTGAGTTGCCATTTCCTTCTCCAGAGGATCTTCCCGACCCAGGGATCGTGCCCGGGTCTCCCGCGTTGTAAGCAAGGCGCTTTCCCATCTGAGCCGCCAGGGAAGTCCTAGAGTTTGGTTAGCAACACTTTTAAAACATAATCAGGTATTTAGGAGACAGCAGGTTAACCCCAGCGGCTTGGCAGGAGGCCCGTGTGTCTGGTCATGAACTGTCCGGGTGGGTGCGCATTCTGACTCACTGGCCCGACCCCCGGGGTTCAGGGTTCTCTGGGGCAACAGCACGCACTTGGGGAGGGACATTGCTTAGGGTCATGCTCGCCGTGGGTCCCAGAGCCTGTGGGGGCTGCTCCTGTGGACCACAGGGACCATTTCCACACGGCTGCCCCGAGGCCCCGCACCCTGGTCTCGGGGTAGCCTGCGTCCCGGACTTGCCTCATCAAACGCGCCATCTGTTTCCTCGGATCGTGAGCCAGGCCGGCCTCTCGGGAAGCCAGTGAGAAGATGCAAGCGTGGATGGCGTCTGCTCCAACTCGGGGTCAGTCCTGTGGGGAACGCCCGCGCGAGGAGGTGAACCACAGCCCCAGAAAGGGAGGCCCAGCTGCTCTCAGGGTGCCTGATGCCGCACGCGCCCTGGCACAGTTCGGGGCTGCCCCAAGGCCTCGTCGAGGGGCAGGCTTGGCGCCTCTCTGTGGAAAGTGTCTCCAGCCAAACAAAGCCTCGATCGGTTTCCTCTCTGCGAGCTGCAGTGCCGGGCGGCGGAACTGCCGGTTTATTTCCAGAGCCCGGCCACGTCCCCTGAGGCCCTCCTGCTCCTGCTGTTTGGACGCACGGCTTCCTGAGCTTGGAAGGGTTTTCGCTCCGCGCCCCCGAGGCTGGGAGCTCTGCGCACAAGCCCACCCCCGAGGAAGGAGGAAGGAAACGCCCAGGACTTGCACGTAGACAGCCTCGCCCGCCTCGGGAGCCCCTCTCTGGCCGCAGGCGTGTCCCCCGCGCTCCTCCGCTGCCCCTCGGACGCCGGCATTCTGGGGGCTGCAGCCTGGATGCGCACGTCGCCTCGAGGTCTCCCAGCGCCGTGCGCCCGGCTCAGCGCGTCCTGGGGTCAGCCCGGCTCTTGAGCGTCCCCCGTGGAGCCCTACAGGGCGGCCCTCGGGGGAGCTGGGGCTGAAGACCAGGAGCCACCGCCGCCGCCTCCTCGGTGGGGAGACTTCGGGACCATGGCCAAGAGGGGAGCGTCCCGCAGAGCCCGGGGGGCCCCCCGGCACTGGCTACGCCTGCTGCCCCTGCTGCAGCGCTGGAGGCGTCGCCGGGCGGCCTCGAGGCGCCCGCAGCCTGGTGAGGCGGGATGCGGTGGCCCTATCCACGGGCATGGGGGGGCCCTTGGTGGGTGGCAACTCTCTGGATATTTCTTTTACCAAAACTCATATGCAACTCACAAGCCTGTTAAGAAAGGTAGGCTAGAGACACCGTTTCGGTCGCCCCAACCAAGGCTGGAGCGTGGTCGCCTTGGTTCACTCTGCCCTGTGGTCCCAGGGTCCTGGACCCTGGCCAGGAGCACGCTGGGGAGGACGCGGGAAGAAGGCTCAGTGGACAGTGTGGGGGAGGTCTCGGGGCTCATGCTGGCCGCGGCAGGAGCAGAGCGCCCCCAGGGCTGACCGCTCTGTCCTGCCCCTCGGCCTGGAGCCCCCGCGTCCTCTGGGGGCCGGGAGCCAGAGGGTGGTGCTGACCGTGGGGGCGCTCGGGGCCCGACGGGGCATCAGGGGGAGTCTGTGCCCCGACGCCCGTGTGTCTGCCGCGTGCAGGATGTCAGAGCGAAGGTCAGAGCCACCCCTCGGGCTGCATCCTCTCCCGCTCTGGCAGGGCCGTCCTCACCTGGCACGGGTGGGGAGCATCTGGGGAGGACACCGGGAGCCCCAGGTGGGGCTGACCCTGTGGACTCAGCTCCTTGCTGACGGCTCGTTTCTGTGCTTGGCTCCATCCGAGCGCACGACTCAGGGCCTTTCGCCAGGAGTCTGCTGACTCCTGAGCTGACTCGGGGCTGGGGGTAGTCACCAGGGCCCCGTGTGCCCCGTGGCCCCAGGGCTCTGTGTGTGCGGCGAGCCTCTCCCATCCTCCTCACAAGTCTGCTGTGCGCCAGGCATGCCACACGGTGGGGGGTCCCCGAGTTGCCTGAGCAGATGTGCCCTGGCCTTGGGGATCTGCACTGCGGCTGCTGGGGGTGCCCAGGACCCCCTAGTCCTGGAAGGACTGAACTGCCTTGATGCTTGAAGGCCTTGGAGGGGAGGCTGGCGGCTGAGTCTACACCCACCCCAGGCGCGGGGCAGGACAGGCAACCTAGTGCTCCAGGGGCCCCTCGGGAGAGCGAGGCCCCAGGGCACCTCTCTCAGAAGTGGGGGCCCCATCTGGGCGGAGCAGGGGTGGCTGTGAGCTTCGGAGGGCTGCCCGGGGGCGGGGGAGGGGGCAGGGATGCGGCCGGAGCAGCTACTCGGTTCCTGGTCAACGGGAGAGACCTCTGCTGTGCCCTGCCCGCCGGTGCTCGGACCAGGGTGGAAGGTGGGCAGTTTCGGGCTCTGACACATGCGGCCCCAGGCGGTGTGGTTCCATGCAGCCTCGCCTCCCGCACTGGCCACACCTCCCCACTGGCCACCCATCCCCTCCCCCACTGCCTACCTCTCCCCCTCCCCACTGCCCAGCCCTCCTCNNCACTGCTCAGCCTGGCATCTTTGGGGTCAGTGCCCTCCCCCTGCAGGGACGGTGCCAGGCTGGGTGCCCACGACCTCCCTTTTCCTGCTCTGCCTGCGGCTTTCCTCCTGCCCGTGAGTCTGCCCAGGCTCCTCCACGCTCGTGTCTGGTGGGCTCTCCTCTGCGTCCGGTGGAAAGAAGCCCCTTCAGGTTGGGGGATGGTTGAAGTCAGCTTCCCGCTGCAAGTGAGGGCTCAGGAGACGGGCTGCGAGGCGAGGTGTGCTGTGATCGCCAGAGTGGACACGAGCAGCTCGCGAAGAGGTCAGGGACAGATTGCTGCGTCTGCTCTGTCCCTCCAAGGAGCCGCCACCTTTCAGAAGCAGGACACCGCTGAGCGGTGGGGAGGGGCGTCCACTCACCTCGGACACTTGGGTGGGACTGAGTCCCAACAAGCAGGGAAACCAGCTGTGTCCTGCAAATTTGCCAGTTCTCCACAGGGACGCTCCAGGTTGCCAGGGACTGTTCTACACAGAACCGGAACTGAAAACCAATGAACACATCTGGGGTTTCCCAGGTGGTAAAGAAGCTGCCTGCCAGTGCAAGAGATGCAGGGACATGGGTTCCATCCCTGGGTCGGGAAGATCCCCTGGAGAAGGGAACGGCACCCTTCCAGGCAGTGTTCTCGCCTGGAGAATCCCACAGACGGAGGAGCCTGGTGGGCTACAGTCCCTGGGATCACACAGAGTTTGGACACGACTGGCCACACACACACATACATGTGAGGCATGTGAGTGAGCTGGGTGAGCCCAGAATTTCCCTTAAGGGCTTCCCAGCAGTTTATGCAAAAAGGGGAAATGTTTGGACACAAGGTCACATGCACAAAAAAATGAAAGGTTCTTCCGGAAGGAATTCTAGAGGAACGCAGTTGACCGGTGGGTGTGCCGAAACCCTCAAGGAGGTGTCTTTGGGATGTTTCCTTTCTTTTGGGAAATCGATGGACCCGAAATGGTTGAATACGGCACTGGCTGCGGGTAAGGCCCTTTCAGACGCGGCCGAGGCTCTAGCGTTGCCCTGGGCCCTCCGCCTGTTCAGGAGAGCCCTGTTACGCGGGGGCTGACCCGGGCCCAGACAGGCTCAGGGTCGTCGTGCTCCGGGCGCCAGTTCGGGGCCGCCGTGCGTGGGTCTGGGAGGCGGGGGCCAGAGTGGGCCGCGAGGGTGGCTGGAGCCCGGTTTCCTTAGAGCGGCCGCAGCGAGCGCGTGTCTCGGGAATGCAGCCCGCACGCGGGTCTCGCCCACAGCGCGTCTGTCGCTTGTGAGCCTGGTTTTCATCCAGCAGTGGCAGACGCCACGGCCGGTTTGGCTCTTGGAGAACAGGCTGGGAGCTGGTGGGAGCTCCATAGACAGACCAGGACGTGTTTTAGTCAAAGTGCTTTTTCAGAGGACGTCCTCACCTCGAGGGGTCTCCGTACGGGCTGTACTCAGACCTGTGAGAGAGGAGGCGTGCCACAGTTGGAGGAAATCTGGAGATCCTTACTGTTTCTGTTATTTTGAATTTCAAGCAACTTGGTTGAAGTCCCTGCTCTGGCCTCTGAGCTAAACTCCCCGATTTCCCCAGACTCGAGGCAGACGTGGTGGGGGGGGCCAGATGTGTGGGTCTGTGTGGGGTCAGGCGTGTGTGTCTGTGTGTGGGGGGTCAGGCATATGGGTCTGTGTGTGTGGGGTCAGGCGTGTGTGTGTGAGGTCAGGCGTGTGGGTCTGTGTGTGGGGGGTCGGGCGTGTGGGTCTGGGGGGCATCAGGCGTGTGGGTCTGTGTGTGTGGAGGGTTAGGTGTATGGGTCTGTGTGGGGTCAGGCGTGTGGGTCTGGGGGTGGTCAGGCGTGTGGGTCTGTGTGGGGTCAGGCGTGTGGGTCTGGGGGGGGTCAGGCGTGTGGGTCTGGGGGGGTCAGGCGTGTGGGTCTGTGTGTGTGGAGGGTTAAGTGTGTGGGTCTGTGTGGGGTCAGGCGTGTGGGTCTGTGTGGGGGTCAGGTGTCTGGGTTTGTGTGAGCGTGCGGCCCCCACGGGCCCCATGGCCTGGGGGCTTGGCCTGGGCTCCAGTGAGTAACCGAGCCTCGCTGGGCACCTGCTGCTTGGGTCTAGGGGCCCTGTCCCCTAGTCCCTGGGCCGCGGGTGAGGGGCCGTCCCCCCTGGTCCCCATGCTCGGCAGGGCCGGGCCGCAGTGTCTGCCTTCTGCGGCGGGGCAGGTGTCCTCGGGGATCTGAGGGGCCTCCAGGGGGGCAGCCCCTTCGCCCACACGGGGCCAGAGGAGCCAGCTTGGCCTTTGTCTGGAGGGTCAAGGGGCCTTGGATGCGCCTTCTCGGACAAGCACAGCCCCCGCTTGCCCTGGGTGTTATCGGCCGGACCAGGCCGGTGTCCTCTGATTGGCGCGGCTGTGCTGACCTCAAGGCACCGGCTGAAGCGCGGAGGTGGCCCGGGCCTTGCCCCGCGGCCAGGTGGGGCTGCTGGGCCGGCCTGTGTGTGAGTCCACGGGCGGGGTGAGGAGGCACCGGCCGCTGCTGGGTCACCCCGTGGTTGCAGGGTGAAGTGAAAGTGAAAAGCCAGCCGGCCCCAGGCAGGCGGTCGGGAGCAAAGTCCAGCGGGAGGAGGCGGGCGGATCGCGGGCGCAGCGGCCCTCGGCATGGGGGACGGCGCGGCCGCCCGGATCTCCGTGGCGGAGATGAAGAGCTACTACCTCTTCTGTGAGTGGCGCTCCTGGCTGCTCTCCACGGCCGAGGGTGAGTGCCCCGGCGCGCCCGGGCTCCTCGTGGTGGCGAGGGAGGGCAGCTCGCGGACGGGGCTGTGGGCATGCCGGCCCTCTGCCCACTCGTCCTCAGATGACCCTCCCCTTGGCCAGAAGCCCACACCTCGCCGTCTGAGCCCCCCGTCAGAGTGCCTGGACCCCTCGAGGGCGCCCGGGGGGGAAGGTGCACGTCAGGCGCAGGGCGCAGCGAGGCCGTTGGCCGCGCGGTGCCGTCGAGCCCGTGACGGCGGCCGCCTCGCGCCTCGGTGCGGTCAAGTCTCGGAGCTGCCCCGCGGCCGCTAGGGGCGGGCAGTCCCCCCGGGCCGGGCGCTGACCGTGCCCCTCTGCGGGGGGCGGTGAGGGCCGCAGCACCTCTGTGAGGGGCTGGAGGCGCCGCCGTGATCTGGGCCTGGTCCGCAGTGAAGACCCAGGCTGGTGCTTCCGCGGCCTCATGCAGGTGGGGCTCTGACTCCCAGCGGGTCCAGAGCTCTGCGTGCGTGACCCGCGGCATCCCTGCCTCGCGGGAACCTTGCCCATTTCACAGATGGGGAGGGCCAGGCGCCAGTCGTTGGAAGCGGCCTCGCCTGTCCTGGGCGGTTGTCAGGATTGACAGCGGGATCAGCTTCTCGGGTCAACGGGCCCCCTGGGCCCTGAGCTCGAGACGCCCAAGGCCCCAGCGCTAAGAACCGTCCTTGTCGCGACGCTCAGGTCCGGTCCCCGAGTGACCCGACCTCAGTGGGCCTGGGTCTCACGCGGGGGCCATGCAGTCTCCACCCACCCGTCCAGCACTTCCTGGGGCCATGCTGGTCCTGTTGGCACCAAAGGGTGGACAGTGCAGCCCTGGGTGGGTAGGCACTGCCCAGGCCCCCCGAGCCCGCCGGGCACGAGGTTAATCTGGGCCGTGCGGTTTCTGTTTCGATTCTCTGTCCCCTTCCTCTTTCGTGTAATGTCCAGCTTCCCCTTCTGGCCCCGTCGGAACCGCTGTCCCGTGACAGCAGTGTCAGCGGAGGGGTGCCCGTCTCACATTTGGCCAAAAATGCCCGACTCGTGGGTTAAAACTGAGTCAGAGCAGCCACGGGGAAGTGAGACCCGACCTCTTGGGGCCGCAGGCATTGCCTCCTGCCTGGGTCTCAGAGCTCAGCCTTGGCCCCAAAGAGCAGGCGGCCTGGAGTGGGGGCTGGGGCCACATCCTGGCTGTCGCTCAGCAAACGTGGGTGCGTCAGGGCCGGCCTGGCGGGGGAGCGGCTGCTGTCGGGGGGACCTGCCCGGCCCCAGCCAGCCCGAGCGCCGCGGGCGCCAGGCGGACGACAGGCTGTGAATGGTCTATGCTGGGGGGGCCGCGGGGGGCAAGTCGGTGGGACGCCTCCCCGGGAGGCGCGGCCGTGCTTGGCGTGGCTCCGCGGGGCGTGGGGGCGCTGGGCCACACGCGGCCGCTTGACGTGGATGCGGCTGCCTCTGTGCGTCACCTGCCATGTTTGCAGACGCACAGCGTGATGCGGGGGCAGAAAAGGTTAAGAACCGGCAGTTCTGCGATTGAAAACCTGCGTCTCAACGCACAGCAGGGCGGAAGGAAGAGCAGTGGTGAGACGGCCTGCTCGCGCGCATCTCTGCCCGGGGCCCCAGGAGGGGAGAGGGCCCGCACCCCCGGCCCAGCGTGGGCGCCTCCGCTTAGGCCTCCGCGGCTCAGGGGCAGGCAGGGGCCCTCCGCGTCCTGCCCGCTGGCTCGGGGGCACCCAAGCTGGGGGGACAGAGCAGAGGGCCCCCAGGGGCTGGTGGGGGCGTGCAGGACTGGTGAGTCAGGGGCAGCAGACGGCGGGGGTCCCCCTCGGGCCCGGAGTAGACCGGGAAGCCCCCCGGCCCCAGGTGCCCCTGGGCCCGGTGCCCAGGCAGCATCCGGCACATCCCGCTCATCCTCTCTGAGTCCGGACCCCATCTCCTCCCACCAAGACGTCACATCCAGGACGTCTCCCC
>SJXO01002333.1:263922-276955 GCA_006408615.1 Connochaetes taurinus
GTGGGATCCGGGGCCATCCGCCCCTGAGGCCCCAGGGATGCCGACTGCTGCCCTGCGCTCTCCCCAGGCGGGCGGGGCCAGGACGGCAGCCCGGTCATCACCTTTCCCGACTACCCGGCCTTCAGCGACGTCCCGGACCAGGACTTCCAGAATGTCATGACCTACCTCACCAGCATCCCCAGGTGCGAGAGGGCCCCGATCCCTCATCCGAGGGGTGCAGAGACTCCTCCACGCCCAGGGGGCCAGGGGCGGATGCAGCGCTGCCCGGGTGCCCCCCTTGGACAGGTGAGGTGTGGACCTCCCGCTCCAGCCAACCCGCTGGGCCGCAGGGCGTGGCCTGGCGGCTGATGGTTCTCTTTTTCAAAGTGCCCGAGGGGGAGGTGAGTGCAGGGCAGGCTTGCCCCGAGGGTGCGGTCAGCATGCCCCCTCGGCCAGGTTCTGGGTCACAGTGCGATGAGCTGGTCTAATCTAGAGGCCGGCCGAACAGCAGGTGTGACTGCCAGGACCTGGTCAGCGCTGGCCCCTCACCGCGCAGCGTGGGTGGGGGTGTTAGGATGGAAGAGCCCTTCCGCAGGCCGTGGGTGGTGAGGGTCACTTGGCAGAAGGATCTAGAGGGCACCACGGGGTGGGGTGGGGGGTCTGTGGACGCCGTCCCCTCTTTCTGTGGACCCGACTCGCTGGGCCAGGCTCTGAGCAGCCGAGCTAAGGTGGGTGGTCCAGCCACGGTCCGGGAGTGACCGGTCTTCCTTAGGGCCCTCGGGCAAACCGTGAGGGACTTCATGGAGGCCGGCTGTCCTGCGTCTCATTTACCGTCACCCTTGGCTTTCCAGCCAGGAAGGCAGGTGTTGCTCCTGTCCATGGAGGAGGGCCCTGGGCCTCAGGGTGACGTTGCTTGAGTGGGTTCAAGGGTCTGGGAGGGCAGGAGGTGGGGCTGCCCGTGTGGAGTGGCATCGAGGGGTGTTTGGGGTGGGGCCCCGGGACGGTGAGTCTGGCTCTTGGCTTCCCAGCAGGGGGACATGGAAAAGCCACCCGGCCCTGGGGATGGGATGCTGGGGACAAGCCAGTAAGATGAAGGGCGGCTACCCTGGTTTCAAGGAGCCCAGGATTTTAACAGGGAGACGGCTGGCTGTGGGCTGCTGACCGTGGGCCCCAGTGGTCTCGCTGGTCCTCCGGAGGGCGGGCTTCTGGCCAGCTCGGCAAGCTCCCCTCCGTGATGTCTCCAGGGGTGGATGCTCCATGTCCAGGAGGAGCGTGGCCCTCGACCCCCTGTGACGCCACTCCTGTGCTCCCCGGGACCCTCGTTCCCTGTGGCTCGTCCCCCACCACTGCCTGTGCACCCCAGGCCGTCCCGGGACCCTCGTTCCCTGTGGCCCGTCCCCCACCACCGCCTGTGCACCCCGGGCCGTCCCGGGACCCTCGTTCCCTGTGGCCCGTCCCCCACCACCGCCTGTGCACCCCGGGCCGTCCCGGGACCCTCGTTCCCTGTGGCCCGTCCCCCACCACCGCCTGTGCACCCCGGGCCGTCCCGGGACCCTCGTTCCCTGTGGCCCGTCCCCCACCACTGCCTGTGCACCCCGGGCCGTCCCGGGGACCCTCGTTCCCTGTGGCCCGTCCCCCACCACTGCCTGTGAGCCCCAGGCCTGTCCCGGGGACCCTCGTTCCCTGTGGCCAGTCCCCCACCACTGCCTGTGAGCCCCGGGCCGTCCCGGGGACCCTCGTTCCCTGTGGCTCGTCCTCCACCACCGCCTGTGCACCCCGGGCCGTCCCGGGACCCTCGTTCCCTGTGGCCCGTCCCCCACCACTGCCTGTGAGCCCCAGGCCCGTCCCGGGGACCCTCGTTCCCTGTGGCCCGTCCCCCACCACTGCCTGTGCACCCCGGGCCGTCCCAGGTGGGGCAGTGGGGCCCCCAGCACACTGAGGTCCGTGTGGACGCTGCCTAGGGAGGGTCTGAGTCCCTGTTCTCGGTCCTTCACCTGGGAGCCAGGAGTGGTGCTGCCTGCCCCGGGCGGAGATGTCGCCCACGCCCGCGTTAGGGCCCTGCGTGGAGCCAGTGAAGCGCCCGCTCCTCCTCCCTGGGCCGTTGGCGGGGGAGTCAGAGACTTGGAGGCCCGTCCCCCACCACTGCCTGTGCACCCCGGGCCGTCCCAGGTGGGGCAGTGGGGCCCCCAGCACACTGAGGTCCGTGTGGACGCTGCCTAGGGAGGGTCTGAGTCCCTGTTCTCGGTCCTTCACCTGGGAGCCAGGAGTGGTGCTGCCTGCCCCGGGCGGAGATGTCGCCCACGCCCGCGTTAGGGCCCTGCGTGGAGCCAGTGAAGCGCCCGCTCCTCCTCCCTGGGCCGTTGGCGGGGGAGTCAGAGACTTGGCAGGTGTCTGCGAAGGCGGGTGGGCTGTGTGCTCCTCCCGGGGCTGGAGAGCCCTGGCCGCCGCACTGCAACCCCGTCCCCTGGCCGTCCCCCTCGCGCCCCCGTGCAGGGGCGTGCGGCCTGGGGTCCTGAGGCCGGAAGTGGCCACAAGCCGTCTCTAGCTCCCCAGCCCCGGCCGAGGCAGTGGTGGGCCCTGGACCGCACACCCGGCGGGCCGCCATCTGCGGTGGTCTCTCCGCGCTGGCTGAGCCAGGGGCCGTGGGGGCTTCTGTGACCTCCCACTGCCCCTAAGATGGTTCTCTGGGGGCGACCTTCCCTGCCTTTGCGGGAATCTCAGGTTTCAGGTCACTCCCAGGCGTGGAAAGGGCAGAGGTCCCTTTCTTTCTGGCGGGGCGGAGATGAGCCTTCTCTGGGCACAGCGGGCCGACCCCCCACCTTCTTGGTTTCCCCTCCCTGGGTCACCGCCCCCGCGGGTGCTGCTGACCCTCAGGCCTCCTGGCCTCGGGGCCCTTGCTCTCGCACCCTCGGCCTGGGTGGCTCCTTCTCGAGTGCAGGCCCCCTCCTGTGGGGGGCTTTCCGTTACGCCCCCCACCCCCAGGCCCCAGTCCACTGGCGGCCCAGCTCCGCGGGCTCACCTGGGCCGTCCCCGTTCGCTGGCGCTCGAGTTGGCCTGTGTCTGCCCGGCACGCAGGTCAGACGGCGGCTCCTGGGAGAGAGTCTGCTGCTCAGACAGGCTCCACTGACAGTGAGGTCAGCTCAGGCCTGGGGGCGGCCCCCGCCCGACCCTCCCCCCAGCACCCCTTCAGGCCCGCGGCACCTTTGTCCCCCCGCTTTTAAGGGGCTCTCACCCCAGCGGGGCCGTCTGCGCGAGCCCGGCACGAGCTTCCCGCTGAGCGGCGGCGGCTGTGCCCCGGGGGCCGCGGCGTGTGTGTCGCGGCGGCCACGCACGCTCCGCTCGCGGGCCCGTCAGGGAGCAGGGTGCAGCGGGGCCCGGCGGACCCGTTGCCCTTCCACCCCCAGTGGGGCCCCCCTGCGACCGGCCGGTCTTGGCTCAGCTGCGTGACGGGCCGGCGGGGGAGCGGCCGCCCGGAAGGCCGTCCCGCCGGCGGGGGTCCGGGGGGCCCGCGCGCCGAGCCCTGCCCCCGCCTGCCCCCCAGCGCCGTCGGGGCGGTTCCCGGGGCGCGGTGGGGGTCGGCCCTGCGGGAGGGGAGCCGAAGCGCTGCCGCCTGTCGGCGCACGCGCAGCTGCGCCTCTGGAAGGTTCGGGGCACCCTTACAGGCGGGGAGACGCTCGGTGCCCGCGGGCACGGCCGGGAAGGGGCGCTGCCCGCGGCGCCGCCCACGTGTGGGACCCGGCGTGGGCGGGCTGCCGCCTGGTGGCCGCGGCCGGTACTGCGGCCCCGAGTCTCCTAAACCGGGGAGGCCGGAGGCCGGGGCGACCTGCGGCCAGACGGGCTCGACAGCCCACGCAGGTCCAGTGGACGAGCCCCCGGCTTCCCAGACGCGGACCCCACGCTCACCAAACAAGCGTCCCTTGGTCCTCTGAAACCGTTCCCCCCTGCTCTTAGCTCTGCCATCTCGCGCGGGGTCGGCACAGCCAGCTCAGGCCGCTGTCTGGCTCACGGTCGCGGGTCATTCTGAAACTCTTGGCTGCCGGGCAGGCCTCGCCCGGACGCAGCAGACACACCAGAACAGGAAGCCTGTTCCTGGTCTCCTGGAAAACGCCCCTCCCTGCGGCAAAAGCTGACCCCCTCCCAGTGAAGGTGGTCACCGGAGGCCTCCCTGTGGGCACAGGTGCACACCCGTGCAGACACACACAGGCACACCCGTGCAGGCACACATGCAGGGTCACAGAAGGACCCACAGCCACCCTGCAGGATCCCTGGGGGCCCCCAATACCTGCCCACCACGTTTGGAAGATAACATCTGAGGGTCACCTTCCCACACACCTGCTGCCCCTCCCCAGCCTGGGGACCACAGGCCTGGGTCCCAGATGGCTTGAGGCCAATAAGGCTGCGGACTTTCTGTGGACCCAGCTCAGATCGCCCCACTGCTGGAGACAGAGGAGCCTCGCCCAGGTGGTTTTCGTGATGGGCCACGTTCACCCCGAGGAGAGGTGCACGCATACAGGTCACCCCCACACAGGCATGAGTGTGCTTGCCACACATGTGTACACACAGGTACAGGGTTGTATGCACGCACGTGTGTACACACAGGCATACATGTGCTCACCACACGTGCACAAAGAGGTGTACACATGCTCACCATGTGTGTACACACAGGCGTACATGTGCTCACCACACGTGCACAGAGAGAGGTGTACACACGCTCACCACGTGTACACACAGGTACAGGGTGCATGCACTCACCACATGTGTGTACACACACGTGTACGTGTGCTCACCACACATGTGCACACACAGGTACGTGTGTGTATGTACTCACCACAGGTACACACAGGTGTGTGTGCACTCACCACACACATGCGCACACAGGCATGCATCACACACCACACACACGTATGTTCATACATGCATAGGAGTGAGTATACTGCACACCTGTGTGTGCACACCACACACGAGCACGCAGACCGCACACGTGCACACGTGTCCCCACACGCAGTTTGTGTGGGCTGCATGACAGAAATGCAGGGCACTTGTGGAAGGAGCAGGGTTTAAGTGCTGCTCTTAAGCTCCAGCCCCGTGCTCGGGCCCCACCTCATGCAGAGTCGTGCAGCCAGGCTGCTCCCCACCCCATGTGCCCGCTGGGCCGCCCCGTCGAGCTCGCTAAGCTGTAGATCGTCCGGCCTTCGGCCCCTGGCAGCACCTCACTTCTTGCTGTGGCTGTGACGTCCACGTGAATTTTCGGTTGACTTTTGCACATAAAGACAGAAAACGTGTGAACGTGTCCCAAACACCCCGGACATCTGTGGACAGGCAGTAGCTCTCACCCTCCCCACAGGAACCCACAAAGAGCATACGGCTGCGTCCCTGTGCACAGCTCCTGAAACCAGACTGCACACACGTGCCTAGCCCCTTCCTGTCAACGGGCTGCGGCGGGCGCCCTGCCTATCCTTCCGCAGCTGCTGCTGGTGTGGATGGACCGGGCCGTGAGCCCCAGCCGGGGCCGCCCTCGGCTTCCTGCCGTCTGGCGGGTGGGGAGCTCTGCTGTAGCTGCCCTCAGGCCCTCGGGCTCACGAAAGAAGCAAGTGAAGACCATTCTCACTGCCGTCCGCGTCCGGCCCCAGCCTATTGGCCCATGTGTCTGAAGCTCAGGGTCCCCTTCCCCACGGGGCAGCCTCTCCCCTCGGGTTCTGTTTCTCCGTCCTCCCGGTCTCATTCTCCTGGGGAGCCAGAGGCCACCCGTCTCAGACTGCTTGCTTTCTTGTCATCTTTTTTTGTGTCACTGCCGTCCAGTGTCATTTAATTTGAAAAATTAAAGTTAAATAACATAAAAGTTCAGTTCCCGGCCCGGGCTGGCCGTCCTTCAGTTCCCAGGGGCCGGGGGCTGCCGTATCGGGCAGTTCAGCATGGGCTGTCCCCACCCAGGGGATGCACAGCTGTAATGTGCTGGTTGGTGTCCAGCTCAGGGTGGCCGGCCCTGCCCTTCACCCGCGGGAGGAGGACAAGACCCACCCGGAGGAGGGGGCTCGCCCTGCGCCGCCGTGAGGGGTGTGGGGAGCCCCTCCCTGGGGAGCCCAGGCTGACCGACCAGCCTGTGCACACAGTGAGGTTGTGGACCCAGAGGCTGCCTCGGCTGGGGTTTCAGCTCTGGGAGGAGGGAGGTGCCTGAGCAGCTTCAGCGAGGACCTTGGCCAGGCCCAGGACCCACTCGGAGGGCGCAGACGGGCCAGCCCCGACCTGGAGCCTGCGCGCAAAACAGGTACCGCGGATCCCGGAGGGTCCTCACGGGAGTCTGGCTTCCCGAGGGGCACCAGGCTTACGCCCTCGGGGGAGCAGTCACTCCAGTTCCAGGGCAGTGGCCCAGAGTGTGTGTGTTTAATGTATTTATGGAATCTGTGCTCGGTGGGGTTTCTCCCCTAGCTGGTGGCTCAGATGGTAAAGAATCTGCCTGAAGTGCAGGAGACCTGGGTTTGATCTCTGGGTTGGGAAGATCCCCTGGAGCAGGAAATGGCCACCCACCCCAGCAGTCTAGCCTGGAGACGCCCGTGGACAGGGGAGCCTGGCGGGCTGCAGTCCCTGGGCTCGCAGAGTTGGACACGGCTGAGCACCAAGCAGGGTGCCCGCTGGGCCGTGGGGCGTCACGGCCATCTGCGTGCCTGGGATGCCTGCCCCATCCTGCTGTGCCCGGCGTGCAAATGGCCCTGGTGGCCGCGGAGCCTGAGGGCGGGTGCGGCGCTGTCAGTGCGTGGGGGGCTTTGTGGAAGGTCTAAGGCTTTCCTTGCCGTCGAGCTCTGGCAAACTGACCAGCGGGAAGGGACCCTGCAGGAGCGGTGCCTAAGGGGCAGCTTTAAGTCGGGAGATGGAGGAGCAGCGGCCGGAACCAGGGCTGGGCCTGAGCACTGCGGCCCTGCCCCGCTGCCCCGCGCCCAGACCTGGCGGGCGAGCCCAGGCCCAGTGCGTGGGCCCAGCCGTGTCTCTTGTGACATTCGCAGCCTCCCAGACCCTGTCCAAGGGTGGAGAGAGAGATGGGCAAAGCAGTGTGGTCGGGGGAGGGGGGCCTGTGAGTGGGACTGTGCCTCACCCACCCCAAACCACGCCCCGCCTACCAGGGCCCCTCTGGGAGGCCAGAGCTTCCCTCCCACGGGCCCTGGGGACCCACTTCCCTGACGCCTGTCCGCACCTGCCGGGCCTGATCTGGGACAGACACCAGCCTGCCCGCATCTCCTGCCAGCCCCTCCCGAAAGGGCCCACTAGGCCCCCCAGCCCCGCTGCTGGGCTTGCTTCCCTGCCCCAGCACCAGGCAGAGCGGGCCCAGTCCACGTGGCCCCGGGTCAGGGCCCAGTGTGAGCCCTGTGGTCGGGGGTGAGGCCAGGCAGGGCCCAGAG
The DNA here is from genome assembly GCA_006408615.1 of Connochaetes taurinus. Classification (NCBI taxonomy): domain Eukaryota; kingdom Metazoa; phylum Chordata; class Mammalia; order Artiodactyla; family Bovidae; genus Connochaetes; species Connochaetes taurinus. Next base: position 271,293 of record SJXO01002333.1, read on the forward strand.
GCTCCAAGGCTCTGCCCGACCCTGCCCTGTGATGCATCAGGAGTGAGAACAGGGCCCGGAGCTGGGCAGGGAGATGCGGGGACCTCAGGCCTGGTCTCGAGGCCGCCCTCGGGCTGCTCAGCCGTGAGGGTCAGAGCAGAGCTGGCCGTGCCCAGGCCCCCCGAGGAGTTAGCAGGCCTGGGGTGCTGGAGAGGACGCCTGTGCATGCGTGGCTCCTGGAACCAGAGTCTGCGAGACCACTCTGCCTGTTGGAATGTTTGGGCCAAAAGTGACTTATCAGCCTCACTCGGCGGCCCCTTCGGGCAGCCGTCAGGAGGCTGCAGGTGACATCTGTGTGTGCGCACGCCCGCGTGTGCCTGGGTCCGGGGGCTCGTCCGTGTGGCTGCAGCTTCCCGGTTATTTGTTCCAGTTTCCTTGTCTGCCGCCTTCAGCACAGTCCGCCCCAGGCCTGGTGCACAGGGACCCTGGGGGACCCGGCTTTTCCATGACCAAGCGTGGGCCGCCTGCCCTCTCCCCTGGGAGTGTGAGGTCACAGACGGGCCCTCCTGTGCACACGGTGGTGGATGGGCCCCGGGGGCTGGGCCCAGGCTCCTGGGGGCGGGGCGGGCCACGCGGCCTGGCTCTGGGGCTGCAGTCCTGGGGGTGGAGGGGGCCGTGGGGGCCCCCAGGTCCTCACGTGAGGCGCCTCCTGCTGCGTCTGGCGGTGGAGCCGTGGTGGAGACAGGCGGGACCGGGAGAGCCCACTCGTGGTGTCGAGCCGGGTCCTGGGGTGGGGCCTCTTTGCCATCTGCTTCTGGGGCTGGGCCCCCTGAAGGGGAGGACCCTGCCTGGCCGCACGGTCCCAGGTGGGCGGGACGGAGGGGCGGCTTTACCCTGCAGGGTGGACGCAGCCTGGGCATCTGGACGGGGAGCCAGACCACAGGCGTCGGTCTGTGCTCGCCAGCAGTGCGACTCCAGGCAAATGATTTGTCTGTCGGAGCCTCCGTCCGAGACTCCGGCTGCCCCTGGGTCATTAACGAGGGTTGACGGAGGCGCAGTCTCAGCTTCGGTGAGGGGCCCGTGGGTGGGAGGGGCCCGTCCCTTGAGCCGCCCCACCAGCCCCTGCTGGGCAGTGGCCAGGTCACCCCAAAGCTCGAGTCTGTGTGTTTCCTAAACCGGGAACGTGAGCTGCCTGCCCGACACCTGCTGGCCTACAGACCCGCCCTCTGGGGCAGGTTTTCGTGACTCCTGTGGGTCCCTTCCTCTCACCTGAAACGGCGGGTCTCAAAGGCGCCCTCGCCGCGCCGCCGCGTCTGCTGCCGGTGCCGCTCATGATGCTGGTGTGCGCATTGCAGGCGCAACAGGAGGCTTTGATGCCACGGAGTTTCTACCATCTGGCATTCAAACGCACAGAGCGAGTTAAAGACCCCAAGGGACCGGGCGGTGGTGGGTGGCTGAGATGTGTGAGTGAGGCAGGCGGTGAGTGGAGGCCCGGGGCCGTGTCCTCCCGCCCGTGGCCAGGCAGCCCGCCCTGCCTGTTTCTAAACGGAACAGGCCATCAGCACAGGGGCCGCAGGGCAGCTAGTCAGAAGGGGGGGTCCCTGCAGACACAGGCTGTGCAGAAGTGGCATGTGCTGCTCGCCAGGGGACAGCCTGTGAGTCCCCCCAGAGGAGAGGGGCCACTGGGGGATGGGCAGTCTTAGCAGAGGACCCTAACCCACACAGGAGTGCATACCTGCACAGGGGTGCACACACCTACACAGGTGTGCCTGCTCCTGTACAGGCGTGCATGTACCCTCACAGGCGTGCACAGACCCTCACAGGCGTGCACGTACCCTCACAGGCGTGCATGGACCCTCACAGGTGTGCACGGTCCCACACAGGCACGCCTGCTCCTGTACAGGAGTGTACGGACCCTCACAGGCGTGCTTCCTCCTGTACAGGAGTGCACGTACCCTCACAGCCGTGCCTGCTCCTGTACAGGCGTGCACACACCTTCACAGGCGTGCCTGCTCCTGTACAGGTGTGCATATACCGTCACAGGCATTCCTGTTCCTGTACAGGTATGCATGTACCCACACAGGCGTGTCTGCTCCTGTATAGGCGTGCATGTACCCTCACAGGCGTGCACATACCCTCACAGGCGTGCCTGCTCCTGTACAGGTATGCATGTACCCACACAGGCGTGTCTGCTCCTGTATAGGCATGCATGTACCCTCACAGGCGTGCACATACCCTCACAGGCATGCCTGCTCCTGTACAGGTATGCATGTACACACATAGGCGTGCCTGCTCCTGTACAGGAGTGCAGATACCCTCACAGGCGTGCACGTACCCTCATAAGCATGCCTGCTCCTGTACAGGTATGCATGTGCCCACACAGGCATGTCTGCTCCTGTACAGGCGTGCACGTACCCTCACAGGCGTGCCTGCTCCTGTACAGGCATGCATGTACCCTCACAGACGTGCCTGCTCCTGTACAGGCGTGCACGTACCCTCACAGGCGTGCCTGCTCCTGTACAGGCATGCATGTACCCTCACAGACGTGCCTGCTCCTGTACAGGCGTGCACGTACCCTCACAGGCGTGCCTGCTCCTGTACAGGCATGCATGTACCCTCACAGACGTGCCTGCTCCTGTACAGGCGTGCACGTACCCTCACAGGCGTGCCTGCTCCTGTACAGGCATGCATGTACCCTCACAGACGTGCCTGCTCCTGTACAGGCGTGCACGTACCCTCACAGGCGTGCCTGCTCCTGTACAGGCATGCATGTACCCTCACAGACGTGCCTGCTCCTGTACAGGCGTGCACGTACCCTCACAGGCGTGCCTGCTCCTGTACAGGCATGCATGTACCCTCACAGACGTGCCTGCTCCTGTACAGGCGTGCACGTACCCTCACAGGCGTGCCTGCTCCTGTACAGGCATGCATGTACCCTCACAGACGTGCCTGCTCCTGTACAGGCGTGCACGTACCCTCACAGGCGTGCCTGCTCCTGTACAGGCATGCATGTACCCTCACAGACGTGCCTGCTCCTGTACAGGCGTGCACGTACCCTCACAGGCGTGCCTGCTCCTGTACAGGCATGCATGTACCCTCACAGACGTGCCTGCTCCTGTACAGGCGTGCACGTACCCTCACAGGCGTGCCTGCTCCTGTACAGGCATGCATGTACCCTCACAGACGTGCCTGCTCCTGTACAGGCGTGCACGTACCCTCACAGGCGTGCCTGCTCCTGTACAGGCATGCATGTACCCTCACAGACGTGCCTGCTCCTGTACAGGCGTGCACGTACCCTCACAGGCGTGCCTGCTCCTGTACAGGCATGCATGTACCCTCACAGACGTGCCTGCTCCTGTACAGGCGTGCACGTACCCTCACAGGCGTGCCTGCTCCTGTACAGGCATGCATGTACCCTCACAGACGTGCCTGCTCCTGTACAGGCGTGCACGTACCCTCACAGGCGTGCCTGCTCCTGTACAGGCATGCATGTACCCTCACAGACGTGCCTGCTCCTGTACAGGCGTGCACGTACCCTCACAGGCGTGCCTGCTCCTGTACAGGCATGCATGTACCCTCACAGGCGTGCCTGCTCCTGTACAGGTGTGCACGTACCCTCACAGGCGTGCAGGCACAGGTGTGCATACCCACACAGGTGTGACTGTGTCTCTGTCCCTGCTCTGAGATCGGGGAGGGTCTGGGCTGTTTCAGCTCTCACCGTGTTACATAACGTTTGCAGCAGGCAGAGTACTGCCAGGCCCCATAATTTATCTGCGTGCCATGTATTTCTGGGTTTCCTTTAAACGCGGCTGTGGCAGATATGTGCAGAGACTTGGCAATCACTGCTCCAGTTGGAACCTAGGCCTGCGCTCTCAGTCCTTCGCGGGATTGGCTGGCGGGCGCTGCTGCCCACGCCGGCTGGCAGGGCTGGGGGCGGGTCGTCCCGCAGAAGCGCCGCCGGGTCGGCCGTGACTCAGGCGCGTCAGGCTGAGCGGGACGGGCTGTCGTTCCCGGCCTCAGCATCTTTCTCACGGATGCTGCCGCCACGAGAAGCCACCTCTCGTCTCCCGCCTCCATTGGATGCTTGCACACCACCGGGCGCCGCGGGGGGCTCTCCCCAAGCTGCGGCCGTGCCATCAGCCTCGACGGTGGTTGCAGGCCGTGGATGAGCCCGGGGGACCAGATGCTGGGGCTGACGTGACCCCCGGGCCGCAGGCTCCCTGTCACAGGCTCACTGGCGAGTCCGCGTGGAGGGAAGCTGCTGGGCTCCAGGACGGAGGGGCCCGGCCCGCCTCTCTGTGCTGCGAGCTGGTTGGTGTCAGGGCGGGAAGTAACGCAGCGCCGATCTGTCCACTGCGGTCGGAGCGAGCCCCATGAGGGAGGTGCCTGCGAGTTCGGGGCAGCGCCGCAGGCGGCTCTGTCCTCCCCTGGCCGCGGTGCTGGGCAGAGCAGCAGCTGTGTGAGGGTCTTGGGCGGCTGTTCACCCCGAGCTCTTCCCGGAGACGCGCCACAGCCACAGCCGGACCTCTGGGTGCATGCTGACCGCGCCCTCTCGTTTCAGCCTGCAGGACGCTGGCATCGGGTTCATCCTGGTCATAGACCGCAGGCAGGACAGATGGACCTCGGTCAAGGCGTCCATCCTGAGAATAGCGGTAAGTGTCAGTGTTGTTGCCAGGCCAGCGACCCCCACGCCTTCTCTGGGCGGGGGACACGGCCTTTCCTGCCCAGTGGCACTTTGGGTCCTGGCTGGGGCTGCATACACGGTGGGACCCAAGGCCGAGGTGGGTGCCAGCTGGGGCTGGGCAGGGCCAGCGCACACCTCCCTGGGCTCCACGAGCTGCTCGGGCATGTGTGTGTGTGCACGTGCACATGTGTGCATGCATGTACAAGCATGTGCGTGTACTTGTGTGCAACTGTTGTGTGCAGCTAGTCTCACGGGGGTTAACTCTCCGGGGCTGTGTTACAACTTGAAAACAGTGTCACCTGCTGGCTTGCGTCTGACGCTGAGCATGTGAGCGCTTGCGTGAGCTACGGGGCGGTCATTCTTGAGGGTGACGAGTGTGTCACAGGGCACCTTCAGGCCACGGGTGTGGGGTTGTGTTGACTAGCTTTTCCTGTGTTGTTTTCTCCTTCCAAATGGGCTGTTTCTTCTTTAGTCTCATGACCAAGTCAGATTATCAGCAGCCATCCTATCCTTGGTGGCCCTTGTGGCCACGTGGAGACCCTCCAGTCTGCAGACCATGGCTGCCTTTCAGGGTGGAAGAGCGGCTGCCCTGCGGTGCTGGGCGCTGTTTTTAGCCGCGGGATAGCTGGAGAGGGCTGTGCAGTCAGCAGAGAGCCCGCTCTTATTTTTGGCGCTGGCTTCCACCCCCGCTCAAGCTGGGTAGAGAAGTGGGGAGTGCTTCTCCCCGCAGAGAGGATGGAAAGTGTGCTTCTCTGTGGCAGGGCGGCCCGGAGCGCGTGTGCTGGGGTCTCGGGCCGGACGCTGCCCCCTCCCGACCCCGTGGGGTGACCCGCCCCCAGGCCCTTGTTCTGCGTCCTGCACTGGCCCCTTTGAAGCTGCTGGGCTGGGGTCTGGGGGCGGGAGATCCGACTCCTCCTCCCAGCGCTCGGGCCCCGCCCCGAGGCTCACCGCTGGAGGTCCTGGTGCTCACCTGTCCCAGGTGCGGCCCAGCCTTCTGCTC
>SJXO01002334.1:0-14182 GCA_006408615.1 Connochaetes taurinus
TGAGCATCTTTTCATGTGTTTGTTAGCCATCTGTATGTCTTCTTTGGAGAAATGTCTATTTAGATTGAACTTTAAATTCATGCTAATGGCTTCAAAATTATGAACTTAAAACTCTCTGTAGTCCAGTTCTCTGTTTTTTCCAGTAGTTCTTTTTATGAACAAAAAACTGTATTAGTGTTGTTACCCTAAAAAGAAAAACCCAAAAATCTTTTCTGAATGAAAGAGACTTTTCTTTCACATCATTGTTCTAAGAGAAGTGACTCCTTAAGGAGATGATACTTTAGGAGTATATTGGAGCACATATTGGATTATAGAACTTGAAGACTGAAATTCATCCCATCCAAGACTTGGGGAACCTTCTGGAGTGGCATAGACTAGTGATGTTCTTTTCTGCTATGGCTCATTGCCTGACTACAGCCCCTTGGAAGAAATCTGTGTAAATTCTTTGCATTTTCTGCATTCACTGGTGCTCCAACAGAACAGTGCCTGCTCTCCCACCCCCTACTCTTTACTCCTGTAAGAGTAACAGGAAATTACTGCTTGGCGGTCTGTCAGTTCTCTCTGTTTGGCCCTCTTGATCCCTCTCTTCTGAGATGTTTGAGCCCAACTCAGCTGCTCTCCACACAGCATCTCAACATATCATTGTCTTTGTTTCTACTTTCCATCGCTGTCATCCTAAATGCAGAGGTATTTTGACAAGTAGGATGAATTCCTATTAGTTGTGATTATCAAGAAGTGGACAAGAAAAGCTGAGGGCAGTGGATGACACTCTATTTCACATTTTCCTCTCATCTAATTCATAACTATCAAGCAGATCTTAGAGTGTTATCCACTCAGCATTTTCCAAATTGAGTCATTTTCCTTAATAGTATCAGTTCTGCTGATGTTTCTCTAAGTCCAGATGATTATTGAAGAACCAGGCTTCAATTGTTAATGAATAAAGAGCTTTTTGTTTTGAGACTAGTGGAGAAAATTTTGTTTATTTTTCAAATCAGATGGCAAAATTTTCCTATAATCCTCCATATTTGTCAGGCTCAACTTTGCTTTTTAAGTAAATGTTAAACTATGAATCCAATGATAATTTAAGTGTCTAAGCTTCTGTTAGCAATGGGAATGCTATTAGAAGAATCACACATTATTCACTTATACCTTTGATGTTTCACAGAAACAAAGAAAACAGCTTATTGCTAAATGTGAGGATCCAAGATAATATCTACCTAAACATGCACACTAGTATATATGATCTTTCTAGAAGAAAATCAAATGAAACCAGCAAATTAACTTTTAAATGAATAATAAATATATATGTATCACTACATCTTACCAGATGCTGAGATCTGATATATTTTNAGTGTCTAAGCTTCTGTTAGCAATGGGAATGCTATTAGAAGAATCACACATTATTCACTTATACCTTTGATGTTTCACAGAAACAAAGAAAACAGCTTATTGCTAAATGTGAGGATCCAAGATAATATCCACCTAAACATGCACACTAGTATATATGATCTTTCTAGAAAAAAATCAAATGAAACCAGCAAATTAACTTTTAAATGAATAATAAATATATATGTATCACTACATCTTACCAGATGCTGAGATCTGATATATTTTGTGGAGGTTTAAAAATATTTACTATTGCTCTAAGGGATTCAATATTTACAAGTTCCTAAAAATATAATTTAAAACATAATTAAAGAATGCCAAAAGCCAAATGTTTATTTTATTGTATATATTAACTAAATACAATTAGGACTTGATGTCTTTTATCTTCTCTTTCTTCCCAGAATTGGGAACTCCATGAAATCACACACAAAAAAGAGCTTCTTGATTCCCAAATATTTTACTGAAAGTCTTCCATATAGACATATGATTTCCTAAAGTTGTTTATAAAGTTCTTATGTATTTGCTCCCTTGAAGTTCCAGTGTTGTTTTTTACTTACTTTCTTTTTTTTTTAATTGTGCACACACCAATTCCATGTTATGTTAATAAAAAGAAATAAAAGATAGTATAATTTTCTAATTATCTTAAAAGACTTTACTGGGCAAAGATATATTTAGCTAAAATAAATGTTCTTTTCTTTTTCTTATAGGTTAGTTGGGCCTAAGGTCAGCTCCACCAACTCTGAGAGTCTGTTTTTCAAATGAGTCTTCTCATTCTCAAAACACACACGGCATAGTTCATTCTTAAAAGTCATAACCCCACAGTTACTGGTTGCTGTTTTAATTTGTTAGGTTCCAAATGTGTTTTGTGCTGAAACTTTTAAAATAAGCCTTAGTTCTTTACAAATGTCAGTAGCAATGACTATAGACTACAAAGGAGATGAAGGTAAACTTCTCTTCAAGTTTTGAAATTTGCATCTGTTCATTATATATTGATAATTTATTCTCAAGCAGAGGTAACTATTGAAACCGTGTGCTTTATAGATTAGTGCAGGTCTCCAAGGACAAACATTAACTGTAATATTTTAGAAGGAGTAGAAATCTTTTTCGTTTTCCTTGTTTGAGTTTAAGTTCAGTTCAGTTCATTTCAGTCGCTCAGTCGTGTCTGACTCTTTGCGACCCCGTGAATCTCAGCACGCCAGGCCTCCCTGTCCATCACCAACTCCCGGAGTTCACTCAGACTCGCATCCATCGAGTCGGTGATGCCATCCAGCCATCTCATCCTCTGTCGTCCCCTTCTCCTCCTGCCCCCAATTAGAAGATAAAAAAATGAATGTGTTCAATTACTGCCATGATGAATTTGAGTGCCAATATTTACTAGTTTCTATATTGCTTTTGTAAATCTGTGAACTTTGTGATTTAGGTAACCAAAACCAAAATTTAAAAATATATATGTATATTTGTACTTTTAATAAAGTACCTAAGGTGTTATGAATGTATGCTACATGGGTAGTGTTTTTATACAAAGAAAAATATGATATATCCAAAAAATTACTCAGAACCAGACCTAAACTCTGGCAAAATCTCCTACATAATTGGCGTTCAACGATTTTTTAAAAATTATGATCTTGAAATTTTTTAAATGTAAATTCCCTCATAATACTTAAAATTTTTAAATGTTTTCACAAAATTCTGAGCCTACAATAAGTGAGGAGAAATTCCTTAACATTTTGCCATATTGATCTTATAATAAGAATAATTGTATTAATCCTTGTGGTGTATTTATTTAATTTAATTAAAATTAGAAGCATAAGTCCAAAGATGTTTTCCCAAAGAAAATGTGCAAAGGCACAGAATATATATATATATTTTTTCTCCCTCCCCCCTCCCACCCAATATCATCCCTCTGGATCATCCCCATGCACCAGCCCCAAGCATCCTGTATCTTGTATCGAACATAGACTGGCACTTCGTTTCTTACATGTTAGTATACATGTTTCAAAGCCATTCTCCCACATCATCCCACCCTCTCCCTCTCATTTTTTTTTAATTTTATTTTTACTTTATTTTACTTTGTAACACTGTATTGGTTTTGTCATACATTGATATGAATCCACCACGGGAGCACACAAGCTCCCAATCCTGAATCTCCCTCCCCACTCCCACCCAATATCATCCCTCTGGATCATCCCCATGCACCAGCCCCAAGCATCCTGTATCCTGTATCGAACATAGACTGGCACTTCGTTTCTTACATGTTAGTATACATGTTTCAAAGCCATTCTCCCACATCATCCCACCCTCTCCCTCTCCCTCAGAGTCCAAAAGTCCGTTCTATACATTTTTGTCTCTTTTGCTGTCTTGCATACAGGGTCATCATTACCATCTTTCTAAATTCCATATATATGTGTCAGTATACTGTATTGGTGTTTTTCTTTCTGGCTTACTTCAGAATATATTTTTTAAAAGATATTTAGTGAGTGTTAAATGTGTTTGGATCTTCTCTTACATATCCATTTTCTAGATTAAAAAATGTGGAAATATCTAGTGACATGGAAATTTCTGTGATATATATATGGAGTTTCCTTATGCAGGAAGAATCAATTGCTTGAAATAATTGAAATGACAGGTCTTTTATGTTTATGCTGAAAGAAGAAGGTGCTATTCTTTATGTTGAATATGAGCTTTTAAAGCATCAAACAGCTGAAAGGGAATAGAAAGAAATGTTTTGAAATTATAAACTCAAAAAAATGTCACCCCAGAAAGTTTATACAGGTTTAGTAACTCTCTGAAAAGAAAAAAAAAAAAATTAAGATATTATAGTTAGAAGAAAAAGAAAAGGCAAAACACTGGAAATATGAAAATAACTAAAATAATAGAGAATGATCGTCCCTGGTGGCTTAATAGTAAAGAAGCATCCTGCCAATGCAGGAGACACAGGTTTAATCCCTGCTCCAGGAAGATCCCACATGCCTCGGATCAACTAAGCCTGAGCACCACAACTACTAAGCCTGTGCTTAGCCTGGAAACTGCAGCTATCAAGCCCATGTTCCACAATACTGAAGGGTGAGCACCCTAGAGTCCATGCTCTGTAACAAGAGAAGCCACCGCAGTGAAGCCCACGCATTGCAAGGAAGGGTAGCCCCCACTAGCCACAACTAGAGAAAGTCCATGCAGAAATGAAGACCCAGCATAGCCAAAGATAAACAAAAAAATAAATAATATGAAATGTGTATAGTGTGCATTAATTTTTTCCTTTTGATTTTATTGAGATATAATTGATACATAGCACTGTATCAGTTTAAGGTGTACAGCATAAAAAATTCACTTATATAGATTATAAGTGAGTACTACAATAAGTTTAATTAATACCCACCATCTCATATAATTAACCTAAAAAAGAATAAAATATTTTTTCCTTGTGCCAAGAAATTTTAGGATTTACTCTCAGTAACTTTCAAATATATTATGCATCAATGTTTTCTATAGTCCTCATATTGTATATTATATCTCCACTACTTATTTATTTTATACCTGAAAATTTATGTTTTTTTGGATAACCTTCATTTAATTACCACCCTCCACCTTTGATAACCACAAATCTGACCTCTAATATTTATGAGTTTTGTTTTTTGCTTTTTAATTCCACACATAAGTGAGATCATATAGCATTTGTCTTTTTCTGTCTGACTTATTTCACTTAGCATAATGCCTTGATATTCATTCATGTTGTCCCAAAAGGCACATTCTTTCTTCATTCATCTGTTGATGGACACTTGGGTTGTTTCCATATCTTGGTTATTGGAAAACAACACTACAATGAACATGGGCATGCAGATACCTCTTTAACATAGTGATATTATTTCCTTCAGATAAATATTAATGCACAGAAATGGAATTGCTGAATCATATGGATCAACCTAGATAGTATATTGAAAAGCAGAGATATTACTTTGCCAACAAAGGTCTATCTAGTCAAGGCTATGGTTTTTCCAATGGTCATGTATGGACGTGAGAGTTGGACTATGAAGAAAGCTGAGTGCCGAAGAATTGATGCTTTTGAACTGTGGTGTTGGAGAAGATTCTTGAGAGTTCCTTGGATTGCAAGGAGGTCCAACCAGTACATCCTAAAGGAGATCAGTCCTGGGTGTTCATTGGAAGGACTGATGCTGAAGCTGAAACTCCAATACTTTGGCCACTTCATGTGAAGAGTTGACTTATTGGAAAAGACTCTGATGCTGGGAGGGATTGGGGCAGGAGGAGAAGGGGATGACAGAGGATGAGATGGCTGGATGGCATCACCGATTCGATGAACATGAGTTTGAGTGAACTCTGGGAGTTGGTGATGGACAGGGAGGCCTGAAGTGCTGTGATTCATGGGGTTGCAAAGAGTCAGACACGACTGAGCGACTGAAATGAACTGAACTGAACTGAACTGATGGTAGTTTTATTATCAATTTTTTGAAAAACTTCCATGCTGTAGATTGGTTCTCACTGACAGTGCTCAAAGATCGTCTTTCCTCCACATCTTCACCAATACTTGTTATTTTTTTGTCTTTTCGATAATAGTCATTCTAACAGGGATGAGATAATGTCTCACTATGGTTTTATGCTGCATTTCCTTAATGATTAGTAACACTGAGCACCATTTCATGTACCTGCTGGCCATCTGGGAAAACGTTTGTTTAGATACTCTGCCCATTTTTAAATTTGAATCTTTGATTTTTTTTTCTCTTGCATGGTATGATTTCTTTATATATTTTGGGTTATTGTTGTTGCTTTGTCACTAAGTTGTGTCTGACTCTTTTGTGCCCCTATGGACTGTAGCCCACCAGGCTCCTTTGTCCATGGGATTTCCTGGACAGGAATACTGGAGTGGGTTGCCATTTCCTTCTCCAGGGGATCTTCCTGACCCAATGGATCAAACCCAAGTTCTGCTGCCTGAGCCACAAGTGAAGCCCATATTAGCCCCTTATCCTATATATGATTTGCAGGTTTGTTTTTTTTTTTTTTCCATTTTATAGGTTGTCTTTTCTTTTTGTTGATGGCACTTTCAATATTTTAATTTTGTCTGTTTGACTTGACATTTAAACTGGGTTGTCTAAACTTTATGGCTTTTGATTCTACTCTATCACTGCAAAAATTAAAATGGATGAGAGTACCTCTGAAAAGAAATGCAGAAATACTTGAATATTCTCCTGTTAAAATGATTCATCCAGAAAGTCAAGTCTTTGACCCCTTTTGGAGGAAAATGTAACAATTCTGATGGTACTACAGATTACCTTGCATCATAAACTGGAGATGACACAGGGAGCCTTCCCCTGATATAAATTTCTGAATGGCTAACCTTTTTACCCCATTTGTTTGCTTAAAATATTGGATATAAGTTCCAGTGGGGAAATACATGAATATAAATAGAACCCACAGATATTCTAATGCCATGTTTAAAGGGACAAAAATAAGCTTTCTAGAAAAATTTAAAGTGAGATAATAATTATTTATGAAGGCAAAGTAACTAGGAAATGTTCCTTCACATTTTGTTCAGTTATATATGGATTTTTTAAAGCACACTGTTTCATATACTCTAAAATCACTTCTCTTATTTTCACCCAACAGTCAACAAATACTTTTTGTGTGGCTATTTGTTAGGAGGATTTGATGATAATAAGGAAGATGGCATCTAGCAGGCAATGAGCACTTAGCATGTGCCAGGCATGATGCTCAGGTTTTGCTGAAGTACTTTTTACTTAGAAGAACCACCTGGATTAAGTACTAGGATTATTCAATTTGACAGATAATTGATTCTTAGAGAAGTAAACTTCTCTCATTGTCACACAGCTAGTCAGTATGGGCTATATTTGAAGACAAGCAGAATCCTCTTTACTTTATGGAAATGATAACATTTTTAAAGCTGCAAAAAAAAAAAAAAAGTACACTGCAGTGAAATTCCATGGATCTATTATCTAACCCTAGATATGAACTAAAAAAATAATAAAACTATGAAAATTTAAGTAAACATATTTCATATATTATAAGCTTTAGTTTCTTTAGCTGTACTATGATAGATTAAGAATTGTCTGTTCCCTATGTCACTTCTAGACAGAATATTCCAACACTTTTGTTAAATGAAATTAGTGATACAAGAATAACATTTGAAAATGTATTAGAAAAAAGAAAGATAAAGTTATTTCATAAAATATGCAATTACTTTTATTGACTCATATTGTATGCATTTATACATTAAATGGAGTACAACCTCAAATACATACTTTTTCAAATCTTTTGTATATTAAGTTGTATACTGTAGAGTGAGTCTTTTATAATATACTATAATGACATTGGAGAAGGAAATGGCAATCCACTCCAGGACTATTGCCTGGAAAATCCCAGGGACAGAGGAGCCTGGGAGGCTACAGTCCATGGGGTCGCAAAGAGTCGGACACGACTGAGCTACTTCACTTTCACTTTCATAATGACATAGCTAATGAATAATTACTACCAAAATTGTAGAATCAGTGGTAAATTCAACATGGTAAAAATGGCCTGGATTAACTTGGGTAATAAGGCTACTGTGCAATTAAAATCTTGTTTCAGGCTTCATAAATCTTGTTATATCCCTAACTTACATAGAAATTTGTTTTATGCTGTGAAGGTTAGAATTAAATCTTTTTAAAATGCATTTTGCTATAAAACCAAAACATCCCCATTTTTCTCTCTCCATGTACCTATTTGCTTTAATACACAACTTTAGAAACACTTTTAATTTACAGACCTCTAGAAACTGCAAGTTTTCTTAATGAACTTATAGATTTTCTTTCTCAACTCTCCATGGAATTACACAGCCTATTAATCTTAGGTGATTTTAGTATTCATATTGACAATGTTGAAGATGAGTTTGGTATAAATGTTATTTCCCTCTGATTCTCTGGGCTTCACTTAGCCCATCTCTCAAATGACTATCATGTGAGAGACAGACCATTTCCAGCATTTCCATCTACTCACATTTACTGAGTCCTATTTGCAAGTAGGTCTCTGCTCAATACTCCATAAACTCCCCTAGTTTCAGATATTTTTTTATCCTTGTGAATTCATGTAAGTTGATGTCTTTAGCACAGAATATTTATTATTTGTTTGATTTCAAAATAATCCATCTCTCTTACTGATATTTCAGTCCAAAATAATTGTTGGTTTCCCATGTCATCCACCTCTGATTTGTCAATAATTCCCATTGTACATTCTAACAGGACACATTTCTCAGTATCTTTGCTTTGGAAAAAAAAGGGGAAAAGTTCATGTTATTTCTGATGCTATAGGTATTTATGCAATTATGTACTTTAAATTTACCTGCCTTCACCAAGTAGTGAAAGTATTTTTCTGGTATATATTACACTCATAGATTTCCATTTTAACTAATAGAATAATAAAGATGTGCTTCACTTTTCAGGAGATATGGGAACATTTTATGTTTGTTTGTTTGTTTAATTAGAATGTTTTCTATGAGGAATCTATCAGATATCCATTCATGGAGGAGAAAGTGTGTGTGTGTGTGCGTGTGTGTGAGATTTCTTTGCAATGTAGTTATGGACTCATCAGTTTGAAGAATTTCGATGGTTCTGTTCCACACCCACAGTAGAAAGCTAGGTGAATGAGAACCCAATTTATTGGATTACTAACACTCATTTTCAGGGGAAAAAATGTAATATTGGGATGCACATTAATCTGCAGAGTAGAATTTTAACTCTAGCCTCATGAGGAACAATTGTTTATAATCATTATCAAGTTAGTAACTTTTCCTAATTCTTAAATGCCTTAATTAACATTTACAGCCACCATTGTCCCTTTACTTTTATTTATATTATTCTTAAGGTTCTTCTTAGATATAGAAAACAAACAGCTTAAGTCATATTCCTTTATCAAGTCATCTAAATACCACAGATTAAAAATTCAGGATATTCAGGTTCTTTCCCGCTTTTCCTACCAGTAAAATTTCCAGCATACTAGTGTTATGGAAATATCTGATGTTTATTTGATATGAAGTATTAGATCATTTATATGTATTTGAGTAATGTGGTAATACTTTTTATTTATATTAAATAATTTCCTCCTGGAGACAGCAGAATGAATTTCTATGTTTTTTCATTTATCCTCACAGCATCTCATAGATGTTAGGGTCTAATTTTTATTATCTGTATTGATTGGGAAATATAGAACTTATTATTACTATTCTTGTGTACAGAAACAAAATGACTAACTCTATACAAGCAAGTCTCTAGGATTGAAAATAAGGCATTTTGGTGATGACAGTTAACTGAGAATATAAAATGTGTATTAGAGTTCTCTGGAGAAATACAACCCATGGGTGATCTCTTTCTTTCTCTTTCTCTATAGGTAATATGACAGAGATAAAGAAAGAGATAGAAAGAGAGAGAAATTCATTTAAGGAATTGATTCACAAGACTGTGGCAGCTGACAAATCCAAATGAGGTAGGATATTCTGACAGGCTGGAAGCCGAGGTAAGAGTTGATGCAGTCTTGGACCTGGTTCTGCCAGGCAGCAAGCTAAAATCTCAGGCAGGGTTTCTGTTTCAGTCTTGAGGAAGATTCCTTCTTCTTCTGAAAACCTCAGTATCTGCTTGAAAGGCCTTTAACTCGTTGGATGAGGCTCACCCATATTATGGAAGATAATCTACTCAAAGTCTACTAATTTAAATATTAATCACCTCTAAAAAATACCTTCACAGTAACATCTAGACTTTATCAAAGAAAAAAAATTTTTTTCAATGCTTGATCAACCTACCAGGTATCATAGCCCAGACAAGTTAATGCGTAAAATGATCCTAATATGATAAGTTGTAGATTATCTTTTCAAACATGTGACATGTTTGATATATTCTGAACATCTCTACGGTTAATTTAATGATGTTCTTGAAACACCTATAGCAGTATGTATCTATACACTCATGCTGTATTGTTGTGAATGTATGATAAAAATGCATGTGTATTTGTGAATTTAAAAGGTCTAGCTCATCCATACAAAATATGTGCCTGACATTTTACCAGTTCTGGTCATATAATATGCAGTTTTTGAGAGCCAGGTACTCTGCTAGAAAGAAGAAACCATGAGTAGTAGAATGGATGCAATCTTGTACAAGTGGACCCTGCAGCTTGTTATTCAGATTCAGAATAATTACTTTTATAAACATGTCTGTGACTCACTTCCAGAAATTTTTTGAAGACTGGTCACATTCTGGACACCAAAAGGGTAATATGTTGGACTAATGTAAATATCTTAAATATATTTAAAAATTATATTTAAAGCACAGTACAGAAAGGGAATAGATGTGTTTACTTAACAATTAGAATTTGTGTACCACAGTTGTGGTCTTCTTTAATCATCATACTCTTTTCTCATTAGCAAATGTTTTAACCAGGGATAATGGGAGACAAATCATCTTGCTTGACTATTTTTAAATGTGTATATGTTTTCCTGTGTCTTAGCCCTAAGTTATCTGTTTCTTGGACCATACTAAGAACTTTGCTGGTTTACCATTGATATGTCTGGCTGCTTCTTCATTCTTTGTGTTTGATTACTACCCTGACCACAAAAAAAGCACCAGCCTTGATTGTTATTGCTACATATACAGTTCTTACTCTGCCTTCCCTGGACTTCTGTATGTTTCTGTGTTGGAGCATGTAATGCTGAGATCTTCCTTGTGTTCTTATTTGCTTTTGCTTTGACTGGCATTCAAGTCTGCACCTCACCTACTAGACATGGGTAAGGGCCCAAGAACGTTGTCCTATTCAGAATCTTGGCACCAAGTTGTCATGGAATCACTAGTCTTGGATCTTGCACTTCTAAATATACTGCCTATACTATATACAGTCTTGTTTCTGTCCTGTGAGCAATAATAAAATCTTACTTATTCCACTTCCCAGAATAATTGGCTTCTGTAGAGGATGGTGTGTGGCACCCACGGCTGGGGTAGTATGCATCTCAGCATTTGCTTCTGTGTTTTATTTTTTATTATTTTACTTTATTTTACTTTACAATACAGTATTGGTTTTGCCATACATCAACATGAATCTGCCATGGGTGCTTCTGTGTTTTAAGCACAAAAAGATAGCTCTCAAGCAGAGGACATCATTAAGGAGATTGCCTCAGAACAAAACTAAGAATGGGTCATTTTATTTGTTGTCTTTCACTGTTACCTTTTCAAACTTTTCCAACTACTGCACCCACAGTCAAGAAGTGTACAGTATATGTAACGGATAAGCATATAGTTCTGGTTTTGGTGTCATCAAATAGTGCTCCCAATATCCTGTTTTTCTTCTTGCCTGCTTTCTACAACCAAGGGACTGGATTTCAATTAATATTAAGGAGAAATCATTAGTACTCAGAGAAGTGCTCAGCATCGGTAGCCATCAAAAAGCCAAACTTCCCATCCCCATTGGGATGGTTGTAATCAACAAGATGAGAATGGGCAGAAATTGAAATCCACATATACCACTGGTGAAAATATAAAATGGTAAAGCTACTTAGGGAATGTCTAGCAGTTCATCAAAAGCTAGGGTTGGCATATCATCCAGTAATTCTACTGCTAGATATACACCTAAGAAAAATGTGGACATATGGTTTGATTTTTTAAAATTATTATACAAACATAATGGCATCATTCATAATGGCCAAAAGTAGAAACAATCCAAATGTCAACTAGTGAATGGATAAATAAAATATAGCCTATCCAAATAATGGACTATTATTTAGCAATAAAAAGGGAATTCAGTACTGATACCTGACAGGCCATAGACAGACCTTGAAAATCATACTAAATGATAGAAGTCATCACTAAACTAGATATTATATAATTCCATTTTTGTAAAATATTCACAAACAGCATATCCATAGAGACAGAAAGTAGATTAGTGCTTGCCAGAGAAAGGAGGTGGGGGGTGAGGAGAGAGTGACCAGGAATGAGTATGAGGCTTCTTTTTGTGGTGATTATTGCACATTGATGTAAGTATACACTTTAAGAGGGTGATTTGTATGGTATGTGAATTATTTCTTAATAAAGTAGTTATAAAAAAAAGAGCGATATTATAACACTTCTCATATGGGGTAGGAAACTTACAATAGCAAACTTCCCTTTCTCTCCTCCTGACCTTGTGATATTGCTATCACATATCGCTTTGTTTTGTTTAATCACTAAGTCATATCTGCCTCTTTACAACCCCACGGACTGTAGCCCACCAGACTCCTCTGTCCATGGGATTTCCCAGGCAAGAATACTGGAATGAGCTGTCACTTTCTTCTCTAGGGGATCTTCCCAACCCAGGGAATGAACCTGTGTCTCCTGCATTGGCAGGCAGATTCTTCACCAGGGAAATCCATCATATATCTTATATAAATATAATAAGCCTCATACTTTTTAGTGAAATATATAACAATAAATGAAATGTTATGTGTGTAATGGGTAAAATTCTAATCACTATCAATTTCTTGATACCTGTCATGGCCTATTCAGGCTGGACAGAATATTATAGACTGAGTGACTATAATTCATTTCTCACAGTTCTGGAGCCTGGGAGAGCAAGATCAGGGTGCTAGCATGGTGGGTGAGGGCCATCTTGCATATGGCAGATTTCTTCTTATATTTTCCAATTGTAGAAACAGATTTTTCCTTGTATTTTCCAAAGGTAGATCCATTTTCTCTTCAATCTCTTTATTATAAGCACTAATTCCATCCATGAGGGCTCTGTCTTCATGACTAATCATTCCCAAAGTTGCTACCTCTTCATTCCTAACCTTGGGCATTAGTTGTAATATACAAGTTTTGGGAGTACATAGACTTCCAATCTATTCCAGTTCAGTTCAGTCGCTTTGTCACTTCCGACTATTTGCAACCCCATGAATCACAGCACGCCAGGCCTCCCTGTCCATCCCCATCTCCCAGAGTTCACTCAGACTCACGTCCATCAAGTCGATGATGCCATCCAGCCATCTCATCTTGTGTCATCCCCTTTCCCTCCTGCCCCCAGTCCCTCCCAGCATCAGAGTCTTTTCCAATGAGTCAATTCTTCACATGAGGTGGCCAAAGTACTGGAGTTTCAGCTTTAGCATCATACCTTCTAAAGAACACCCAGGGCTGATCTCCTTTAAAATGGACTGGTTGGATCTCCTTGCAGTCCAAGGGACTCTCAAGAGTCTTCTCCAACACCACAGTTCAAAAGCATTAATTCGTCGGCATTCAGCTTTCTTCACAGTCCAACTCTTGCATCATACTTGACTACTGGGAAAACCATAGCCTTGACTAAACGGACCTTTGTTGGCAAAGTAATGTCTCTGCTTTTCAATATGCTATCTAGGTTGGTCATTGCTTTTCTTCCAAGGAGTAAGTGTCTTTTAAGTTCACGGCTGCAATCACCATCTGCAGTGATTTTGGAGCCCAAAAAAATAAAGTCTGACATTGTTTCTCCATCTATTTGCCATGAAGTGATGGGACCAGATGCCAAGATCTTAGTTTCATGAATGTTGAGCTTTAAGCCAACTTTTTCACTCTCCTCTTTCACTTTCATCAAAAGGCTTTTCAGTTCCTCTTCACTTTCTGCCATAAGGGAGGTGTCATCTGCATATCTGAAGTTATTGATATTTCTCCTGGCAATCTTGATTCCAGCTTGTCCTTCTTCCAGCCTAGCATTTCTCATGATGAACTCTGCATATAAGTTAAATAAGCAGGGTGACAATATACAGCCTTGACGTACTCCTTTTCCTATTTGGAACCAGTCTGTTGTTCCATGTCCA
>SJXO01002334.1:15547-42812 GCA_006408615.1 Connochaetes taurinus
CAAGGAGATCCAACCAGTCCATTCTGAAGGAGATCAGCCCTGGGATTTCTTTGGAAGGAATGATGCTAAAGCTGAAACTCCAGTACTTTGGCCACCTCATGTGACGTGTTGACTCATTGGAAAAGACTCTGATGATGGGAGGGATTGGGGGCAGGAGGAGAAGGAGACAACAGAGGATGAGATGGATGGATGGCATCACTGACTCTATGGACGTGAGTCTGAGTGAACTCCGGGAGTTGGTGATGGACAGGGAGGCCTGGCGTGTTGCGATGCATGGGGTCTCTAAGAGTCAGACACGACTGAGTGAGTAAACTGAACTGAACTGAGTTTAGCACTTTCACAGCATCACCTTTCAGGATTTGAAATAGCTCAACTGGAATTCCATCACCTCCACCAGCTTTATTCGTAGTGATGCTTTCTAAGGCCCACTTGACTTCACATTCCAGGATGTCTGGCTCTAGGTGACTGATCACACCATCGTGATTATCTTGTTCATGAAGATCTTTTTTGTACAGTTCTTCTGTGTATTCTTGCCACCTTTTCTTAATATCTCTGCTTCTGTTAGGTCCATACCATTTCTGTTCTTTATTGAGCCCATCTTTGCATGAAATGTTCCCTTGGTATCTCTAATTTTCTTGAAGAGATCTCTAGTCTTTCCCATTTTGTTCTTTTCCTCTATTTCTTTGCATTGATAGCTGAGGAAGGCTTTCTTATCTCTTCTTGCTATTCTTTGGAACTCTGCATTCAGATGCTTATATCTTTCCTTTTCTCCTTAGCTTTTTGCTTCTCTTCTTTCACATCTACTTGTAAGGCCTCCTCAGACAGCCATTTTGGTTTTTGCATTTCTTTTCCATGTGGATGGTCTTGATCTCTGTCTCCTGTTCAATGTCATGAACCTCAGTCCATAGTTCATCAAGCACCCTATCTATCAGATCTAGTCCCCATAGAGGAAATGGAGTAGCCATCATGGTCAACAAGAGTCCAAAATGCAGTACTTGGATGCAATCTCAAAAACAACAGAATGATTTCTGTTCATTTCCAAGGCAAACCATTCAATATCACAGTAATCCAAGTCTATGCCCCAACCAGTAACGCTGAAGAAGCTGAAGTTGAATGGTTCTATGAAGACCTACAAGACCTTTTAGAACTAACACCCAAAAAAGATGTCCTTTTCATTATAGGGGACTAGAATGCAAAAGTAGGCAGTCAAGAAACACCTGGAGTAACAGGCAAATTTGGCCTTGGAATACGGAATGAAGCAGGGCAAAGGCTAATAGAGTTTTGCCAAGTGAACACACTGGTCATAGCAAACACCCTCTTCCAACACCACAAAAGAAGACTCTACACATGGACATCACCAGATGGTCAACACCAAAATCAGATTGGTTATATTCTTTGCAGCTAAAGATGGAGAAGCTCTATACAGTCAGCGAAAACAAGACCGGGAGCTGACTGTGGCTCAGATCATGAACTCCTTATTGCCAAATTCAGACTTAAATTAAAGAAGTAGGGAAAACCACTAGACCATTCAGGTATGATGTAAATCAAATCCCTTATGATTATACAGTGGAAATCTATTCCAGAGAGACACACAAATGTAAAAACCCTTGTAATGGGTTTTTCTTTCCTTCTTTCTTCATCATTGGAAACTAGATACTCATAATTAAATTCTATTAGATGCTATTAAATACTGTAATAGATTATGGGGATATAGAAATGAGGTTGTCTGTGTCTCTAAGGAAGGTAGACTGATAACAGGTAGCCAGATCACACAACTAATAGAGATAGAAACATATAATTGTAATAGCATTGAGTGGAATTCAGGAAAGCTGTTTTCTACTTTAAGTTTCCAGTGCTTAACAATGCAATACTTGAGCAAGTCATCAAAAATCTATTGAGCTTTAATTCCAGACAAAACGACTGGAGTAACCTAGAAATCCTCTTTGGACCAAAGCCCTTTGTCATTTTAGATTGACAGCTTTCTACTTCTGATAATTTGAATGACATTTATGCTTAAGTCATAGGTGTGACAGTATTTTTTTAATGACATAATTTCTCTTCTCTTTTTAGTAAAATAACATTTATCTTTAAATAATTTTTTATTTAAAAACTTTTATTTTTCTTAATAATTTAATTGGACACAATCAAATGTTATCCTGGGAGAAGAGTTCTTTCTACATTTAATTTTAACAGCAGTGTGTTCATAGATAGAATTAAACATTACCTTCAAGCTGTATTTCACATCCATTCATTTCTCTCCATTTTAACTGACATTTCAATATCACCATTATCCTTCACCTCTCTAGAAGGAAAATGATGATGGAAACGTTCTATACCATTGTTGCCCCACTAAGTGTTAGCTACAGGTGGTCACTGTGAACTTGAAAGATGGTCAATGTGACCAAGATTCTAAAATTTAAAAAAATTTATTATTAAGTAGTTAAATTTAACTAACCACATGTATACTGGATACAGCAAGCTTAGATGTCACTGTCAGCACTCTTGAACCTCTTCCAGTCCATTGTTTTCATCACAGTGATGAAAATTTTTTTTTCTGTCATAGGTTAAATTACACTGATCATTTATAAAATACTACACTGGCTTTGCATTGAACTTAGATCCGGTCTTTGTTTATGTCTTTAAATTCATACCACCTCTCTCCTCTCTTCATTCCAGCCACTGTTTTTTGTCTATTTCTCAAATACTCTATGGTCAGTTCCATCTCAGGGCTTTTTCCTACCTGGAATGCTCATCTCATAGGTTCCTGACTATTTTTATTTAGGCCTCATCTCATATGTCCTTACTTTGGAAAGGCCCTGGGTGATCACTCTACAAAATGAAACTCCTCCCTAGACAGTCTCTCAACTGGAACCTGTTTTGTTTTGTTCCTGGCATCTACCACTATTTGAGATTTTTTTTACATACTAAGCAGAAATAAAGTTATAGCTCTTAAACTGTAAACTGTGTGTGCTCAGACATGTTTGACTCTTTGCAACCCAGTGGTATTTGGCCCACCAGGCTCCTCTGTCCATGGAATATCCCATGCTATAATACTGGTGTGTGCTGCCAGTTTCTTCTGCCAGGGGGTCTTCCCAACCCTGGGATCAAACTTGTATCTCTTGTGTCTCTTGCACTGGTAGACAGATTCTTTACCCCTTGCACCACCTGGATTATATCTAGAACAAATTCTGCATATAGTGATAAACTTTGCCTGTGACAATGGTTTGACAATAGATTACTCCTTACTCCTTTATTTCTATCATTTGAATTGAATTATCTTTTGTCATTCATTTATAGTAATGAGATTGATTTCAATGTTTAAAGCACTTTTCAGAGAGCTAGGAAGGTAATTGTTTGTCATGTATAGCCTTTGTGGAATTGTGTGTGCGTGCTCAGTCGTGTCTCTTTGCGACCCCATGAACTGTAGCCCACTAGTCTCCTCTGTCCATGGAATTTTCCATGCTAGAATACTGGGGTGTGTTGCCATTTCCTTTTCCATGGGATCTTCCTGACCCAGGGATGGAACTCATGTCTCTTGCCTGTCCTGAATTAGCAGGTGGATTGAATTGATAGCTGCATGTTAAATTGGTCAGACAAATGCCTTTTCAATGAAGACACTGAGCAAAACCAAGGTAACTGGCTGAGCACCTCAAGGGAATGATAGATTCCTGACAGTTCTTCTGCTGTTGTTCAACGTTCACCAGACCATGTGGCCATCACTAGATGCTTCTCATGTCATCCTCATCACTACCTCTGACACTCCTGGGCACTGATAAGTGCATACTGTGAGGAAGACATTATGGCAATATTTTCATATTTATGTGTAAATGAAGTGGGTTCTCTAACCCCAAAATATAGCCTATAGATAATGATTGATCAAAATTTCATATAAAGTCTATAAATCGATAAAAGGTTTCCAAGTTAGTGCAAGTGGTAAAGAACCAACCTGCCAATGCAGGAGATATAGGAGATGTGAGTTCAATCTCTGGGTCAGAAGGATCCCCTGGAGGAGGGCATAGCAACCCACTCTAGTATTCTTGCCTGGAGAATCCTCATGGACAAAGGAGCCTGGATGGCTTTAGTCCATAGCGGCACAAAGAATTGGACATAACTGAAGTGACTGAGAATGCATGTGTTAACAACTTTTGTGCCTTGCACAAAATACATGCTTAGTAAATGTTAATGATTGCTTTTTTGTTTTTAATTTTTCTTGATTCAAATTTAGAAAACAAAAACATAATTTTATTCAACAAAAGCCAAGTACGTTGCAGAAGATAATATATGTATAAGTGTATGTGATTACTAAATAGTAGTTGGTTAATATGTGCTGAATCAATTAAGGTCTAATACGATGTCTCAGATAACATCTGGCACATAAAAGGTACTAATTTTTAAAAATTAGTATTGAAAGAATAATTATCTTCCAGGAAATAATGACTTTTTTATTATAGACTGATTATATTAACTTTTACTTTCAGATTAGTGATAAAGTATAATAATATGCTGATTTTAATTTTCTCAGATGTATGTTATGAGCTTTAAAGAAAAACAAGAAATTGGGAGGTTGGGATTTACATATATACACGTATATACATATATGCTATCTATAAAATAGACAAATAATGAGACCCTACTGCATAGCATAGGCAACTCTACTCAATGCTCTATGGTGACTAAATGGGAAGGAAATCCAAGGAAGAGGGGGTACATGCATACGTTTGGCTGATTCACTTTTCTGTACAGCAAAAAGTAACACAACAATGTAAAGTAACCATACTACAATAACAGTGAAAAACAAGGGGAAAAAAAGAGATGAAAATACTTTAAAAGTAGAGCTAATGGCAGAGCATTAATACTTGAATGTTCTTAGTTTTCCTCTAGGGCTACATCATGACATACTCATTTATTTGTGGATGTACTCAGTGAAATTTAGCTATATCATAACCTATTTAGTGGTATGAGTTAAAAAAAATGTTTCTTATAACTCTCAAGATATGGTCTAGAAGTCATAGCTCTTCCCTTATCTGAATCATAATTGTTTAGCTTCCTAAAATTGTGATTTTCTGTTGTACAGAATAAGAAATTTTCTTGTCTTCAACAAAACTAGAGTCAAGAACATAGTCCATTGGGTTACTCAGTGATCTTCTGCATGACACATCTCTTAAATACCTATGAAAATATCTATTTTTAAAGAGGAGATTGCAGATTTTCTTTGCCAGACAAGGATCATAGCACATCTCTTCCTATTATTCTTATATGTTAAGTACTTGGATGATTTAATGGACTGAATTGTGTCCCCACCAAAGTCATATGTTGGCACCCTAATCCCAGTGTGACTGAATTTGGAGATAGGGTCTTTAGGGAGGCAAAGTTCAATGGTCATAAGGATGAGGCCCAAGTTTTATCAGGCTGGTGTCCTTATAAGTAGAGTCACCAGAGTTCCCTTGCATTCTCTCTCTCTTCAAAAGCACACAGAGGAAAGGTATATGAAGATGTAGAGAGAAGGTGACTGTCCACAAGCCAGAAAGTGAGGCTTCACAAGGAACTGAATCAGCTGTCACTTCAATATGAGACTTCTAGGCTCCAGAACTGTAAAAAGAAAAAATGTCTCTTGTCTAAGCACAACATGGTATTTTATTACGGCACCAAGCTGACTAATACAAATAGGGAGAATTACATGGAATTTAGACCACACTTCTCATTCTTGGAGCCACCATTTCTTCTTTCTAAATGTTCTCTATCCCATTTTACATTTATCTTTTTGAAGACTGGGCTTTCTGCATGTGAGTATTTGAATGGCATAAGACACTTAGTCAGGTAGATAGGAGATTTTATGTGTCTCTGATACTTCCCTGCCTTATATGTAGGAGATATAATAGTTCTCATAGAAGGGGTGTTCGTGAGACCTGAGTTATGTACAAAAAACACTTTGTGGCTGGGACATACTAAATATTATGCTACGTTGGCACTTTAGCAATTGTTATTTGGCAAAAATAATTTAGTACCTCAAGTCATTATTCTTACTAGGTTTTATGATTAAATTTACAATATAAAAACATGTTCTTGGACAAAAATCTATTCCATCCTGGATTTTGTTTTAAGTTTGATATATTTTGCACCTAAATGCCTCTTATGAAGAAATGAGTATAGGTGGCACCCTTTCACTCCCAGACACATACACATGAATACTTGAGAGATAGGGTAGCTTTATAATTAAAACTGTACACTTTGGAACCACTTTTAAAATCACCTAGATTTGAAATACATCTCTGATCTGTGTGAATTGGGATTGCTTAACCCCTCCATCTCAGGTTTTAAAAGTCTGTAAATTAGAGATAAATAATAGTACTTACTTTTGGGACTATTAAGTGAATTAATTCACTAAACATACTTTGAATAGTACCTAACATATAATAAGTATCATAAACATTAATTACTCTTCACAGGTAAAAGTCCTGAGATCTTTTTATATGTCCTGCTTTGGAAACCATTCAGTTAATTTACTTCTGACTAAATTTTACTTAATTGAGTGAATAACACACTGTTTTAAAAAGTGGCTGTTCCCTTTTGCAGAAGTCACTGACTAAATGTATTTTATTTATGGACTCAAAAGAGAAAAATAATTTTATTCTAATGCATATCTGTGATACTGCCAACTCATAATGTTTGCTAATGAATTATTCCAGAATAATGGAAAACACACAGCAAGAGCCTTGGTCTTTGCCAAACTCCTAAGGAAAGCGTTTTGAGTTCTTTATGTCTGTACAAGCATTCAGGAAAAGGACATTTGCCCTGTATAACCCCAGTTGAGGCTCTGTTTAAGTGCATTTTCTAGGTGTGATCTATATTAGCATGCCTTGATTATGTTAAATGAATTCCAGTCATCCCTCTGGCCCTAATGTTACTTACTAAAAAGACAGTGACCTAATGGTCATAGTGAATTGTGTTTAATTGCACTTATTACAGCTTGTATGTAATTTGCAATTATTGAAGGGTTTTTAGTGTGGATATTGTTATTGTTGCTTAGGGCAATTTAAGGAACAGACTCTGCCAGGCAAAAATGACATAAAATTGTCCACATGTTATTTTCTGTCCTAAGCTGGGGATGGTGGGAGGTAGGTAAAAAATGGTGTGGAAAAGATTTACTGAATAGTAAGATGAAGCAAATCAATTGGCAGAAAACTTTATTGCAGTTAACCTGGAATAAAACAAAGTTGGTTGATAGTGATGCTTATTTGCAGGAAAAGGTATAGATAAGGCAATGATTATTCAGTAGTAGTCAACTATGACAGGATAAATAATGTAGCTGTTTTCTATCTTCACATGAATTTAGGAGAAAATCACTGAGGATAGCTTCCTATTTTGAAACACTGAGCTTTTAAAAAAGTTTTAATTTTCTCTTAATCTAAAAAACTCATTATAAATATAGAATCATCACCTCTACCACACCACAACAACACAACTACTGCCACTGCCTTTGGTGAATTTACCATCTTATGAAATGATGAAATGTGAAATTTACAGAACAGCAAGCAGCAAGGTAAACATCATGGTACATATCTTATGAGAATTTCAGCTGGCAGGGACAGCTGTTTGCAGGTGAAATGGTCAGACAGCTTCAGAATGTGACCAAAAGATAAAGGGAAGAAATCTTCACCCACAAGTATCTTCAAACTTTTGAATAATCCTTGAAGCTGTAGGGTAGTAGCAGTTCTATTTTGTTAAATTGGAAAGTCAGAAATAGTTGTTAATTATTTAGATACTGGTATGTTTCTGAATGCCCACTCTTTCTAAGAGAATCAAAGAGTCTCTCTAAGTGCTAACAGTACTATAAAGCTTGCTAACATGTATGTTGGCTTGTGATCGTTCTATAAATTTAACATTTCAGCTTTTCAAAAAGATGGTACATTCACCAGTAGTAGTGGTGGCTTAGCATATAACACATAGCTTAGACACAAAAATACATTTAAATTGTTGGCCAAATGTATGACGTAAAGACACTGAAGTCTGGGTACTGAGCAACCACTGTCTTGACATATATCATTAAATATATTGTAATACATACATTAGAATATTATTATACTTGATTCAATTGATTACAATACTCAAAAGAAAATATATTATTAAATTCACCACTAGGTTAATTGACATAAACATTTCTAATGCTTTTATTTTACTCTAAAATAGAGCAGTGATAATCATGCAGTGTTTGTGAAATTTCAACACAAATAAGGAATATAAAAATTATTAATACTTTCATCTGCTGCTAATGATCACTTAACATTTTTGTGGTTTTACTCTAATATATGTAGAAAATGTAATTTTACAAGTATATGCGTTATTGACAAATTGGAATAATACACTGCCTAAAACTTGCTTGGCTTTCCCTTATCGCTCTGCTGGTAAGGAATCCACCTGCAGTGCAGGAGACCTGGGTTTGATCTCTAGGCTGGGAAGATCCCCTTAAGAAGGGAAAGGCTACTCAGTCTAGTATTCTAGCCTGGAGAATTCCATGGACTGTGTAGTCTGTGGGGTTGCAAAGAGTTAGATACGACTGAGTGACTTTCACTTCGCAAAACTGGCTTTGATTTTTATTATTTGTTCAATAATATTATACATTCTATGTACTGTCTCATGTGATTATGTCCCCAAATACCACATTACAAGCTGCAATAATTGATAATATGCACACCTTTACTTTATTCAACTCTACATATATTGTTAAATATTTATTTATAAATAGTTTTTATTGTAAAGTTTTATAAGCATTCTAACATTTAGATATTGATTGTTTTCTTAAGTAGACATCTAACAATGAAAATAGCTATCTTGAGATGAATATATTTTTAAAGACTTTGAAATACACCTAATGCTCTCATGTTACTCAGCGTATATGTTCTTGGATGTGGGGCTTTCTTCAACTGAATCAGAGCTACATAGGTCCTTATTGCATAGATGCCATTGAAAACCTTTCTTGATATCCTATGTTGTCAATTGATCTCTCATTCTACATGCTTCAGGTTAAAATTTCCCAACTTCTCTTCATATGATTGTTGATCAGTCCTCCCATTCTGAGCTCAGATGTGATGTGCTTCAAAATGTTAAAGAATCCTCACCTATCCTAATTGCTTGCTAATCTGTATCTTCTGTTTCCTCCTCCATATCCTAGAAGATATCAGACTTAGTATTTAGGTTAATTAACATAAAGATTTGTAGATTTATACACTTTCTTTGCTCTTTTGCATTACCTACTTTTATAGTTTTACCAATCAATATGGGAGAAAAGGAAGTAAATATTGGAATGATAAGTCATAGTAAGGTATACATTGCAAATTTCAAACCACGTGCAACTCCAGATAGAATAATGTAGAGCTTTTGTGAGTAATAGTGTTTGTGATGCTCTAATACTTATTGGAAAAAAAGCATATATTAGTGTCTGCCTTGCTAACTCTCATTGTCTCAAAGCATTAAATATCATCCATAATACACACAAATATATATATATATATATATACACACATACATACACATTAAAGTGAAGAAGTGAAGTAGCTTAGTCGTGTTTGACTGTTTGCAACCCCATGAACTGTAGCTTGCCAGGCTCCTCTCTCCATGGGATTTTTCAGGAAAGAATACTGAAGTGGGTCACCAAATTAAGATTATAATAAAAATGGAGTATCTGATAGGGACAGAATGAAGAGACAAAATAGTTGATTAAATAGTTAATCCCCCTAGGGGGTTATAAGTAGAAAAATAGGGGAAACTAAAGAGTAAGTTAATGATTACTCTGGAAAACAGGTTTCCTTAACCACAAAACCAAGAAGTCTTGCTTAGCAAGAGAACCAGGCAACAGAAGCATGGAACATACCCTGAAACATTAAAACAATGGTAGCAGGAAGCCTACATCTTCTCAGTTTGCTCAATAAGCTAATGGCCCCCCAAATAGGCTCTGTGCACACAAAAACCAATCATTTACGGGACAATGACTTTTGCAAAATGGGAAGACCCTCATTGTGCTGAGACCTGAAAATATTTTTCTGAAGTGCTATGACGGTCCTGGCTAACCATATAGAGAGGGACAAGCAAATTTTCTTGCCTTATCTGGAGGAGGAACTGATGGTGGAAATGTGATGTATACTCAGGAAAGACAAAGAAGGTCTTCCTGTACTCCCCACTTTTCCTTTGATTATAAAACTGTAGCCCACTAAGTTCTCAGTGTGGCATTGCTCACTTGGCCCCTTGTAAACCTTACAAGTGTCCTATTCCACAATAATAAATCACTTATCTACAACTTTGCTCTCACTGAATTCTGTGCATTGAAACATAAAGGACTGTGGTGCCAAACCTCTTCGGAGCCCCACTGAAATGACACCTATCGGTTTCATATCTACTTCTATTTATAGTTATATCTATTTCTCTTTCTCTCATCTTTCCAAGGAAATTACCTTAGAAACAGATACATTTACAGATTCACATGGTGAGGTCTCACATTAAACAGAGTATGCCCGCTTTGCTGAAATAGTTCTAAAAAGTGCTTATCTTCACTCCTGCCAATAATATGTGAGAGCTTATCTCACTGAACTCTTGCAAGAATATTTATTATAGTTTTGTCCTGTTTGCTTCAACTTGAAGGATAAAAAGCAATACAAAGCAAAACAGTAAAGCCTTTTCTTGATGACTATTGGTAGAAGTTGAGAACTTTTTACGTTTATTCGCTTTGCGTAGCTTCACCTCTAATTCCTGTATTTGTGGCTTTGCTCATTATAAGTAAAATTTTATTAAAGTGTGTGGTATTAGACTTATCAGAAATTAACAAATAATATTTTCAAGTGTTGTTTTTAAGATTTTGTTCATAATGTAATGTTCATAATGTAAGAATAAATGTTATAGATTGCTTTTTAGTCAAATCTGTAAAATTTTTAATGACATTATACTTATAAGTTCTTCCATGACCCAGAGAATAAATATAGAATCATAAACACGCATTTTATATTTTTCTTGTTTTTAACGTGCAAGGACTATTTTCCAAATGGTCAATGAGATGTTCTTCACAACTGATAGTTGGCCCAGTGCTAGTTTTGGGTTCAACACATTGTCATTTTTCCTGCAGTAATTCTCAAATATAATAAAAAAATCATAGGCTGAGCACTTGCTATGAAAAAGTTTACAAGCCTGATTACCAACTCTCATGAAGTTTGAAAAATAGAAAGTATTAATGATTTTCTTAATAATTAAAATAGAATAAATTAGTATTTTTCTAAATTTTAATAGTAATTACACATTACTCACTAATTTCACAGATATATTTGTATTTGTTCCAAAAATTATTTAAAAAGCCCAATGCTTCACCATGGCTGTCAATTTCACTTTTTCCTCCATGTAGAATGTCTCTAAAGCTATTAGAATCTTTGGTTATTAAATTCAGGTATAAGTTCTGGCACTTGGGATTTGGGCTAGAACCATAGAAAACTCCAGTGAAGCTGCCTCTACTTTGATCCCAAATTAAGAAACATTGAACTATGTAAAAAAATGAATTTAGAGACATTCAGAAAAAGAAAAATATTCAGAAGAACATTTTCCAGTTACAAGTTAAAATCATCTTTATTATACTTTCTTTATAGCAAGGAAATGAAAGTTCTCAGGTAAGACCTGATATTATGGATTAATGAGAATTCTATGCTCAATGAATTAAATAAATGTATATCTCTTCCCCTTCCATATGTTTCCTATTTAGCATTTTACTTTCCAGTCAGTTAGAAGTGTTTTTAGTTGTTTTATTACTTAAGCAATGGTTTAAAAACCTTCAACATCCCTTACAGTATTAAAATTATAGAATATCATCTTTACTATGTGTGTTGTATGTATATATGCATATATATATATACTGAAAATCATCTAAGTGTTGTGCCTTTAGGTCTGAAAAAAATAAACACGTAGAAAGAATAGTTTTTATAGTACGTATTTGCATATATGCAGGTTAAAAAATATGGACATTTTGAGCTTAGTGGCATGCAGAACGATGATCCTAGTGAAGAAATGAGGCAATTTCAGATGGTTGCTGGAGGAAGAATTTGTAAATAATTGTCTCCCTACCAGTAGGATAGTTGCCTTCAAAGTAATTTGATATGTACTTCTTTTCAATTTGTTTCTTCCTATCTGGATAGGGAATTATCTAGTGGATATGAGTGCAGCTTGAAGGAGAGAAGCATCGTAAAAGACAACTTTTTCTACTCCACCCCATCACTGCTGGGAAATCCCTTCAAGTATCCAGATTTATATAATGACATTGGGGTGGATTCCCCATCTCATCTCCATCTCCTATAACCACTGGGCAACTGAACCAAAGCCACCATGATTCTGGGAAAGGTGTGCCTCCTTGGGCTACTGCAGCACCACATGATTGCTCTCTGCTTTGATGTTTCTCTAATTTGGGGCCTCTGGGACTTTTCTTTCGGAATGATCATCCATGACTTTCAAGGATGCTTTGTTACATTTTAGGCAGCTTTTCTAAGTTTTTATTTTGTTTTATTTGTTCTTTTTATTTTTCTATCACAAAGATTTGTAGGTAATCTTTTCACTATTGTCAGAGCATATGGAGGGTTTTGACCATTTTTCTCAGCCATCTATTTGAATGTAACTCATGCTGGTTTGGTCCTCATCATTTCCATAAGAACCTAACCTCTACTTTATTTATTTACTTTTAAAGTTTGAGTATCAGCACAGAATGCCTGCAATCCAGGTTCTTGCAAGAGCATATAACCTTGAATTACTTTTGCCTGCCTGGGAGAAACAACATTCAAGGATGAGTGCAAGAAAAGTAATCCAAAATTACTCAAAATTCAAAACTTTAACCACAGTTCAAATCAGATCATCAGGAAGTACAAATTCAAGACTCTTGTTTCAACTTTTATGACATTTTATTTTTATATCTCACTCTTCAATTGTATCAATGGATGCTATTAATAACTGCATGGAAATCTTTATTTTTGCTATTATAGGCAGGATATTGAGATTATTTTCCACAAGATCACTTTTGCTGAGCAATTCGTTGTTATTTCATGGACACAGTGAATCTTAAAAGTGATCATGTTTTCCTTATTCTTTACCTATATGGAAGTACAACTTATTTAGCTTTTTAGGCCTTATGAATGCATTTACACATTATAAAAATACATTTGTCATATTATAAGTACACCTTTTATTTATTAGTTTATTAATTATTAATATTCATATTAATATTTAGGGCTTCTCCGGTGGCTCAAATGGTAAGGGATCTGCCTGCAATGCAGGAGACGTGGGTTCAATCCCTGGGTTCAGAAGAATCCCTAGAGAAGGGCATGGCAACCTACTTCAGTATTCTTGCCTGGAGAATTCCATGGACAGGGGAGATTGGTGGGCTATAGTACATGGGGTTGCAAAGAGTTGGACATGACTAACACTTTCAATATCAATATTTTAAATATTTTGTACTTATAAAAAGACTTCAAATACTGCATAAAGTAGAATAATTGTAAATAAAATATTGGCATTATATAATATCATATATTTGAGATTGTTGGGGAATTATAATCAAAAACAATATCTTCCCTCAACCTGAAATTCCTCTCCATAAAGAGAGTAAACAAAAATAACACACATTTATTATTGAATAAACATTAAAGCAGAATGTGATGTGTATCACAGACAATCTAAGAAGAGATTTTCAAACCGAAAGATTACAGAGACACTTCCTTACATAGACAAGAAGATACAACCCATTGCATACACGTTTTCAAATAATTGTAACTAGTCCTCAGGTAAGAGGACTTGATGGCACCACTGATAGCATATAGTTTATCCTGATTTTACCTGGTAACTGCAGTAAAAATCTGTCAGTTGGTTTTAATCAGAGGAAAAACAAGCTTCTCAAATGTTTATGACAGGAGGTAATTTTGCATCAGTTCAGTTCAGTTCAGTCACTCAGTCATGTCTGACTCTTTGCAGCCCCATGGACTGCAGCACGCCAGACCTCTGTGTCCATCACTGACTTCCAGAGTTTACCCAAACTCATGTCCCATTGACTCAGTGATTCCATCCAACCATCTCAGCCTCTGTCATCCCTTTCTCCTCCCACCTTCAATCTTACCCAGCATCAGAGTCTTTTCAAATGAGTCAGCTCTTCGCATCAGGTGGCCAAAGTATTGGAATTTCAGCTTCAACATCAGTCCTTCCAATGAACACTCAAAACTGATCTTCTTTAGGATGGACTAGTTGGAGATCCAATCAGTTTGGCATAGTTAGGTTCTTAAGGTTCTTTACAAACTGGAAGATAAGGGCACTATCTTCTTTGATGTTTGCATTTCAAAGAGATGGATCCTAGGTTCTTGAGAAAGACATTTCTGAGTCCCAAAGCTGACAAGACAGGAGGAGAAGGGGATGACAGAGGATGAAATGGTGAATGGCATCACTGATTCAATGAACAGGAGTTTGAGCAAACTCCAGGAGATAGTGAAAGACAGGGAAGCCTGGTGTCCTGTAGTCCATGGGGTCACAGAGTTGAAATGAGCCACTGAACAAAGACAAAAGCCAACAAAAGCCTATGTAGTCTTAAGCATTTTCTGAGGTAACTGCTCTAAAAAAGGAAGGGAAGAAAGTCTTTCCTTATTTTCAACAGAGAGGATTAAGCTTGTTGTTTTTAATTTGCATTTTTACCCTTACAAATTCATAAAGAGTATGTGCTCAGTCATGTTCAACTCTTTGGGACCCATTGGACTGTAGCCCACCAGGTTTCTCTGTCCATGGCATTCTCTTGGCAAGATTACTGGAGTGAGTTGCCTTGCCCTCCTCTAGGGGATCTTTCAAACCCAGAGATTGAACCCAGGTCTCCCACACTGCAGGCAGATTCTTTCTGTCTGAGTGAATAAATATTGGGTTGGCCAAAAAGTTCATTTGGGGTTTTCTGTAACATCTTATGGAAAACCTAGATGAACTTTTTGACCATCCCAATAAATAAAACTAATTATATATTTCACAAAATATAGTTACTTACTTAAATAGTTAAAATAGCACAAAATAACAGATTACAGGTAATTTCACTATATCATTACCTCATAAAAAACAGCATTAGATGGTCTGGAATATTGGGCACATTTTTCACTTACAAATGAGAACATAATCAATTGATTGGATCATAGGCCAAATCAAAGATGACCTAATCTACAACTTGAATGAATTATATCAATAGCTCAAATTCTGGTTCCTAACAGGAGAGTTTAATGCTACAATGGCCTGGTGATAAGGAAACTCTCCTTCTTACTCCCCAGCTCAAAACCAAACTTGAGAGTATGAAAAGTGGAAGTTTGTCATGGTGTACTGCTGTTTCTCTTTCTGTGTTCCTCTATCACTTTCTTAAAAGATAAATTGAGGCATATTAATATTTTTAGAAATTATTTGAGCAAAAGTTGATTTGAATTGGGCAGTTCGCTCTGCTGATGGGAACTGAGGGTAAATTTTTATAAAAATAAAGCAGAAGAAAGTCAAAAAAAAAAAAAAAAGACTATTCACTTGCTATAGCTGAAACCCTTGCTGGCTCTTTGTGATTGATTGTCTTTAGGTTTCAATTTCATAAACTTCAGGCATTTACAGGCTTGGATTTTAGTTTGGGTGTCATGGCATTAGAGGCACCTGACTCCTGTGGCCTCCTTGTTTAACAACTTCTTTTTATGCCTCATTTCAATACCTTATCATATTATGTGAAATTCAATTTGTGTTTTACTATCCCCCATTTAAGCTTCCCTGATGGATCAACAGGTAAAGGATTCAACCTGGAATGCAGGAGACACAGGAAACACGGGTTGATCTTTGAGTAGGTAACATCCCCTGGGGGGAGCAATGGTGACCCACTCCAATATTCTTGCCTGAAAATCCCATTGACGGAGGAGCCTTATGGGCTACAGTCCAAAGGGTTGTGAAGAGCCAGACTCGACAAAACACACGCACACATGCCCCCCCTCAACTATTCAATGTACATAATAACTAAATGTTCCTGCTACCCTTTTCTATGTAAATCTCCACCCCACTTTTTTTTTCTGTGCATCTATCTAGGCTAAGTATGGGAAGAAAAGCAACCTAATTAAACAAATTCAAATATATGTTTGTATGGCTGAAAAAAACCTATACTCCTCTCAGACATATAATTTTCAAAGGAAAGATTCACTACACCAAAAGAATCCCCAAGCTTTAAAAATATAGCGGTATACGAAAAGGATGCATAAGTGTCAGAAGACATTGTGTGTGCAGCAGTGTTAACAAGCAGACCATTAGCTCCATTTGGTATCTTCTTTGTCTTCAGTTAAGTTTGTCTAAATTATTTTTGGCTTTCCTGGCTTATAGGCATGTGCCTCTTTCCTACTCTTGTATTGAAACACAGATTTGCCCAAGATTTTTCTTGCTTTTGGTTTCATTGCTTCTCCAGTGGAGTGGCAAGGCTCGTGCAGTCAGAAAGCAGGGCAGAGTAGAAGTGGTTATTTGTGTGAGCACATTTTTGGTAAGTGACTATAAGTAAATGACTCATCAAACAGATACCCAAGAAAACGAGTTTTTCTATCAAAACATGAGTAAATGCTGCTGGGAAGTTTTTTTTTTTTTTTTTTTTTTTAAGAAAAATTACATATAGTTGGTCCTCTGTCAAAATCAATTTAATTGAAGGATAGAAAACATTACCCTTCAATTCCACTTTAGAGTACAAAAAATGGTAACTGCTTTCCTTTGTAATTGTCTTTATCACTCATGTTACAATTAGTTTAGACTAATCCACCTCTCCCTTATTAAGAGCAGATATATTACAAAGCAGAGAGAAAAGAGCACTCATGTGTTGAAAAAATTATGTATGAAATTAACTGTCTAAATCTAAATTCTCTTTTGTTTTAATAATAATAATAAAGGCTTAAGTTTCCTTTATTTCCAAAGAAATAGAAAGATGCTGCTGAGTTTTTGAAGGTATATCAAGAGATGAGACTTCATTTACTAGACAATTAAAAATGCTGTAGTGAAGGAAGAACCATGCTAATAATGTTTTTCTCCCCTTGAGGCAAGAAAGTGAAAAAAAATTAGTGCAGGCTGATGAAAATTAGATTTTTACCCTATCCTTTCACCAACACAATTTTTGTGCCCATAAGATGCCATAGAATGAAAACGAAATCACAACTTATTTTATTTCACTATTTTAAGTGTATAGTGTTTTATTATTTATAAATTTAATTGAAATCCATATATTGGGGCTCTTTCATCTGCACGAAAAATGGCACATTTTTCTATTAAAAAAAAATTTGGAAGTATAAGTTTTCTACTTCTTAGCTCATTTTAAACTCTTTCTTAGAGTCTTAAAAAGATAGATTTAAATATCAGAAGAAACATTTTTATACTTATATAGAAGGCAATAGATGCAATAATTGAAATGCAAACAAAAATGCAAATGTTGATTACAGTTTAGTGGTCAGGTGACTTTTATGGACTATCTTATGAAAAACAGGTTTAATTTTACAAGCACAGATGGGAATGCTGAGTGTTTCAAGCAAGTGCATTGGAGGCAACGGTGCAGTTTGAAACATTGAATGGCTTCATGTATCTGCTTGGTGTGTGCTTCTAGACTTGTACACATCCTCTACATCAGACAGAATAACTTTAAACAGCAATGAGATTGTGCTTCTTTCCCATAGCACTTCAGCAGGCTGCTCTAATCCCTGTGGTAAAATTCTCTAGACAATAAGACCCTACATGATTCAGCTCTTCCCAACCTCCCCTTCCTGCTTGCAGCCCTCCTCTTTCTCTGTAGTCCAACTACACCCAGACTCTTTCATCTCCTCTAAGAGCTTTGTATATTTTCTTTCTTTGTAATACTCTACCCCTGGCTTTGTGTTTGGTTTTCTCTATTGTTTAATTTTCATTGTTCAGCTTAACATTAACCTCCTCAGAAAAAGGTTTAAATCACTTTCAAGGCACCTGCCACCATTTATTGTCCCCCTAAGTACTCATTCACTTATTGATTAATTAGCTGATTGACAGATTCACTGCTTTCCTGTCTCTCTCACAAAATGTATAGCTCCATAAATACAGGCAACATCTTTGTCTGGTTAGTTCAATATTTAGTTCAGCACTACCATGGAGTCAGGGTTCTGAGAATATGTGAAGATTTAACTATCATTGTATTTAGAGAATGATGAGTTAGACTAGAGAGAGATTTTAGAATCTGTCCAATGAAACACTGTTCTATCTATTTAAGACAGAAAATGACTCTAGGGATTGAAATGAGAGAGAAGACTTTGGGGAAACCACCACGATAATCCCCAGAATGTTCATCAAGAGTTGCCCAAGAGACACAGATTACAATCTTGTCAAGTGAGGTGAAAAGGAGAGTGGCTCTGCCTACAATCCAGACAGAGATTCCAGGAGAATAAGCAGGTTTAATTTACAAAGATCAAGGCCACTTTTCCTTTTCACCTCAAAACTGATTCTGGCAGTAAATCCAGGTAGAGATATCCACAGGTGTTTGGCATTAGGAGGTAGATTTTTAGGTAAGTGGGTAAATTGGAAAACAATTGGATATTGTGTTGAACAAGTGAAATGCCCCTAAAGGTAATTTCTGTAGTTTAATGTAACTTCAGCAGAGTTCAAGAAACACTGTTCACTGGTTTGTATATAATTCTGTTGTTGTTATTTAGTTGCTAAGTCATGTACAACTATTGTGCTACCCCATGGACTGCAGCCTGCGAGTCAGCCTGCTACTGGAGTGGGTTGCCATTTCCTTCTTCGGAAAATCTTCCCAACCCAGGAATTGAACTTGCATCTTTTGTATTGACAGGCAGATTCTTGACCACTGAACCACCAGGGAAGCCGTATATAACTACAGGCTTGTAATACTTCTGATCCAGTCAACTCAGATTCTGTTAATTATATGTGTGAAACTGAATAGATATAAAAACATTACTCTTCAATTTTTTTGTACTTTCTTTGGCAGGATGTTTGGGAAAACTGAAATATCTATGTTCCTGCTGCTGCTGCTAAGTCACTTCAGTCATGTCCGACTCTGTGCAACCCCATAGATGGCAGCCCACCAGGCCCCTTCATCCCTGGGATTCTCCAGGCAAGAACACTGAAGTGGGTTAGGTATTCTTAAAAATTTGGGCTTCAGTTAGAGAATTTGGTTTAATGCCACCCATGTCATCCTTCTTATTCCCATTTGTCCATCTACAGATCAGTGCATTACTGTTCAAAACTGTTCAGAAGCTGAAGGCAGCACTTGCCAAAGAGATATGTAAAGACAAAAAGACTAAAGATGCCACAATATGCATTTGTTACAAGGAAAAGGCATATGTTAGTAGTAAAATTAGTAAAATGTGGGCACTTATTAAAGGAATAACTGAGGTCAACAAAGGCAGTCTTCTAAGAGCACAATAAGGACCTGGGAGCTGGGGTTCCAGTGAGTGCTGCTTTCTGAAGAACATCAGATTCAGGAAGAAAATTCAATGTATTTTGAATGTTTTTTACAACTTGGAAAGCCCATTTTCTTGTGTAGTGCAATTCTGCATCCTGCTGGGGGGGGGGGTGGGGAAACTGCTGAAGATAAAGAGTCACAGAAAGAGCAGTTAAAGGAGCAAATTGCACAAGAAAAGAGCTGAACAAAGGAAGATTTGGCATGCCTAGGAAAACTGCATCTCTTCTGGGTAATCTGTCTTGCACCAGCTTTATCAAAACTAGATGTACCAGGTATGATTGGTAGATACAGAGATAGCAATGCTGTTTGTATGGTTTTCTTAACATAAAAACAATTTTTGTGGTTCCAGTTTCTGTAAAGCACCTGCTCACATTTATTGATGTGTAACTCATTTGGATTTGGGGGGAAATAACATTTTCTCTCTTTCCTTTTAAAATTTACTAGTTTAGGTACAGAAGAATGGTCTTGTTTATATTCTGTGTTTGTGGATATGCATTAACATGCCCTGTGTTGTATTTATCCTCTACGTGACATTTTTTTAATAACCAAAACTCAGTTAAGTAACTGTGGCTTGTTTGCCCTTTCTTATTACTGTCAAGTCCTTTCTGCCCTGAATCTGTTAAAATATTTTCCTCCTATTGACTTTTCCCTCTTGTAACGAGCATTTCTCTCCTATGTACCTGATATTTTCATTTTTTTCCCTTTGAACTCACAACTCCAAGGGTCACAGCCCAACTGAACTGCATTAAAGGCCATGTTTTCTTTGCCCATTCCATGTGTTATCTATGACAGTAATTCTGTGAGGCAATGTGAAAGAATCTTTCAAACTATTTAAGCTCAACCTGAAGATAAGTTATGTGTGGATGTGTACTCAGTAGCTTCAGTTGTGTCCAACTCTTTGTGACCTCATGAATCATAGCCTGCGGGTTCCTCTGTCCATGGAATTTTCCTGGCAAGAATACTGGAGTGGATTTCCATGCTCTCCTCCAGGGGATCTTCTCAACCCAGGAATCAAACCCATGTCTCCTGCATCTCTTGCATTGCAGGAGGATTCTTTACTGGTGAAACACCAGAGAAGCCCTAAGATACTGACATCATATTTCTCTGCTCTAGAATTCCTTGCTTTTTTCCCTTCTACACTTAGATCTTTATTTTCCTATCTTACTTTTATTAAAGATTAAGCTTACTTTATTTTCTTACTTTTCTTAGAGATTAAAGCCTTTAGAAATCTTTTTAATAAAATTGTTCTATTCTTATATTATGCAAGCATACTTTTACATTATGCAAGGCAACTTTCATCCTAGTCAATCCATGTCACAGGGAAACAGAAAATATTCTTCCTAGATTTTATGATTGGTTTAAATTTAGAAATACACAGAAAAGTAGACATATTTTGGCAAATTTTATCTAATTCAATTAAACAAACCTTGTCTACTTGTTTAGCCTTGCTGTCATTGTTCAGTCACTCAGTCGTGTCTGACTCTTTGTGGCCCCTTGGACTGCAGCACGCCAGGTTTCCCTGTCCTTCACCATCTCCCAGAGCTTGCTCAACCTCATGTCCATTGAGTCGGTGATGCCATCCAACCATCTCATCCTCAGGTTTATCTCTCAGTGAGAAAACTCTAAGTTGACTGTAAGAGACAGACTTAAAGTCTCATACTTGCTGCATGAACAAGTCTGGGACTTAGGTCTTTAACTTCTGCAGTTAATAGCCCCAAAGAATTTCATATTGTTATTATAATAAATGTTTTGTTATCTTCATCATTTTTCAATGCAGTTTCTTTCCACAACTGTTCTGCTTTCTCACCACTTTATTGTCACATTATTTTTCCACAGTTAACTTCCTGGACAAATAAATGTGGTGGATTTATGCAACTGTGCTTTAGAGCAAGACTGGCCATTTTAGCTAAGACTGCACTCACTGGTCATCCTGTGAGAAGTGGCATATTCTTTGGCAGGAGTTTCTAAGGCTTTTGTGATCCATCACCCTGACTCAGCATGGTCTCCATCACCTTATGGTTTTCAGATGATATAGAATATTGAAATGGAGACAGAAATGGATAACTAGAAAAAAAGAATTGCAGAACCCTGTACAACAGTTTTATGATTATGATACTTTCATATTTATTATCAGTCAATTAAGAACATTTTACTATTAAAAAAAGATCTTTGAAATGTGCTTTCAGTTGGAAAATACTTTGAGTATTTTGAAAAATCTTTGGCATTATCATTATGCGAAGGAAAAAATAACCAGCCCACAACTTTAGAAGATAGAGTGTATTTACATGGTGTAAAGATAAAACATCTGCAAGATCATTTTCTAGTTTTCTTGAATATCATTACTTGATACCCTGCCAAGCTTTAATGTCAGTTTCCTTTAATACAAAGGGACCTTAGCTATGCCTCAGAAAGACATACATGAGGCTATATAGCTTTAAAAATTCAAGAAATATTTTCTGTTCAAATCTATGATCTATTACCATGAATTTGTTTTGATTTTTTATCTAGTAGAGGAAAGCCAGTCTATCCATGAAGCGAGACAGATTTCAAAACATTGCAAAGTGGTTCTTCATCTTTAATGTGGACCTGGGAACATGTGTGTCCACTGGAGCCCTGATGGTGACAGTTTGGCACTGTAGGAAAAGATTAATGACACAAGAAACCGCCAGCATGGTGCTTGCTGTGCCTTTTCTATATTAAGGCACAAATTATTTGTTTTCCCCTTTGCATTACTCTCTGCTTCTTGATTTAGTTGGAATTTCAAATAGCTGATGAGACTACCATTTTTCCTTCATGACTGATATCCAGCAAAACAAATTTCCCTTGAAAGGAGTAAAACAATTTCTATTCACTAGGATTTTTAAGAATATGTCTCCTTATCCTCACTTATAAACTTCATCTTTGGTAATCTCTAAATTAGCCTCTAATCTCAATGGGAAAAAATGAGGCTAGCCCTAAACTAAAATGCTAGACCCATTCTAGCCTTCAGTAGATGTAACCAAATGTGTTTGTATCTCTAAAAGAGTTTCTAGGGGAACTAGTTATTTCTGTGCCATGCTAAAAATAACATGAAATACAAAGGGGTTAGTAAGAGAATATGATTACTGGAAAGAACTGTGGAATGTTGTATTCAATAAAGTAGAGGAGATGCTCTTTAAAGCTTTCTGGTTACTGGCTGCACTCACGTCTAATACAAACGCTGGTCCATTTAGTCACATATTTGCACTTGTAATGGATTTGGTGAGTGAAACAGCATTCTGTCTGTGTAAACTGAATAGCTTGACAAAACACTGCACACTTGTCACTAACCACCCTTCAGAACTGTAATTGGGAGGGAAGGTTGTAAAACCAACATGACTTTAGATGTCTTAACAGCCAGAGGATGACTGTGACATACTTTATAATAAAGTGTCATTTTCCAAGATACATAGAAATCAGTTGTATTTACTGTGCACCAAATCTTTTTTTTAGACCCAACCAAATGACAGTGTCATGCCTGTACTGCTGCATGCATAATTCAAATCATTTTTTACCACGTCTTACTCTAGTCAGACCAAGGTGGGTGGTCCCTCAGGGAGCACTGCTCTCTCTTTGACCTTGGTCATGAATTACCTGTCAAAGGTGAGATTTGATATTTTAGCAGAGATTATACAAGGTTTTCCATAAATAAGATCTGAAGAAACTGGAACCATACCTTTACATTTCTAAAGCTT
This sequence comes from Connochaetes taurinus, assembly GCA_006408615.1. Classification (NCBI taxonomy): domain Eukaryota; kingdom Metazoa; phylum Chordata; class Mammalia; order Artiodactyla; family Bovidae; genus Connochaetes; species Connochaetes taurinus. Next base: position 38,732 of record SJXO01002334.1, read on the forward strand.
TCTGTAAATTGAATTTGGTATTAATCAAAAGGATCATCAGAACTCCTAGAGATAAACAAGGGAATGCTGTGCTCTGGGGAATTTTTAATACATATATGAATTATACTGAATATCAGTGGCCTGTGCAACTGCAGAAAAGAAAATTGGAAAGGACTATAGCTTACCTTACAATCATCCTGCTCATTTCCTTGCTCTTCTCATTAGTCACACAAGAGAGTATAAAATGAAAGTAAGTAATGTTAAATGGCCAACAATGTTAAATGATGCAAATAGACTTCTAATAAAAAAAAGTCTACTACGTGAAGACAGAAGGTTTTCATTGGTATTCTTTATATTTCAGCTTTTAAAAATTATATTTCCATTTTCAAGAATGCATAGTACAAATTCCTTTTGTTCCTGAGTGTTAACATGATAATGATATGTAAACACTTGGTACCAGAAATTCTGCAATTAAGAGGTCCCATGTTAACTGTAATTTTTGATAGGTGTCTACCTGCCATATACTATCAGTTCAAGGAGCATTTCTTAATGTTAGAATATGAGTTTAAATATTCATTTTAAACCAAAAGAATAGTTTTTTTTGTATGAAAATATTATATCATGCTAAAAATTTCAGAAAGTATATGTCAAATGTAATTTCCAAATACTTTTCAAGAGCTATGACAAAGCACATTCAAAGGCAAGGATTAGAAATTATTTAATCTATACATCCACTCCAGTACTTGCCTGGAAAATCCCATGGATGGAGGAGCCTGATAGGCTGCAGTCCATGGGGTCGCTAAGAGTTGAACACGACTGAGTGACTTCACTTTGAATTTTCACTTTCATGCATTGGAGAAGGAAATGACAACCCACTTCAGTATTCTTGCCTAGAGAATCCCAGGAATGGAGGAGTCTGGTGGGCTGCTGTCTATGGGGTCACACAGAGTCAGACACGACTGAAGTGACTTAGCAGCAGCAGCAGCAGCAGCAGCAGCATACATGCTTACCTGATGAATGATAGATGCTTCGGTGCTAATATTCATGTTAATACTTTTGCATTGTTAATAATTTTATTGTTTATAAAATATTTGTATGGATTAATCAGTACAAGATCCATGCTACTGAGATTAACAAATTAGCTTTTGCTTAATGTAACAAATGAAGTAGTATTTAAGGGTTTAGGTTTGTCCAGAAGGAGATACCATATAAAAAGTTGCTCAACCCCATGGATTATGAAGGAAATGTAAAATAAATTAAGGGAATGCTTTTACTTATTAGACTTTTAATATGCAAATATATATATCTCAGTTCAGTTCAGTTCAGTTGCTCAGTTGTGTCCGACTCTTCATGACCCCATGGACTGCAGCATGCCAGGCCTCCCTGTCCATCACCAACTCCCAGAGTTTACCCAAAGTCATGTCCATTGACTTGGTGATTCCATCCAACCATCTCATCCTCTGTTGTCCCCTTCTCCTCATGCCTTCAATCTTTCCCAGGATCAGGGTCTTTTCAAATGAGAAAGTTCTTCAAATCAGGTGGCCAAAGTATTGGAGATTCTGCTTCAGCATCAGTCTCCTTTAGAATGAACTGATTGGATCTCTTTGCTGTCCAAGGGACTCTCAAGAGTCTTCTCCAACACCACAGTTCAAAAGCATCAAATCTTTGGCATTCAGCATTTTTTACAGTCCAAATCTCAAATCCATACATGACCACTGGAAAAACCATAGCCTTGACTAGATGGACCTTTTTGACAAAGTAATATCTCTGCTTTTTAATATGCTGTCTAAGTTGGTCATAACTATCCTTCCAAGGAGTAAGTGTGTTTTAATTTCATGGCTGCAGTCACCATCCACAGTGATTCTGGAGCCCAAAAAAATAAAGTCTGTCACTGTTTCCACTGTTTCCCCATCTATTTACCATGAAGTGATGGGACCAGATACCATCATCTTAGTTTTCTGAATGCTGAGCTTTAAGCCACCTTTTTCACTATCCTCTTTCACTTTCATCAAGAGGCTCTTTAGTTCTTCACTTTCCTCCATAACGGTGGTGTCATCTGTATATCTGAGGTTATTGATATTTTTCTGGCAATCTCGATTCCAGCTTGTATAGTGCTAAATTTTGATAACCATTTGGGAAGAGAAGATCATTGACAGTGCTGGTGAAATGTAAATTGGAATGGTAAGTGTAGAGAGCAATTAGTAAGATTCATAAAACTAAAAATTAGCATTCTCTCAACATACAAAAATTTTAGTTGTCAGTACATAATGCTATGGGGTTTTTTCCCCAATCTTGCCCAATTTGATGGATGAAAAGTAATTTTATGGTGAATGTTTCTCCCCTTCCCTAAAACTCATTTGTTGAAAATCTACCCCTCAGTGTGATGACATTAAGAGGTAATAGGATTAAATGAGGTGAGGAGGACTGACCCTCATGAATAGGGTTGGTCTCCTTCTGAGAGTGAGGAGAGAGCTTACTTCCTTTTTCTCTCTTCCATTACATTAGAATACAACAAATCAGCCATCTGTAGCCTGAAGAAGACTCTCTGGCGACCCTGATGAAACTGGTACCATGATCTTAGACTTCTAGACTACAGAACTGTGAAAAGTGATATCTCCATTCTGTTTCAGATTTCTTAGTTTTAATTAAATTATAATCTTTACACATTTATTATATATTAGTATTTACTCCTCTTTGTTTTCTTTGCTCATTTTTATACTGAGCTTTCCTTATAATTTCTTATGTTTGGGAAATTATATTTTATAAAAGAAAGCCTCTAGGAACATATTCTTTCAGATGGACACATTTTTATAAAAATCAATTTTTATACTTGGTTACATAATCTATTTCATTAAGCATCAGAATCTTTATTTTTAAAGAAAATTTTTATTATAGAGAAATTTCAAACATAAAAAGTTAATGCATTGTGTTGTATTAATAGTGTAATTAATGTACTACAATGTTTCATAAAACTTATTAACCTATTCTAAATTTGTTTTTTATATACTCTCCTATATGAATCCTTTCAATATTATTTCAAATTCAAAATATCACATCATTAATAATTGTCCCATAAATATATTTGGTTTCTATCTCTAAGTAACAAGGATTCTTATTTTTTTTTTAACATAATTATAATATCATTTTAATATACCTGAAAAAACTATCAATAATTCCTAAAATTATCTATAGAGATTCAGTGTTCATAGTTCCCCACTGTCACATATATTATTTTATATTTTAAGTTAAAATTAGGTTCATATATTAAGAGTCATTTAGCATATCTCTTAAACTAAAGGTTTATATTCACCATGTTTCTATTTTGCATTATTTTGTTATCACTGACTCAATGGATATGGGTTTGGGTGGACTCCAGCAGTTGGTGATGGATAGGGAGGCCTGGTGTGATATGGCTCATGGGGTTGCAAAGAGTCGGACATGACTGAGCAACTGAAATGAACTGAATTGAACTGTTACATCAAAATAGTTGTTTTCAGTGTAGAGACTGCCATAGAGGGCATGTAGCTGCTTATAAATCTTGGTATTGCTTCTCATATTTTTCTGTCATCTGTATGTTCCTTACATGAGTAGTTTAGTTAGTCCTAGAGGATTGATCAGATTTAGGTTTGATCATGAGAAACACTGGCCTGGAAGAAACACAAGCTGGAATCAAGATTGCCGGGAGAAATATCAATAACCTCAGATATGCAGATGACACCACCCTTATGGCAGAAAGTGAAGAGGAACTAAAAAGCCTCTTGATGAAAGTGAAAGAGGAGAGTGAAAAAGTTGGCTTAAAGCTCAACATTCAGAAAACGAAGATCATGGCATCTGGTCCCATCACTTCATGGGGAATAGATGGGGAAACAGTGGAAACAGTGTCAGACTTAATTTTTTGGAGCTTCAAAATCACTGCAGATGGTGACTGCAGCTATGAAATTAAAAGACTCTTACTCCTTGGAAGGAAAGCTATGATCAACCTAGATAGCATATTAAAAAGCAGAGACATTACTTTGCTGACTAAGGTCCATCTAGTCAAGGCTATGGTTTTTCCAGTAGTCATGTATGGATGTGAGAGTTGGACTGTGAAGAAGGCTGAGCG
>SJXO01002334.1:43010-151035 GCA_006408615.1 Connochaetes taurinus
TCTTGAGAGTCCCTTGGACTGCAGGGAGATCCAACCAGTGCATTCTGAGGGAGATCAGCCCTGGCATTTCTTTGGAAGGAATGATGCTAAAGCTGAAACTCCAATACTTTAGCCACCTCATGCGAAGAGTTGACTCATTGGAAAAGACTCTGATGCTGGGAAGGATTGGGGGGCAGGAGGAGAAGGGGACGACAGAGGATGAGATGGCTGGATGTCATCACTGATTCGATAGATGTGAATCTGAGTGAACTCTGGGAGTTGGTGATGGACAGGGAGGCTTGGCATGCTGAGATTCATGGGGTCACAAAGAGTCAGACACAACTGAGTGACTGAACTGAACTGAATAAGTGTGTACCTCCATAAGAAGACCCATGAATTTTCCATTATTATTAATATTTATAATTTATATTATTATTTTCATTTGATATCTGTAATTATTATATATTTCCCATGACTTGTTACAAAAATCACTTTATGTATGGAGTAACAAAAATATTCTTTATCTTTTTCCAATATGTATATCTTTTATTATTCTGTGATTTTCCTTTTTATTAACATTTCTGTTGAAGTATAATTGGCACATAATACCTACACAAAATGTACAATTCTTTAAGTTTTAATGTTGGTATGTACCTGTGAAACCATGACCACAATCAAAATAATGAACATAGCCATCACCCTCAGATGTTTTTTTAATGCTCCTTTGTAATCTCCTAATTTCTATTCTATTGCTATATATTAAGTGACATTTTCTAGAATTTTACATAAATGGAAGCACAGCTTTTTAGATTTAAATATTTATAATATTTTCTCAATTTTTTCCTGGTTTCTTTCATTCAGCATAACTATTTTGAGATTTAGCCATTGTAGCATGCAAGAATAATTTATTTCTTTTTATTGCTGAGAGGTATTGAATGGATGCATCACTCTGTTTATTTGTTCAGGTGTTGCTGAGCATTTTAGTTGATTCCAGCTTTAGGCTGTTATAAATAAAGCTACTATCAACATTAGGTACAAGTCTTGTTATGAACATATGCTCTTATTTCTCTTGGGTAAATACCTAGCAGTGAAATGGTTAGATCAAATGAAGGGTGAATGTTTAACTTTTTAAGAAAATTCCAAACTATTCCAAAGTGATTGTACCATTTTAACAGCAATGTATGAGAGTTTTAGTCCCTCCAAATCTTTGCCAACACTTGTAATGATCCATAGTTGTCTGTAATCTGATGTGTGTCTTACATAATTTACTTAATTTGCATTTTTTAAAATGTTGAACCTATTTTCTTTGTGTGTTCATGTGTGTATATGTGTGTGTGTGTGTGTGTGTGTGTGTGTGTGTGTGTGTGTGTATTCTTGTATGTTATATGTATGCTTGCTCAGTCACTGAGTTTTGTGTGACTCTCTACAGCCCCAGGGACCATAGCCTTTCAGAATCCTCTGTTCATGGGATTCTCCAGGCAAGAATATTGGAGTGGGTTGCCATGTCCTCCTCCAGGAGATCTTCCCAACCCAGGAATTGAACTGAGTCTGCTGTATTTCAGGCAGATTCTTTATTGCTGGAGCCACCAGGGATTCAATATTCTTATATATTTCCATGTAAGTAAATATTTAGGGGGAAACCTTCACTCAGAAAATGAGACATAAGTTTGTGATTTCTAAGCAAGGTTTTTATTTTTTTATTATTAAAAATTTTTTTTTCCAAATCTTTGGTAACATTTTAAAGTGAAAGTGAAAGTCACTCAATTGTGTCTGACTCTTTGTGACCCCATGGACTATACAGTCTATGGAATTCTCCAGGCCAGAATACTAGAGTGGGTAACCTTTCCCTTCTCCAGGTGATCTTCCCAACCCAGGGATCAAACCCAGGTCTCTCGCATTACTAGTGGCTTCTGTAATATTTGAGCCACCAGGGAAGCCCAAGAATACTGAAGTAGGTAGCCTATCCCTACTCCAGGGTATCTTCCTGACCCAGGAATAAAATCGAGGTCTCTTGCATTGCAGGTGGATTCTTTACCAGCTGAGCTACCAGGGAAGCCCCCTAATATTTTAAAGAGTACTTAATTTTTGAAAATCTTTATTGTATAAAGTTTTCAGGTGGTATAGATACCACCAGTTTATTTGGGAGATTACTGCATTTTGTTGAGAAAGTATCTGATATCCAGCCTAATTTTATCTTAATTTCTTTTCCAGAACATTATGCTGCCTCTATCATAAATCATTCTGCTCCCTGCTGAGTACTTAATGTTTCCAGTATAGGTAGAAAATTATATCTCTTCTTTGTTTCAGCAAAACTAGTATGTAGCTCTTTTTCACTTAACTGGCAAGCCTAGTGCCTTAATCTTTGTTGTGTGGAAATTTGGGTTATGATTTACGTGTTGTATGTCTCTATTTCAAATAAAATACTAAGTTCATAAATGTTATTTGACTCATTTAAAATTCCAAAATTTTGTTTCTATTAAGTAATCCACAATTATAAAGATTTCCATTTTTTATGTGAAATTGAATTTACTGATTAGAATACCAACTGGCATGAGTATATTAATCTCAGGCTTATGACAATTTATGCTCTAAATTGTTTACCATAATTATATTACACTGTTATTTTAATGTCCACAAAACAAATTTTACAGGTCTATGATAAAAATGTTACATTAGTTTTCTAATGTTGCTTTAAAAAATTACCACAACTTCAGTGGCCTCAGTTCAGTTCAGTCACTCAGTCATGTCCGACTCTTTGCGACCCCATGAATCGCAGCATGCCAGGCCTCCCTGTCCATCACCAACTCCTGGAGTTCACCCAAACTCATTTCCATTGAGTCAGTGATGCCATCCAGCCATCTCATCCTCTGTTGCCCCCTTTTCCTCCTGCACCCAATCCCTCCCAGCATCAGGGTCTTTTCCAATGAGTCAACTCTTCGCATGAGGCAGCTAAAGTATTGAAGTTTCAGCTTTAGCATCAGTCCTGCCAGTGAACACCCAGGACTGATCTCCTTTAGGATGGACTGTTTGGACCTCCTTGCAGTCCAAGGGACTCCCAAGAGTCTTCTCCAACACCACAGTTCAAAAGCATCAATTCTTCGGCATTCAGCTTTCTTCACAGTCCAACTCTCACATCCATACATGACTACTGGAAAAACCATAGCCTTGACTAGACGGACCTTTGTTGGAAAAGTAATGTCTCTGCTTTTTAATATGCTGTCTAGATTGGTCATAACTTTCCTTCCAAGGAATAAGCATCTTTTAATTTCATGGGTGCAATTACCATCTGCAGTGATTTTGGAGCCCCAAAAGATAAAGTCTGACACTGTTTCCACTGTTTCCCCATCTATTTCCCATGAAGTGATGGGACCAGATGCCATGATCTTCGTTGTCTGAATGTTGAGCTTTAAGCCAACTCTTTCACTCTCCTCTTTCACTTTCATCAAGAGGCTTTTTAGTTCCTCTTCACTTTCTGCCATAAGGGTGGTATCATCTGCATATCGAGAACACAAGGTGTTATGTAAGTTGTTGTTGGTTTTTAATAGTTTTGTAGGTTATTATCCTGCAGTCATTAAATTGGAAGATTATTTCTCCTTGGAAAGAAAGCTATAGCAAACCTAGACAGTGCATTAAAAAGCAGAGACATCACTTTGACAACAAAGGTCCATGTAGTCAAAGCTATGGTTTTTCTAATAGTCATGTGTGAATGTCAGATTTGGACTATAAAGAAGGTCAAGTGCCAAAGAATTGATTTTTTTGAATTGTGGTGCTGGAGAAGACTTCTTGAGGGTCCCTTGGGCTGCAAGGAGATCCAACCAGTCAATCCTAAAGAAAATCAACCCTGAATATTCATTGGGAGGACGGATGCTGAAGCTGAAGCTCCAATACTTTGGCCACCTAATGCAGAGCTGACTCATTGGAAAAGACCCTGATGCTGGGAAAGATTGAGGGCAGGGGGAGAAGGAGGCAACAGAGGATGAGATGGGTAAATAGCATCACTGAATAAATGTACAAGAATTTGAGCAAATTTCATGTGAGATAATGAAGGACAGGGAAGTCTGGCATTCTGCAGTCCTTGCTGTCACAAAGAGTCAGGAACAACATCTGTGAAAAAGTCACAGAAGAACAAAAGATATTAATCCAAAATTTACAGTATTCAAATCTTACTGGGATAAAATAATGTTTGAGAAGGACTGTGTTCCTTTCTTGAGTCGTAGGAACAAATCTCTTTCTTTACCTTTTCTACCTTTTAGAGGCTATCACATTCCTTGACTCATAGCACCCTTCCTTCATCTTCAAAACTGGTAATGCTGACCCAGTTTCTGTCATCACATCTTTTTCTCTGACTCTCTTCTGCCTCAGTCTTCCACTTCTCAGGACCCTTTTGATTATGCTATGCCCACATGCATAATCTAGTATAATTTCTCTATTTTTAGATCTGCTGCTTAGCAACTTTAATTCTCCTTTGCTGTGCAAACTATGTAGTTTCCAAGGATAAGGACATGATTATCTTGGGAGGGGTGGCATTATTTTGCTTACCACAGTAACTGAAAAGAAAAGCCCATTTGAGGAACATAGGTGAGTCAGGAATTAGCCTCTCTGTAGCAACTCATGACAGATTAATGCTGTGGGAATTTGTGTTATTTTTAGTTTATTTTTAATTTATTATTTGTTTTAGTTTTAGTCCTTTTATGAATAATCTCTCTAGTTTATTTGTTTTATGATTCACCTGTATCAGGTCAACTCTAGGTATTGCAAATCTCAGTCAAATTAAAATAGAATTTTTGAGAATGGGGCTTAATTTCTCAAGTGATTAAAATTTGTCACCAGGGTTGAAAATTTAGGAATGATATGGTAGATAATGTGGTGACACTTGAGTTAATCAGCTTCACTCATTGCATCAAGGGCAAATAATAGCACAGATATACAAATTAAATATATTATGATCCTCAAATATATGGAGTAGAGTTAAAATTCTACTAAAAGCTACAACATCTGCCTCTGTATCTGATTCATGAAACTGGAGAATTTTCTTCTGAATTTCATGGGATGCCTTCACGTGTTTTGATGAATTGTGGAGATGAGATGAAGAATCACAGTTGAAACATACAAACCTGGAGTGAAGAGAATTTTTTTGTTTTGTTTTTTGAGTTGTTTTGAATCACTGAATGTAGGTTAGAGCGTCAGTTCTACTCATATAGTTTTCTTATGCAGGAGCCCTGGCTTCCTCCTTTAGAAAAAAAATGTATCTACCAGTAGATTTAGTATTTTCTTCCTTGTTTGACAAACAATAAGGAATTAAACATGCAAATGTGAGTCTGTTGTAAACAGAGATCTCTGGAAGCGTTCAGAAATCAAGCATGCCCAGTAGAGGCAAGGTTCAAGACCAAAACATGCAGGCTACAGCTCCGCAGCCAAGATAGCTGGCAGTCCAAATTCTCGACTGAATGGAACACAGTGAGAGGAAATCCTGCCTACGGTAGGCAGCGGGAGAGTTGGCAGATAAACCAGAACACCACTATGTGACATGATGGGGAAAGTATGTCGGCTATGAGAACAGAAATTCTTTCTTTCCTTCTGTTTCAAAATTTCTTATAATATTGAGTGTTTTTATCCCTTATACATAAAGGGGACTAGGAATGGAGATTTATTTCTAAAATATCCACATTTTAACAATCCCCAAAATCTGAATATTTGTATAATTCTTATACTTTTTTTTCAGTAATTGAGGTTTGCTTTATAGCCCTAGGCATGTATTAAGTTGCTTATGAAAAATACTTTTTTTTTTCTTTTAAACTTTTGCATAGTAACATGAATGCTCATACTTTTCTTCTGATTTTCTTCATTTCAAAAATTATTATTTGGGCTCCTGAGAATAAGTTAGATTTTAATATGTTCACTTTTTCTACAACTTTATTTGTGTGTAGCAAGCAAAGAAGCTATTTCTACAATGTGAGGAAAAGTTTCTCCTATGAGGTTTATGACAGATGAACACCAGCAGAAATGTTCTACAGAATAAAGGGATATATATCAGTATTTTATACATATCTTTTCTCAGTGTTGAGAAACCTAGAAGGATGAGGAAAAAATTTGAAAAAATAAATGTGAATCCAGATACACAGACACAATAGGTCAAAATAAAAGCCCAACTAACTGAACAAACCAGCAAAGATATATACACGTAGTCCTTTCTACAAATGTCTATGCTGCTGCTGCTGCTGCTAAGTCGCTTTAGTCATGTCCGGCTCTGTGCGACCCCATAGACAGCTGCCCACCAGGCTCCGCCGTCCCTGGGATTCTCCAGGCAAGAACACTGGAGTGGGTTGCCATTTCCTTCTCCAATGCATGAAAGTGAAAAGTGAAAGTGAAGTAGTTCAGTCGTGTCTGACTCTTAGCGACCCCATGGACTGCAGCCTACCAGGCTCCTCCGTCCATAGGATTTTCCAGGCAAGAGTACTGGAGTGGGGTGCCATCGCCTTCTCCAACAAATGTTCATAGCAATATGTAAATATGTTTCTATCTGAATAGATATAGAGACTGATACTTTCCTATGTGAATATTTCTTGTTCTTTATGGGTAACCATACTCATTTTCAAGTTATACAATAAAAATTTAAATATGAATGTGCAGTATTTATATGACCTCTTGCTTAACTTTAGATCCCATCTAATGGTACCTTAGCTTACCTGGTGTGAACTACCTTAGTTCTTTCCTTTTCTTTTATATCCACATCTTCTGATATGACTCAGAAAGGACTTTCACTCTCCTGACCTTTTCCTTGCTTCAGTGACAACAGCTCAGAGAATGAAGTGAGAGATGCAGATCTTCATTTCAGTTCAACTGTTACTAATTTCATATCCCTAAAACTGGTAGTATTGTGCAAAGAAGATGCAGATTCAGTTAGAATGCCTGCAGCTCTGGGTCAGGTAGGGTTACTATATTAATATTAATACAGATTGGAGAAGTGGATATAAAGCTTGGAGCTGGATGTCAAAGAAAATCTATCTGAGCATAATTCTAATCATCACTTTTTACTCATTGCAAGGAGAACATGGTTTCTTTAGAATTACAGGCACAGTCAGTAATGGAATTCTGAATGTCACATATATCTCCATAATGCTAGCTTTGTGTAATCTCTTTAATAGATAGATGGATGGATGGAGAGAGGATAGATACATAGATAGATAGGTATTAGTGATGGCTAGATAAACTAGAAGTCAGGCATTTTATGATACAAGCATAATTTTATGTATTCTTTGGCTACCCTTGTGGTTCAGTGGTTAAAGAATCTGCCTGCAATGCAGGAGACACAGGAGATGCGGGTTTGATCCCTGGGTTGGGAAGATCCCCTAGAGGAGGGCTTGGCAACCTACTCCAGTATTCTTGCCTGGAGAATCCCATGGACAGAGGAGCCCAGTGGTTTTCAGTCCATGGGGCTGCAAAGGGTTTGACATGACTTAGCGACTGAGCACACACGCACGCAGCTTTTATAGTTAGTTGGGTTACAAATTTTTCTTTATCCTATTCCACATATAATGATGATTTTATATTATCAGTTATCAGAAAAAGACCAATCTTAATTTCATTGCTCTCTTAATCAAGGGCTTCCCTAGTAGCTCAGACAGTAAAGAATCTGCCTGCAATAATGCAAGAGACCCGGGTTTGATCCCTGGGTGGGAAAGATCCTCTGGTGAAAGGAATGGCTACCCACTCCAGTATTCTTGCCTGGAGAATCTCATGGACAGAGAAACCTGGTGGGCTAGAGTCAGAAAGGACTGAGTGACTAACACGTTCACTTTTTTTTTTTTTTTTTTCATCTTCTCTTAGTTAAATAACATGAGACTTTGAAGAAATACAGATTTATCTGTAGCTAAGTTCTCCAATCGTCAGAAAGCTTAAGATTGCTGGAATTCATACCCGAAGAATTGATTGTTACAAGTAGAATGTTAGGGGATCATCCTCTCCTCCTCCTGAGGTGTGAGCATCTTTCATTTGTGTCTCTTTCATCTGGCCCAGACCGCTTCTGGAATGCCACAGGTACCCTGAGAGATAGGGAGCAGGTCTGACTTCTTAGGAATTCTCTTATATCAGCCAATGTGCCTTTGTCTGGAGAAGATTCCCTCACTTCTCCATGACACCTTGAGTAATGCCATTATCAAGGGGGGAGAAAAGCTTGTAAAATTTCATTAATACAATGCTTACAGTTTTCTAGAAAAAAAAAAAAGACAATTATTCTCCTACTCTTTTGTAGTCCAACCTAATAATTCAACCCTAACCATGTCTAAAATTATGCCATTTTATCCTATGGGTTTAAGAATGAATTCTGATAGCTAAGAAAATGATATATATTTTCTTATATAATCATGGCATACCATTTATATTTGATGCCATTTTCTAAAGTTCTTGGTTCTCAGTTTAAAGGTGCTTATAGCCTGGATGTGAAAAATTGACTTTAATATGAATGTAGTAAGTATCTTTTAAGCTTGTGTTTTCTTTCAAATTATATTCTGATCTAAAATTTTAAGATGCACTTCTGTTAGATTCTGAAATTTACTAGAATAGAAGATGATACTTCTTGAATTGTTTATGTAAGAACATTCTCTGAGTGGCTTGGGAGACATAAAACAAAGTCAGCTTGCTTAATAGGAAAAATCACTTTTGTATCTTCAATAAACTCATTTGTCAAGAAAACACTCAATGTTTGTGGCCCTACATGCCAGGAACATTACAGCAATGTCTAAGAATTTGAAATATCATATTTTCAAATTTAATTAGAAGCCAGTCATTTCCCTTCTCTACCATATATATAAAGTGTTCTTCTCAATTTTGTACTATTTTTAGTTCTCATATCACATGTGTAAACTTCCAATAGGTCTTACAGTGTTTGAAAATACTTTTAGCCCTAATATTTTTATTTCATTTTAGTTATTTGTCAATTAATCTTTTAAATATTTCTGGAATCATCATCCATAAGGAAAGCATTGTCATCAATAAGAAACAAGTATGCTCTAATAGCTTGGGAATTCCATGTCACAAAAGTATATCAACCAGAAATTTTCATGAATGCTGGGAGAAATTGTGATTGGGAAAAATAGCACCATTAAGAAGATAAATATCAATCATCCAGCTTAACAAATAAATGTAATTAAATGTCTGTTTAATTCCACATTTGGTGAAGAAGAAACATACATTTAAATGTCAGCAAGTACTTTTAGGCCCAGATCTTTTTAACAGAAAAATTTATTTGGCTAATGTTTGTCATCTGAAGTCAAAAAAATATTTCATTAGTCAATATCATTATCCACAATCAGAAGATGTATAAGCAGAAATTATATTTTACTGAAAATGGATAATAATTTTATCTTGATAGGTCAACTCAACATTCAGAAAACTAAGATCATGGCATTTGGTCCCATCACTTCATGGCAAATAGTTGGGGAAACAATGGAAACAGTGACAGACTTTATTTTGTGGGGCTCCAAAATCACTGTAGATGGTGCCTGCAGCCATGAAATTAAAAGATACTTGCTCCTTGGAAGAAAAGCTATGACCAACCTAGACAGCATATTGAAAAGCAGAGACATTACTTTGCCAACAAAGGCCCATCTAGTCAAAGCTATGGTTTTTCTGGTAATCATGTATGGATGTGAGAGTTGGACTATAAAGAAAGCTGACCACTGAAAAATTGATGCTTTTGAACTGTGGCATTGGAGAAGACTCTTGAGAGTCCCTTGGACTGCAAGGAGATCCAACCAGTCCATCCTAAAGGAAATTGTTCTTCAATATTCATTAGAAGGACTGATGCTGAAGCTGAAACTCCAATACTTTGGCCATCTGATGCAAAGAACTGACTCATTGGAACAGACCCTGATGCTGGGAAAGACTGAAGGTGGGAGGAGAAGGGGACGACAGACAATGAGCTGGTTGGATGGCATCACCGACTTGATGGACATGACTTTGAGTAAGCTCCGGGAGTTGGTGATGGACAGGGAAGCCTGGCGTGCTGCAGTCCATGAGGTCACAGAGAGTCAGACATGACTGAACAACTGAACCAAAAGGTTATTATATTTATATATCACTTTATGTACCATAGTAGCATGTGTTGCAGGGCTAGAATTCCAAGAAAAAGGTTTATTTAATGTGATTATTCCAGAGGATTCACTATATTATGCTTAAGAATTTTTATTATCTGACTTAATACTAAAGGGAAGGCAATTGTCACCTGTGCTTTTCAAGCTTGCAGAAAAATTCAAGGTTTATGTAATTATTTAATTACTGGGTATTAAAAAAAATTCTCATCAGAAATAGCTGACCAATACTTGCTTACTTAGTTTTTATTTCTCTGAGGAGGCATTTTGAACAGCAGTGTTTTCATTCTGTCATGCACACTGAGATTTATAAATGTGAATACATCTCACCAGTATTGCTATTTCTCAACAAAATATATTTTAATGGTAAATCTATGCTGCAAAATGTCAATGGCCTCATCATATACTCTTTGATAACACTTAAAGTGAAGGAAAGGAGCCTTATTTGTGTTGTTTAAGGAAAAATGCATCAATTCATGTCGTATACATTTATAGGACATTCAGCGTGCCAGGTAACACACTAGTTGCTGTGGTAATGATTTATTTCATCAAAAACCTTGAAATCAAGTAGAGGTCTTAAGATGTATATGCAAATAATTATAAAGTAGAGTAATATGATTAAAATAATGTATTCACTATGCTGAAATAACTTCATAAGCAGCTAAAAGAAAACAATCTATGAACCCTTCAGAGTGGGGAGGCACCCTGTCTGGACTTTGAAAAATGTGTGGGATTTCTATTCAGAGTATTGTGTGGGGAGTGCAGTGTTAAAGAAATTAAAGAAAAGGAAGAAAAGCAGTATGAAGAAAGTCATGGAGGTTTAAAAAAAAAAAACAAAACACAAACCATGTTTGAGGTTGGCAAATAGCTTGTTTGGAATGAGAAACTGTCAGAAAAACAGGCTAAATATTAGATCTGCCATGTTTACCCTTGAATGTCAACTATAAGAGTTCTATTTTTCCTGAAAGTTATAGTGAGTCACAAAAGATTTTGAGGAGGGGAATAAGAAAATCAAAAGTATGCTTTAGAAAACCAAGCAGGTAGCATCATGTAGTATTAATTGGATGGGATGAAGCCTTCAGTCAGAGAGGTCAGCCAGGGCCATACTGTAGTAGCCCAGATATTAAGCAATACCAGAGAAAGCTAAGCTAGAGTAAGGAAGAATAAAAAGAAATTAATCATAAAATGTTCGTGAATGTAGAAGCTCAATTGCCATTCTTTTTTTGTGTTTTGTCTGAAGAAGAAGGGGTGGGAAAGGAGCATAAATGATTCATAAATCTGTAATCTGGTTGCAGAATTAGATTAGAAAGCACTCTATACCTCATTGAGTTAAAATCTCTAATTTTCCCATTCAAATCACTAAAAAGGAAGAAATTGAACTGCATTCCAGAATCACATAACTTATGCTAAAGGTAGATTTGAACACAGTCTTATTTTTTAACACAATCTTTTTTTTTTTTTTTTTTTTTTAAGATTTACTTATTTATTCAGCCTTGCTGCTTCTTCATTGCCGCATGTGGGCTCTCTCTCATGGCATTGTTGTTGTGTACGGGCTTCTCATCGCAGGGGCTTCTTTTGAGGAGCACTGGCTCTAGTGCATGGGCCTTAGTAGTAGTGGCATGCAGGTTTAGTTTACCTGTGGCACGTGGGATCTTCCTGGATCAGGGATGGAACCCATGTACCCTGGATCGCAAGGTAGACTCTTAACCATGAGACCATCAGGGAAGCCCTCACACAGTCTTTTGATTCTGTCTTAGAGTTAGTTTCATTACACTGAAATATTTCCCAAGGGCAAGAGTAGGTTAAAAGGCAAAAGATTTGAGTGGAACTATGAAGGAGACAGGTGGAAATATTGAACCAGGACTTAGGAGACATCAGAGATGAGAATGAAGATTTTGTGATGACTCAGAGGAGGTGAAACTGACAGTATAAAGATTAATGTTAACTCAAAAAGAATGAGTATAGCAATACCTTAATAATAGCTAGCTTTGTGTGCATGCTAAATTGCTTCAGTCGTGTCTGACATTTTGCGACGCTATGCACTGTAACCCTCCAGGCTCCTCTGTCCAAGAAATTCTCCAGGCAATGATACTTGAGTGGGTTGCCATTTCCTTCTCCAGGGGATCTTCCTGAGCCAGGGATCGAACCCACATCTCTTATGTCTCCTGCATTGACAGGCAGGTTCTTTGCCACTAGCACCACCTGGGAAGCTCAGTTAGCATTTATGAAACAACTAATATGAGTCAGTTACTATCACAGACCATTTATGTACATTATTTCTCAGTTCAGAAGAACACTGTAAGTTATCAGCATATGCATTTTACAATAAGCAAATGTAGATTTTGAGTTAGTAAAGAGCCTGGGTTCGGGAGTTGACTGGAAATTTAATCTGATGTGTAAAAATATTTTACTTTATAAAGTAATATATAAATACATTTTAAATGATAAGTAATAAAAAAGCATATTGAGAAAAAAGTAAAAGTCCAATTTTACCCATTTTTCTTGCATCTAAAGCACATGCTTTTCTTTCTCTTTGCCCTTCGATGAAGACAGGTAAGAGGCTTATGGATGCTTCCTGATGGGAGAGACTGACTGAGGGAGAAACTGGGTCTTGTTCTGATGGGTGGGGCCATGCTCAGTAAATCTTTAATCCAATATCCTGTTGATGGGCGGGGCTGTGTTCCCTGCTGTTATTTACCTGGGGCCAAGCTATGGTGGCAATGGCATCCCACTCCAGTACTCTTGCCTGGAGAATCCCATGGATGGAGGAGCCTGGTAGGCTGCAGTCCGTGGGATCGCTAATAGTTGGACACGACTGAGAGAATTCACTTTCAGTTTTCACTTCTGTGCATTGGAGAAGGCAATGGCAACCCACTTCAGTATTCTTGCCTGGAGAATCCAGGGACAGGGGAGCCTGGTGGACTGCTGTCTATGGGCTCGCACAGAGTCAGACATGACTGAAGCGATGTAGCAGCAGCAAACTATGGTGGACTTCCCTTGTGGCTCAGCTGGTAAAGAATCTGCCTGCAATGTGGGAGACCTGGGTTCAATCCCTGGGTTGGGAAGATCCCCTGGAGAAAGGAAAGGCTACCCACTCCAATATTCTGGCCTGGAGAATCCTGTGGACTACAGTCCATGGGGTCACAAAGAGTAGGAAACAACTGAGCAAGTTTCAAACTATGGTGGAGGTAATGAAGATAATAGTAACCGTCAAAAGGTCCCATGCAGGCACTGCTACATTCAGTGCAGCAGGCCACCACCCACGCCTCCACCTGAGACTGCTGGGCACTCACAGGTAAGTCTGGATCAGTCTCTTGTGGGGTCACTGCTTCTTTCTCCTGGGTCCTGGTGCACACAAGGTTCTGTTTGCACCCTCCCAGAGTCTATTTCCCCTGTCCTGTGTAAGTGATGGCAGCTCTATGGTGGGGTTAATGGTGACCTCTTCCAAGAGAGCTTATGCTATACCCAAGTCTGCTGCACCCAGAGCCTCTGCCCCTGCAGCAGTCCACTGCTG
Organism: Connochaetes taurinus; assembly: GCA_006408615.1. Classification (NCBI taxonomy): domain Eukaryota; kingdom Metazoa; phylum Chordata; class Mammalia; order Artiodactyla; family Bovidae; genus Connochaetes; species Connochaetes taurinus. The sequence goes on from SJXO01002334.1 coordinate 56,592, forward strand.
ACCCGTACCTACACAGGAGACTCTCAAACACAGTTCTGTCTCAGTCTCTGTGGGGTCTCTGGGTCCTGGCATGCACAAGGCTTGTTTGTGCCCTCTGAGCATCTCTGGCTGGTATGGGTTTTGATTGTAAACATGATTTCGCCCCTCCTACCATCTTGCTGGTCTTCTCTGCCCTTAGTCTTGAATATGGGTAATCTCCTCACATTTCCTCCAGTGCCATGCACAGCTGCAAACATACTGGGCATAACAAGCACCCTATTACAACAACTCAAGAAAAGAGTCTACACATGAACATCACCAGATGGTCAATGCCAAAATCAGACTGTCTATGTTCTTTGCAGCCAAAGATGGAGAAGCTTTATACAGTCAGCAAAAACAAGACAGGTGCTGACTGTGGCACATGTCATGAACTCCTTATTGCCAAATTCAGACTTAAATTGGAGAAAGTAGGGAAAACCACTAGACCATTCAAGTATGACCTAAATCAGATCCTTTAGGATTATACAGTGGAAGTGAGAAATAGATTCAAGGGACTAGATCTGATAGAGTGCATGAAGAACTATGGAGAGGTTTGNAACTCCTTATTGCCAAATTCAGACTTAAATTGGAGAAAGTAGGGAAAACCACTAGACCATTCAAGTATGACCTAAATCAGATCCTTTAGGATTATACAGTGGAAGTGAGAAATAGATTCAAGGGACTAGATCTGATAGAGTGCATGAAGAACTATGGAGAGGTTTGTGACATTGTACAGGAGGCAGGGATCAAGACCATCACCAAGAAAAAGAAATGCAAAAAAGCAAAATGGTTGTCTAAGGAGGCCATACAAATAGCTGAGAAAAGAAGAGAAGTGAAAGACAAAGGAGAAAAGGAAAGGTATACCCAAGTGAATCTAGAGATCCAAAAAATAGCAAGGCAAGATAAGAAAGACTTCCTCAGTGATCAATGCAAAGAAATAGAAGAAAATAATAGAATGGGAAAGACTAGAGATTTCTTCAAGAAAATTAGAGATACCCTGGGAATATTTCATGCAAAGATGGGCACAATAAAGGACAGAAATGTTATGAACCTAACAGAAGCAGAAGATATTAAGAAGAGGTGGCAAGAATACACAGAACTATACAAAAATGATCTCATGACCCAGATAATCGTGATGGTATGATCACTCACCTAGGGCCAAACATCCTGGAATGTGAAGTCAAGTGGGCCTTTGGAAACATCACTATGAACAAAGCTAGTGGAGGTGATGGAATTCCAGTTGAGCTATTTCAAATCCCAAAAGATGATGCTGTGAAAATGACTATGCCAAAGCCTTTGACTGTGTGGATCACAACAAACTGTGGAAAAGTTTGAAAGAGATGGGAATACCAGACCATCTGACCTGCCTTTTGAGAAATCTGTATGCAGGTCAGGAAACAACACTTAGAACTGAACATGGAACAACAGATTGACTTCAAATTGGGAACAGAGTATGTCAAGGCTGTATATTGTCACTCTGCACATTTAACTTACGTACAGAGTACATCATGAGAAACTCTGGGCTGGAGGAAGCACAAACTGGAATCAAGATTGCCAGGAGAAATATCAATAATCTCAGATATGCAGATGACACCCCTCTTATGGCAGAAAGCAAAGAAGAACTAAAGGATTCTCGAAGAACGTGAAAGAAGGGAGTGAAAAAGTTTGCTTAAAGCTCAACATTTAGAAAACTAAGATCATGGCATCTGGTCCCATCACTTCATGGCAAATAGATGGGGAAACAGTGACAGACTTTATTCTGGGGGAGCTCCAAAATCACTGCAGATGATGCCTGCAGCCATGAAATTAAAAGACACTTGATTGTTGGAAGAAAAGTTATGACCAACCTAGACAGCAGATTGGAGAAGGTGATGGCATCCCACTCAGTAGTCTTGGCTAGAAAATCCCATGGACGGAAGAGCCTGGCAGGCTGCAGTCCACGGGGTCATGAAGAGTCGGACACGACTGAGCGACTTCACTTTCACTTTCACTTTCAAGCATTGGAGAAGGAAATGGCAACCCACTCCAGTGTTCTTGCCTGGAGAATCCCAGGGACAGGGGAGCCTGGTGGGCTGCCGTCTACGAGGTCACACAGAGTTGGACACAACTGAAGTGAATTAGCAGCAGCAGCAGCAGACAGCAGATTAAAAAGCAGAGGCATTACTTTGCCAACAAAGGTGCATCTAGTCAAAGCTATGGTTTTTCCAATAGTCATGTGTGGATGTGAGAGTTAGACTATAAAGAAAGCTGAGGGCTAAAGCATTGATGCTTTTGAACTGTGTTGTTGGAAAAGACTCTTGAGAGTCCCTTGGACTGCAAGGAGATTCAACCAGTCCATCCTAAGGGAAATCAGTCCTGAATATTCATTGGAAGGACTCATGTTGAAGCTGAAACTCCAATACTATGGCATCTTGATTTGAAGAACTGACTCATTTGAAAAAATCCTGATGCTGGGAAAGATTGAAGGCAGGAGGACAAGGGTATGACAGAGGATGAGATGGTTGGATGGCATCACCGACTTAATGGACATGAGTTTAAATAAACTCTTGGAATAGGTAATGGACAGGGAGGACTGGTATGCTGCAGTCCATGGGGTCACAAAGAGTCGGACATGACTGAGTGACTGAACGGAAAACACATGAAAATATATACACATACACACACGTATATATAACCTTCCCTTCTCTTCCCATATGGAGAAGGAAATGGCAACCCACTCCAGTGTTCTTGCCATAAGTGCACATTCTAGACGCAATAACTTTGTTGCTTTGATATGTATTTTTTCTGTGCTTTTACATGCATTTACATGATGGAAAGGGAGAAATCACAGATGATTCTTAGACTGCTGTGATATGAGCAGGATTGAGTGCGTGATGTGAATGCAGTAGTTCTATTTAAACATATTATGCTTGGAATGCCTTTTAGAAATCTGTGTTGAAATTGAAAGAAAGTATTTGGATTTAAACTTTTAGCTTTCAAGGTAGAGATGAGGAGCAGTGATATAAATATTTACATTATTAGCATTTGGATGCTATATAAAGCCCTGGTCTCAGATGCGTTTACTCTGAGAAAGAATGTAGATACACACAAGAGTGAGATGCATGACAGAGCTCCAGTGAACTTCAATATAAATAGATCAGGCAGTGAAGTAAAACCTACTAAAGGGGGCCTAAAGGGACTGGCCACTGGGAAAATAGGGCAATCAGAAGTTGGGCAGAAATGTAACAGAAATCTGTGATATAAAGTTTCCAGAAGCAGATAGTATTCAGCTAGTTTTGCAAGCTCTTGAAACACTGACTGTAGAGGAGACTGAGAATTAGAGATTTGATTTGGCAATATAACAGTCACTAGTGACCTTGGACACATTATTAACCTCTCTGTGTCTCATTGACCCATTGTAGTATAGAAGCAATAATGTTCTGTTATTGACACAAAATATTGCTGACATCTAAGTACCTCATGGGTTTCACATGGGTTAATTCATGTAAAGCACTTAGAATAGTCCCTGGCACATAGCACTCACTAAACCTTAGTGAAGAGAAGGGTAGGGAGAGTCCAGGGATGTTGTGACATGCGTATCCCTACCCACAAAAGGAATTATGAAGAAACAAGATTAAGTGTTTGCAAATATTTCCAGCTTTGTATTGTCTTATCAACTTGAACTTCACCACTAAGTTGAGGACAATGACAGCTGTGTATCCTCATTCTGAAAGGAGAAAATCAACCAAGTGCAGGGGGAGCCATTTTCCCACTTCCACAAAGTCGTTCCCTAATACCAACTATTTCTTGTTCAGTGATATTGAGGCTGTATAGATTTTGGCCTTAGGAGGCTTCACTATGGGTCAAAAATATAGTGTTAATTAAATTACCCAAGGCTGAAAATCCATTCCCTATTATATGCCTTATCACAAATTGTACCCAGTCATGTTAACTGATAGAACCTCTCAGAGATACTAAAGTGAAATTAAATGACAACATTAATACAGTCCAACGTATAAAGATTCTTCAATAATAAAATGCTAACAAAGTAGATTGCTTCAAATTCAAATGTAATGTCCTCAAATTAATTCCAGAAAGAAAATAAAGTTCAGAAATTAAATTTTGAACATCCAAAACCTTAAAATCAAAGGTATTAAAGTCTGAAATCATACACTGTTGTTCTTATGAGTTAAAGTTCAAAGAAATTAAAGTGCAAAATTCTTTATCCCAATTTCTTATTCTATTTTTAAGCAAAGGTATTTGGGGTGTCTGGGTCAAGTTATCCTTCACAGATGCGTGCATGATTCTTTCAGGGCGCTTAGGATGGCGTTGATTTAATATCAAGTCACCAGTGAAGGAGGTACATCCAAGACCACAAGAAAAGAAAGTAAGTGGTTTGACGTCATGGACTTTGAAAATTTGGAGGGTTTTTTGAGGAAGTTGCTGGAAAATGGTTTGAAAGAAATAAAAGTACTTTCCACTGCAGATTTGAATTTCTCTGTTTGGGAAAGGAGGAGTAAAAGAACCTTACTCTGGGAGATTTCAAGGGAAATAATCTCACTGGGAAGCAGCCAGGTTTATGTCATGGCAGCAATGTGAAATAAACAGGGAAGGGTTTAAGTATTAACTGTACATTTCAAAGAGCACAGGACAATAGTTTTGGAGAATGAAGATGTGTGGAAGATGGGAAAAAAAATTCAAGAGCCAGTGATCACAGGTGACTGGGAAAGCAGAATGGAGGTCATATTAGATAGAACGTGTCTTAGAGGAAGATCAATATTTACTTAAACCCTAAGCTTCATCAGCATTGGTAAACATACGTCTTATTTTCCCAGGGCAGTCTCATTTTGTGTTTATTGTTAAGGTTCCCTATCTTTTTTATCTTTGGTCTAGATTTTTCATGTTTTTAAATTTATTAATAGCTTTATGGAAGTTTATCAAAATTGGTCTGGTATTTTATAATTTCAGTTTCTGATGTGGTCATTTCTATCAATATATGCAAACACATGTGTAAAAATTGAATGCTTACTCTGACACATGATTAAATCTGAAAGACAATTAGCATCAGCCAGTTTCTCTCCAGTACTTTCCAAATGTAGTATATCTAACTTTTCCCTTTAGTGACAGCACTGTAAAGTGTACACTGATAAAATGAGTGGCCCTCAAACAGCAGTGGTTACAGAGAGTCAACTCTAATGCAGATGATGAAGGGAGAAGCATTAGACATGCTGTCCCTGTCAGTCATTTGAAATACTGACCGATAATGCTATGACCCATGCCGTGCTGGAGAGATGCAAGAAGGCTGCCAGGAGGGTGAGTTGTAAAACAATCACTGGTTAAAGGCATGTGTGAAGTAGAAGCTGATCAGGCTTCTTGCAAGTTCATGTTGATATTGCTGAGCACAACATACTCAGAATACAAAAATTTTATAGAAATAGAAGCAACCCTACCCTAAAAGTTAGTAGTTACTATAGTTGTTGTTGTTCAGTTGCTGAGTCGTGTCTGATTCTTTGTGACCCCTGAACTGCATCATGCCAGGCTTCCCCATCCTTCACTATCTCCCTGAGTTTGCTCAAATTCATGACCGTTGAGTCAGTGATGCCATCCAACCATCTCATCTTCTGTGGCCCCCTTCTCCTAGTTCCCTCAGTCTTCCCAGCATCAGGGTGTTTTCCTAATGATGCAACTTTTCACATCAGGTGGTCAAAGTATTAGAGCTTCAAATTTAGCATCAATCATTCCAATGAGTATTCAGGGTTAATTTCCTATAGGATTGACTGGTTTGATATCTTTGCAGTCCAAGGGACTCTTAGGAGTCTTCTCTAGTTGCTGCTGCTGCTGCTGCTAAATCGCTTCAGTTGTGTCCGACTCTGTGCGACTCCATAGACGGCAGCCCACCAGGCTCCACCGTCCCTGGGATTCTCCAGGCAAGAACAATGGAGTGGGTTGCCATTTCCTTCTCCAATGCATGAAAGTGAAAAGTGAAAGTGAAGTCACTCAGTCGTGTCTGACTCTTAGCGACCCCGTGGACTGCAGCCTACCAGCCTCTTCCGTCCATGGGATTTTCCAGGCAAGAGTACTGAAGTGGGGTGCCAAGCACTACAGTTCAAAAGCATCATTCTTTGGTGCTCAGCCTTCTTTATGGTCCAACTCTCACATTCATACATGCCTACTGGAAAACCATAGCTTTGACTATATATCATATAGATATATATAGACGTCAAAGTGATGTCTCTGCTTTTTAATACACTGTCTAGGTTTGTCATAGCTTTTCTTCCAAGGGGTAAGCATCTGTTAATTTCATGGCTGCAGTCACCATCTGCAGTGAATTTGGAGCCCAAGAAAACGAAATCTGTCACTGTTTCCATTTTTTCTCATGTATTTTCCATGAAGTGATGGGACCAGATGCCAAGATCTTAGTTTTTTGAATGTTGAATTTTAAGCCAGTTGTTTTCATTGTCCTCTTTTACCCTCATCAAAAGGCTCTTTAGTTCTTTAGTTCCTCTTCGCTTTCTGCCATTAATGTGGTATCCTCTGTAGTTAATTTAGGATCAGGTTAAATCGCCATCAAAAATATGCAGCTGCAGAAAATTGTGGTGTATTTCACTCTATGAAGCATGACCTTTCATTTAGATCAAACTACTTCATCTGTATCAAATTACTCAGATATGCAGATGATACCACCCTTATGGCAGAAAATGAATAGGAACTAGAGAATCTCTTGATGAAGATGAAAGATGAGAGTGGAAAGCCTGGCTTAAAATTCAACATTCAGAAAATTAAGATCATGGCATCCAGTCCCATCACTACATGGCAAATATATGGGGAAACAATGGAAACAGTGACAGACTTTATTTTCTCAGGCTCCAAAATCTCTGCAGATGGTGATTGCAGCCATGAAATTAAAAGAAATTTGCTCCTTGGAAGAAAAGTTATGACAAACATATACAACGCATTAAAAAGCAGAGACATCACTTTCATGATAAAGGTCCATATAGTCATAGCTATGGTTTTTCCAGTAGTCATGCATGGATGTTAGAGTTGGACCATAACAAAGGATGAGTACCTAAGAGTTGATGCTTTTGAACTGTGGTGTTGGAGAAGACTCTTGAGAGTCCCTTGGACTGCAAGGAGATCCAACCAGTCCATTCTAAAGAAAATCAAGCCCGGATATTCATTGGAAGGACTGATGCTGAATTTGAAGCTCCAATGCTTTGGTCACCTGATGAGAAGAGCTGACTTATTAGGAAAAGACCATGATGCTGGGAAGGATTGAGGGAAGGAAGAGAAGGAGACAACACAGGATGAGATGGTTGAATAGCATCACTGACTGAATGGACACTGCATTTGAGCAAACTCAGGGAGATAGTGAAGGACAGAAAAGCCTGGCGAGCTGCAGTCCATGCAGTCTCAAAGAGTCAGACACAACTGCACAACTGAACAACAACTTCATCCAAATTAATTTTATCCATTTTCAATTCCTAAATTTTCTTATACCTTTATGAAACATGAGGCAATAACTGTGAATATATTGTCTATTTCAGGAGCATAAAATAAGTAGTTAAATATACCAGCAATTCTGTGGCATCAGATACTCCAAATAGAGAAACAGCTTATATTAATTATGATGATTGACATATTTAATTCAAATTAGAGTATCATAGCAAAGCTTTTTGAAATTATTCTGTTGAAAGTGAAAGTTGAAATATTTTTCCTAGTATTTCTTTATATGGAATGACACTCTGGGTGAAATCACTTAATTATTATATGTTTTTTAAAAATTTTATTTTAGCATTTTCTTTCCTTCTTTATATGAAAACATATCTGTCTTACAACAAACTATGGTATTATGCAAATTAAAAAAAACAAAATATTTTAATTTAAGAAATTTTTTGCTTTCATTTGTTCCTAAAAAGAATAAAAAATAAACATACAGGAGTTGCTCAATTCCTTCATTTCATTTGTAATTTGAAGTTAAATACACAGATGTAGTTTAAATAGCTTGAGCAGTGTTGGGTTCTCTGTGAGAATTCTCTTCATGGTCAAGGATCTCCTTTCCTAATAACTGCTTTTTCCTTGTCTGAGGTTTCTTTGGCTGTGGGAAATGTGAGACAGTATTGGAGGTATTTATCATGGGTACAGATAATGTGAACATTTCTGGAAGGAGAGATTTGAGAGGACTGCTCATCACAATGTTTGTTATATTACAATGTCCCATTTTACCTTCACTATTAAAATATTTGATTGGTCTCAAATTAAGACTTTATCTCTAAAGAACAGATACTTTATTAAGACTGAATAAAATGTTATGTTATAAAGATATGTTATTTGTGCTTATCATAAATTGATGTGGAATATCATGCTATTGTTTTAGAACTGGCAGATATGTTACTTGTTTTTTTCAGTATCAAAAATTGAATTGCTCATCCCTGTACAAGATAGATAAATTGGTCCAGGATCATAAGTCCATCAATTTTGGTTGAGTTACATTGATCTCCTTGACAGCTACATGAATAGACCCTGAAAATACCGATTTCCTCTGCAGTGATATAGTTAAATATTATTCTTCCTCCCAATTCCTCACTATTGTGTTCAGCAAAACTCACGTTGCAAACACAGTGGTAACCTAGCTGTAACTTAAAAGAGTTTGATTCACATTGTTGTATGGCAGAAGCCAGCACAATATTGTAAAGCAATTATCTTCCAATTAAAAATTTTAAAAAATAGAGTGCTGGATAGTAAGCAGAATATATTTGTCCTATTGTCAATGGAAATAAATGTGTAAACAGTAGGATTTACAGATGTGCATAAACAACAAAATGAGCTTTAATATCGTCCAGGGCAAGCCTTTTAAGTGCCCTAAATCTGAGGAGCATATTGAATATTTCGTTTCTACAAAAAAAATCAATTGTATTCAATACTTCACCTTAATTATTTTCATGCTCAAGTATTTAGAGTTCAGGGAACTATTCCAAAACAAAGTATAGCAACAGATTTCAAACAATTATGTTACACTTATTGAGCAATCAGCAAGTGTGAGAAATAAAAGAACATAACCAAATTAGACACAGCCTGGAAAACACAAGGTAATACACTTGGGGAAAACTAATCTCAAGAAAAAGCTCAACTGGGGCTTGAATCTGGAGATACACGATGATATAGATGAAGCAGTGAAAATAGTAAATACCAAATTTGATACAAACATGATACACGGTGACAATAAAGGCAACACAATTTGGAGCTACAAAAGGCAGGCACATCCTACCAAGATTCAAAGATAATAGCTTTCTGTACACAGCATCTGAAGTGTTGACCTGAAATAGGTCTCAGCCAGCAACCCTAGACAAATATGGATTCAGTGTGTAGAATCCAAGAGGTAGAACAATAATTTAGGGCTTGAACTAGCAACGGGCAATGTGGCTGTGATGATGGGCCTTAATCGCATGACACTCATTAAAGGTTCACTTTTTTCCCCTTTCAAATATCCTATTCTCTTCCACTAAGTATGTTTTACCTATTCATGGTGAAATTTGATCATAGCCCTCCCTGATAACTTTGAATTATTGTGAACATCCAGATATTCAGTTCCCCTGTATGCCTAGGAGAGACTTGAATACTTTCTTAAGTAGTTAGTTTAGTATTATAGTTTAATAAATTATAAAATATAAACATAATATGTATTTATATTATATAAAATATCTTTATATAGTATAAAATATAAAATATATTGTTTAGTAAATTAAATTTTGCTGCCTATTTTGTTTATATTTTTTGACCTAGTATTCTCATGCTAAGGATTTTATAGTAAGGAATTAATTTAACAGTAGCAAAAAGCTTTATCTGGAATATGTTCACTGCAGTATTATCTGAAATTGCAAAAATAAATTGGAAACAATTTGAGAAACAAAAGATATTAAGAAAAGCTTAGTAAATTCATGGTACAACAATATGAAAACAGATTGAAAATTTGAAGGCATATGTTCATTTAAAGTGGAAAAAATAAGTGATGCTAAAGTGTTGTAGATATTTGTAGATGCCTGCTTTGAACTTTTATTTTTGTATTGCTAGTTTGCTTTTTTGGAAATATACCTGATGTGTTCCATTATTAAATTAATATATACTAATTTTAGAAATGGAAAATGAATACATGAAAAAATAATACATAAAATCAACTCCTTACTCAGAGAAAGAGGAGTTTACCTTCATATATAGTAAATGCATTCTTATACGAAGTATGATTTTACTCATTTTGTATACTGCTTTGTAACCAGCTTATCATTTAGTATTTTAAGGTTGTATGGGTCAGAAAACGCTGTATGAATATTTGAATTTAAATGGCTTTGAGCCATCAAAATTCCATGATATATGCATTTAATCCCTAAATAATTAGTTTGTTTCTAATGTCTAGATAAAGAAATATTGCTATGTGAAATACTCTTTCACAGAAGGTTATTTTCATATCTCTGATTAGTTTTATAGGAGAAACCCTGGAAACTGCAATATTTGATAAAAGGATATCCTTTTTTATATGTATGTGTTAGTCATTCAGTCACGTTCAACTCTTTGAGACCCAATGGACTATAACCCTCCAGGCTCCTCTATCCATGAGATGTTCCAGGCAAGAATACTTGATAGCTATTCCCTTCTTTGGAATTCCCTGTTGGCTCAGATGGTAAATGATTTGCCTGCAATGCAGGAGACCTGGATTAGGTTCCTGGGTTGGGAAGATCCCCTGGAGGAGGGCATGGCAACCCACGCCAGTGTTCTTGCCTGGAGAATCTCCATGGACAGAGGAGCCTGGTGGACTGCAGTCCATGGCGTCACAGAGTCAGACACGACTGAGCGACTAAGCACAGCACATTCCCTTCTCTAGAGGATCTTCCCAATCCAGGGGTCTAACCCAAGTCTCCTGCATTGCAGGCATATTCTTTACCATCTGAGCCACCAGGGAAGATCCCCTGGAGAAGGGAATGGCTACCCACTACAGTATTCTTGCCTATAGAATTCCATGAAAGAAGGAGTCTGACAGGCTACAGCCCATGGGGTCACAAAGAGTTGGATATGACCCACAAAGAGTTGAATATGACTGAGTGACTTACATTTTCTTTCCTTTTTAAAGCTTTTTTTATAGTATTATCTAATTGTTTCCAGAAAATTAGCATAAATTTCTGTTCCTTTAAGTGAAATTACAAAATATTTCTTTCCTCATTTCTAACTGCATACATTGTCCTAAATTGGAGAAGGCAATGGCACCCCACTCTAGTACTCTTGCCTGGAAAATCCCATGGATGGAGGAGCCTGGTGGGCTGCAGTCCATGGGGTCGCGAAGAGTCAGACATGACTGAGCGACTTCACTTTCACTTTTCACTTTCATGCATTGGAGAAGGAAATGGCAACCCACTCCAGTATTCTTGCCTGGAGAATCCCAGGGACGGGGGAGCCTGGTGGGCTGCCGTCCCTGGGGTCGCACAGAGTCGGACACGACTGAAGCGACGCAGCAGCAGCAGCAGCAGCATATTGTCCTAAAAAAAATTAAGTTGATAGCAAATTGTATTCCATTGAATGTTTTTCCTTTTTTAAATTTAAATGTTATATCATATGCTTATAACTCCATGGGTTTTATAAAGTGGATACACCTATGTAACCACTATCAATATCAAGAGTTAGAATATTGCTAGCATCCTGGTGTCTCTTGCTGCCATTTCCTAGTTACTCCCCTGAAAGCTAATGGTTATTCTGACTTCTAACTCCTTTAGTTCCCACTGCTGTTGAATCAAAAGTCATATAAGATGAAATCATACAGTGTGTTTTCATTGAGGTCTGGCTTCTTTCACCTAGCATTATAATTATGAAATTCATCCACATTGTTACATGTAATCATAGAGAATTGCTTTGCATGAAAATACACAGTTTATCTGTTATTGGACATTTGTGTTGTTTCTAGATTCTGTCTATAAAGAACTGTGATTCTGTGAGTGTTCTCATATATATGTCACTTGATGAACATATGTATACATTTCTGCTAGTATATATTTAGAGTAGGATTGCTGGGTGATGGTTTACATGCATATTCAGATAAACTAAATAATGCCAAACAGTTTCCCAAAGAGTTATAAGCAGTATGTGAGGATTCCACATGGTCTATATCTTTGTCATCACTTAATATTGCTATTACGTTCAATATAAACATTCTGGCATGCATGTGATGTGGCATCTTCTGTTTTTTAATGCGGCTATCCTATAATTAATGAAAGTGAGCTACAATTCAATGTATTTATTGGACACTTGGATATTTTGTATGAACCATCTGTTCAAACACATTTCTCTACTGGACTACCTATCTTTTAAAATTGATTTATAGGAACATATTAAATACTCTAGATATGAATCGGGTGAGTTATGTTTTGCAAATATCTGTCACTTTTTATGACCTGCTTTTTTTTTTTTTTGTGATCCCTCTTAAGAAACCTTAACCTACTTCGATACATTCGATAATGCATACAAATACATGCATTATGTTTTCTTCAAAAAATCATGATAGTTTTAAATGTGGTTTATATGTAATTTGTTAGATTTAATTTATATGTAACTTACTTTTTTGTACTGTGTGGAGTAGGTTAAGATTTATTTTTTTATATAAGGGAGGATATTGTGGGGATTAAAATGTTAAATTTGGACTGGCATCATTTATAGAAAGTTCCATTCGTTCCCTACTGCATCACAGCTGCACTCAATAAAAAAAAATAAATAAATAACAAAACAAAACTAAGGTGATTGTTTACATGGATCTTATTTTGTTTTATCTCTTTCATTAGCCTATTTTATCTCCTTGCACTAGTACTCTACTGACCTAATTAATATATCCTGGAAATTATTCTGAATGCCTAGGGCATAGTTCTTCAAGTTTTGTTCTTTTTTCTTCACTATTGCCTTGGTAATTGTTGTCTCTATATATTTTAGGTGAGTTTTGGAATCAGCTTATTAACTTATGACTTTTATTGTTTATGTTGAGAAATCAGCTCTTACTGTTATTGTTGCTACTTTGCAGTTAATATGCTCTCCCACCCCAGCCCCAATGCCTGAAGATCTTCATTTTCACTTTGGTTTTCAATTTTTTTTCAAAAAAGATTTGCATTTATTTGATTACTAGAAAAGCAAGCATTTTATAAGTTCTATGATCATTTGCATATCCTTTAAGTTTTTGCTATGTAGGAATATTTTATGATGATTAAAATTTATCATAAATATAGCAATATGTTGGAAATTTTCCATTTGTGTTTAATTTGTGCTTAAGTTTTGCCTAAGAAAAATATATATTTGTAAAATAATTTATGTTTTCATATAAAGCTACTCAATTCTATAGAAAATTGTAAAGGAAAGAACAACAACAAAAAACCCACAAACCCACGATCCAGAGATAATTATCATTAACATTATGTGAATATTATTCCAAGCATCCCTTTGTATATAACAACTTAGAGAACAAAATATAGAAAGAGGTCCTGGGGCTGGATAGTGTTATCCATTAATTCCTACTGCGAGAGAAAACCAAAGACTCTGCATACGTGACTGAGCATCTGTACAGGGCTTTTGAATTTTCAAATTACTTTCAGAGCAGCCATTCCATTTACATTTTACTATGACATGCAGAATATGTGGCAGCCTCAGTACTGTCATAAAAACAGAGATGATGAAACAGACATGAGAACTTGGTGGCCAGCCTATGGTCCTGCAGCAAGGCAAAGGGCTGATCTGGGATCAGACAGTATTCTGATAGATGGATCACGCTCCCACATGGAACGTGACTTTAGAATATGAAGAGTAGCAGGCTATGCCACCCCACAATGTTTTAACTTATTAATTATTTGGAGCTACAGGCTCTTGAAAAACAATAAATGAGGGAAAAGGCTTTCTCTGAACTCTTTATTGTCCTGAAGACAGATCCTCTAAAAAGAACTGGTTGTCTTTATTGCCCTCTTTGGGAGCTGTATCAACAGAGTCTGATCAGAGATTGCAAGTTGACGCCACACCTAGACAAAATTCATTACGAACTGTCCTAACCTCTACCTTCTAAGGGCCCCTTCATCTTTCTTAAAAATCATTGATTTTCCTAAAAGGCATGCACTCACCCCAATATTTCCTCTTAAACTGGTACTTAATCCTGAATTCTAAGTCCCTCAAAGATTTATTCATTTTTCCTTATCTCCCATGTACAGATCAGGGTATTTGTTAATAAAGTTCTGTTTGTTTTCCTCTTATTGAGGATGGGCTGTTTGGGTGGCATCACCGACTCAATGGACATGGGTTTGGGTAAACTCCGGGGGTTGGTGATGGACTGGGAGGCCTGGCGTGCTGTGGTTCATGGGATCGCAAAGAGTCAGACACGACTGAGCGACTAAACTGAATGTCCTTAATTACGGTGGTCTCAGCTAAGAACTCAGTAGAATTAAGGGAAATGTACAGGATTCTTCTCCCTGTACCTTACCTATTCTACCTGGGTCACTAATTGAGATGTCAGCATTCACTCTCCTGGCAATTACTTTTACAAAATTAAAATAAAAACTAAACATCTGCATATTTAACCACTTTATTTGTATTTATATTTTGTTTGTTTCATTTATTAAGTTTAGAGGGGGAAAGCAAAGCCAATAGTTTTCTCTTCACTTAGAGCTTCCAAACAAAAGGAAAACACACTCTGGACACACGCCTGTGTACTTGTGTGTGTTTAGTCACTAAGTTGAGTCTGACACTTCTGCAACCCCATGGACTGTAGCCCACCAGGCTCTTCTGTCCATGGAATTTTCCAAGCAAGAATACTGGAGTGAGCTGCCATTAGTTTCTTCAGGGGATCTTCCCGACCCCGGGATTGAACCCATGTTTACTGCATTGCAGGTGGATTCTTTACCACTAACGCTACCAAGGAAGCCCCCAATACATGCATATTTCCTTAATATCCATGTTAAATAATGAAATGTAAATTGTAAAAAGAAAGGAGTGGTTTCTAGTTGCCAACATTAACATAAATGAGTTTTCTTTGTTCCCGAGTCACAATGCATCACTAAGCGTCACTGATTTCAGAATTATTTTTGTTATTTCATTTCAAATCTGGAGATGCCTAGTGGATATGTGAATCTTAAGTGTTCATAATAATTTTAATATTTAAAGGAAAAATGGGTATAATAGAAAATTAAGCTAAAACTTACTGAAATCATTCTGATTCATGTCTATATTAAGAAGCACTGAGGTTATTTTTCTTGAATTTTGGCCTTTCCCCCTTCACATTTATTTAAAAAAACACTTGGGAGTAAGGTATCTGTAAATATAAACTGGAATGCTCCAGTGTCATTTTTGTGACACACATTTTAAATTGGTGTACTATGCATTTAAACAGAGGAAAATGTGGACTTTTCTTCCCTGAGGTAAGCAGATGGTGCCAGAAACACTAAGAGTACTTTGGAAATAAATAATTGTTGAAAGTATCAAATTTTATATTATAAATCAACCATATTTATACCATTTTGAATTTAAGTGATTGCAGTTTTAGTGCTTTCCATTTTTCTTCTTGTGTTAATTAAGATTTTTGTAAAATCCTTATGGTAAAAGGAAGCCTTTATAACAGATTACTTTCATAGTTAAGTTGGGAGTTTTTAGGTTAGAGCAGCCTGAAATTTAGGAGACTAAAAAGATAATCTTTTAAAATAATCTTCCTCCTTGGGGACTGCCCCAGAGCTTGTAGCAGAATCTGAGTATTGGTAAAACATAGATAATATTCAGTGAAATTTACCCCTAAAGGAAAGGCCCAATTTTGAGCAGAAGTATGAGGAATACATTTGAGACCCAATGGAACAGAGCAGTGGATACTGGAAAGTAAAATACACACACATACACATAAAACCTAGTGCTTCCATCCCCTACCCCAAATGCAAAGCAAAATGTCAAAATATGAAGGGATGTCAGAATACAGAGTGAACTTCATCCAATGAAGATATGGTTGAGGCAACTTCAACAAAAAAGCTGGCAGTAAGCATTAATAATGTTTAGTTGAGAATCTAAGACTAAAATAAACATGGGTATGGGGATAGGAGAGTAATATGTTATTTGCTGTATAAAGTGTTAGTCACTCAGGTGTGTCTGACTCTTTGTGACCCCATGGACTGTAGCCCACCAGGCTTCTCTGTCTGTGGTATTCTCAATGCAAGAATACTGGATTGAGTTGCTGTTTCCTTCTCCAGGGGATCTTCCTGACCCAGGGATTGAACCCAGGTCTACCGCAATGCAGGCAGACTCTTTACCTACTGAGCCACCAGGGAAGACCATTAGTTGTATAATCTAAGAAAAATAGTATAACTAATAAATAAAGGAAGAGGAGAGAGAAGAAATGGAAAGCAGAATTAGCTATATTGTCTCTGAGATAAAAGATGAAAATTAAAGGAAATAGTTTAAAGTTGAGAAAAAAAGTAGAAGCCTAAGTAGAGTCAACAAGCTCTATATAATGACATTATGTAAAGGTAACATTAAAATCAAATATTAACTTTCTTAAAATCAGAAGAAATGCAAAGAAAACTAAAGGCATTTATCAAAAAGAAAAAACAAACAAACAAACAAAAAACAGAGAAAATAAGCCCATATTCAAAGTAAATATTGTGTGAAAGAGCAAAATTAAACTTGAGGCCAAGCATATGCATTATATAAATAAATAAATAACATAACTGGCTTAACACACATAATAAGTAAAGGATTTCAGATTGGGTCAAAAAGCAGAATGCAACTGTATGATTTATACCATAAATCCATCTAACAGTGATTTCAAAAGCCTAGAAATCAATCAATGAGTCGAAGTCAACTCACAATGAGACAAAATGAAACCAAGGCTTGTGATCTTCACATCTGACATAGCAGAATGCAGCACCAAGAGCAATAAAAAAGATAAAGGATTATTTATAATGTGAAAAAAGCTTCATTTCAACATGAAGATGTAAGACTTATCCATGCAACAAATAACATAGATTTTTGGTGTCACATTAATAATAATGAAACCAAAGAAGAGACAAGGACAAATGGAAAAAACTAAGACAGAACTTTGAAATACCTCTCTCAATCTAAGATAAAAGCGAAAGTCACTCAGTAGTGTCTGACTCTTTGTGACACCGTAGAATAGTCCATGGAATTCTCTAGGCCAGAATACTGGAGTGGGTAGCCCATCCCTTCTCCAGGGGATCTTCCCAACCCAGGGATAGAACCCAGGTCTCCCACACTGCAGGCGGATTCTTTACCAGCTGATCCACCAGGGAAGCCCAATCTAAGGTAAAACAAGTGTGTAAAAGTGATGGGGCATATGGGAGAACTAGTAGCATGATGACCTAAATAACACAATGAGTGAGAAAGATTTTTATGAACATATATATACTACTGCTATTGGAGAACACACATCTTCTTTCAAGTTTTCACGAAATATTTGTGAAAATCAATCCTATTGAATGTTCTGTGTACCTACATCTATGTCATAACCAAAAGAATAGTTCAATAAGGCCTACAGTACAGAAGTCATACAAGCAACACTAATGGCAATTCAAACCAGAAATTGATAACAATAAAATTAAAAAAATATATATTTTCATCTGACATTTAAAAAAAAACTAGTGTCTGTTAAACATTGGTAGGTCAAGGAAGAATACAAGTCAAACTTCCAAAATTGCTAGAAAATAATTATCATGCACTCATTTACATGTGCACTCCTTCATGGAACAGCTAGAGCAATGCTCACAGGAAAATGTATAGAATGTTTAGTAATTAATAAAGACATAAGACTAAAATAAACAGATTAAACATATAACTCAAAAAGATAGGGAAAAAGCCAAGTAAGTAGGAGTCAGGATTTAAAGTCTGAGATTAAACAGGTTGAAAACAGAAATAATGAAATAAATTAAATAAATTAGAAGGTTGAGTTTTTGAAAAACAAGCAAAATAAGAAAACCACTGATTAATTGATAAGAAATAAAAGAACAAATACACAAACAACAACAACAAAAAAAGAGAAATAAAGGGAGATAATGACAGAGAAGGCAATGGCAACCCACTCCAGTACTCTTGCCTGGAGAATCCCATGGATGGAGGAGCCTGGTTGGCTGCAGTCCACGGGGTTGCGAAGAGTTGGACACGACTGAGCAACTTCACTTTCACTTTTCACTTTCATGCATTGGAGAAGGAAATGGCAACCCACTCCAGTGTTCTTGCCTGGAGAATCCCCGGGACGGGGGGAGCCTGGTGGGGTCACATAGAGTCGGACACGACTGAAACGACTTAGCAGCAGCTGCTGCAGCAGCAGCAGTGACCTTTGAAACACAGCAAGTAACAAAAATCACAAAATCAAATTTATAATTTTAGGAAAATAAATTTAAAAACCTGAAGGAAATGGATGCCTCTTCTATAGTAATAAACAATCATAGCTGACTCTAAAACGTTAAATAAATAAAATTCTGTGAGTTTGCGAGAAATTCCAAAAAGAGAGTTAGGATACAGTTATCCCTGAACATCTATGCTTGATTCCAAATACTCACTTCTGTACTTTTTAGTTATGTAAGATGGTACTTTCCATTTTCAGGTTGAACAAATCTGAATTTTCTTTCTTTCAATGCAACTTAGAGTTTAGACAGACATGAAGGCTTTTTTTGGTAAATATAGAATTTTATTTGCATATATCATCTTCATGTATCCTGTTTACATATAGAAAACAATGATTATCATGAAAATTTACTGTCATAGTGAACTAAATGCTTGAATGAGGAATGTTAAAGTGTGTATGTATGTACACAGACATATATAAGACAGTTCTGGGACATTGTATTTTTGTATCCAGCTTTTCACAGGGGAGAGATTTTCACCAGTACCATGCAATTCCCTGCAATTTCAACCTATCCCTTCTCTGAATAGCTCAAAGTGTTTGAAAATATTTCATAAGAGACATATAAAAGCAGCTAATAGCGTAAAAGACATCTGCAGACATGTGGTCAATACCTGTAGATTTTTAGAAGATATATTTCCCCAAGGTATGCCTTGTGATTTTCGTGTCATATCAAAAACCAACTCTAGATCCAATTGCTATTTCTATAGAAGTGCCTGGACAGCTAACACTAAGTTAGTCCAGGGATCCTGCTAAGGAAATAGAGTTTGAAGTTTCAGCCATAAATGTTGTAACATATGTGATTGCTTGAGCAGGGAGAAACCAGCTGTGTACCTCAGAGCAGTTCACACTAATCGGTCTGGGTAGAGGTATGAACAAAATGTGATAAAAATGTTGAGATACTTGCTTCTTGCCACCTCCACCCCTACTCTTCAAGATAGAATTAAATAATAGGTAGTAAACAAAATGCCCCTCCCCCCTCCGCACCCGCCCCGGCTCCCACCTTCCTTCTCATGTCTTAAAATCAATTAATTTATTTAGGCAATGGAACTGTTTTTGCTTCATTTCCCTCTCAATGAATGCTTTGCCTGCAATACTCCAGGCAATTCCTGCCCTGAATTCCTCCTGAGAATACAGCTCAGGCTGAGAAATGCTGCATTGTCGGCATGTTCAGTAATATGGAAAAATACATACCAGAGTCAGACAGCATCACTGGATCAATATGTAATATGAATTTAAATTGCAGAATATACTGGACTTTAATCTGAAGCTGCCTGTCATAAATACAAAATCGAATAGTGCAAGTAAAACTCAAAATACTCGTGATAGCTTTTTTGTTGTTGTTGTTACAGGGTAGCGGTGTCATTAAGGGCATTATCTAATGAACATTGTACCCATAATAGAAAGGAATGAACGAAAAATTGAAGAAGGAAGGAAGGAAGGTTAGTGGCAGGATTAAAGAAGAAAATGAGGTGGAAAGAAAAGAATATTGTAGTTCTTGAGTTTCCTCTCTCCCTCCCTCTGGCCTTCCCTTCCTTTGTCTCTAGCTTGCCTCCTTCCAAGGCAAAGGATATAATAGCAGTATCTACATTCTGCAATTATTGTGATGCTTATATGAGTATCTATTTAGTACAGGACTTCCCTGATGGCTCAGGTGGTGAAGAATCTAACTGCAGTGCAGGAAACCCAGGTTCGATCCCTGGATCAGGAAGATCCCTTGGAGAAGGAATGGCTACCCACTTGAGAATTCTTGCCTGGAGAAACCCACAGACAGAGGACCCTGGCAGGCTACAGTCGATAGTGCTGCAAAGAGTCGGACACGACTAACACAACTGAGGGCACGTCCATTTAACAACTGTGGCACATGTTAAATGTTTGGAAAATGTCATGGTTTCCATCATAATATCCTCATCTCTAAATGTGTGATTACAAAAAGCCTTTAGGCAAATCTTTCTCTGAGCTCATGATTCTTTGTTTACCATATCCTTCCTTCCTTCCTTCCTTTCTTTCCCTCCTTTTATCTGCCCTAGGCTGCTTCAGTTCTTCAGCTTTGGAGTTTATTCTTTCTTTAGCTGAAAAATAAACTAAGTGAAGTGGTTGAACAATCTCACTTTACATTTAAAACAAGATTATTTTAAATTTAAAATTAAATTATTTAGAAAATAAAAGCACATAAATTAGAATGTGTTATTTTGTGGCAACAGAATTTTACTGAGTTGTTTAGTTTCTATAATATATGATTTTCATAGTATTATCTGCTGAAAGTTTAAGAGTAAAATCATCACTTAACTTGTAAAATTTAAGACTGTAATGAAAATTCCCTATCAAATGATCTTTATTATTTGGGTAGGGCTGAATTGCCTTTAAAGATCCTGGAACTCAAAATCCAAGGGAGATCTAAATAACCAAGAAAGATTCAAATATAGGCACTCTATGCTTTTTAGAAATAGTTTTGTTTTTTTTTTTAATGTGATTCTGTGAATCCTGAAGTGAGTTTTGATGACAGCAAGACTTCCTTTTGAAGAAGAAGAAGATTCCCTGGTTTATTCTTAAAGAACAAATGGTATCATTGTGAACACAGCTACAAAAATCATTCAATTTTATTCCTCATGTTACTGCAACCAGTTTGAGGATAAGACATAAATTAGTGACATATAGTTCCTTTGCAGTTGACTGGCTGAAGGATGATAGTTGTATTTGTGATTTAATCTATGAAGAATAAGGTGCATTTTGCAAAGACATAAAAGATTATTTACTATTCAGATAACACCCTCAGTAACGCATTTTTGCAAAGTTTCCCAGTAAATTGATAAATTGCTCATGTCAGATTTACAACATTGTTAATGTCAAATATTTGAGTATTTGATGTTGTAGAATTCTCTACCATCCTTTGACTGTCTAAGAGACTTCTATTGGAAACTATTACACTCCAAATAAGTCACGTTCCCCAGAATGGTGAAGAGCAACAGAGTATTAACCTGATTAAACATTTATAAGCACTTGACTGTTTTCTTACTCTATAGAGTCATCTTCCCTGAGCAACCAAGCTGTAACAACTACTTTGTGCAGAAAAATTCTATGATGTTCCTAATAGAGTATATTCCTACACTTGAAAATGTCATTATTACCCATCCATCAACCCTAGTGAAGTTATGAAACTTCATTTCACTAGAGGCCCTGACATTACATTGCTCACTGTTTGTTCTGCTTGTCAGCACTTTATGTCACTAATGGACAGGCAGTCAAATCCAAAATCTCAATTTTTTCCTTAATGGAGATATTTTTTTCCCATTCAATCATCTGCTCATGTGGTTCATAATATGTCTGAGGGTACACAGCCAAATCTAAGTAATAAGGTCGGTTGAGCTTGACTGAAGAATGGTATTGGCTGATGGGACTAAGTTCTGTGGCCCCGATAATGAATTTTTCTGTTATATGTATGCTAGGCAGTTAATTAAAAAAAAGAGTTTGGATATGTGATAGTGTATTTTAATTTCTTTTACTGTACACTATGTAGCTATAAAAGCAGAATTATGGATTTATTTTATGTAAAGAATGTGGATACAATTGAAGGAGAGTAATTTTATTAATGCAAGTAAATGGATATTTAGAGAGATAAAAATCTCTGAAACTCCTGCTATAAAGACAAGTGAAATACAATAAAGTCTTTCATAAATATTTTTTAACATTTGAAGTATTTTATGGCAAAGCAACATTTGCATTATAATTTAAGAAATCGGGAGTGAGTATGGTACACACACACACACACACACACACACACACACATGAGGTTTTCCATCTGACTTTCTGAATATTATTTTGATTTTAAAAAACTAAAATTCCACATCCATTCATATTTTCATTTAAGACTAGTTCTCAAGTGTTTTCTTTTTATTTTCAGTTAAGAGATAGGATAGGATTTGAATTTGGGAGTTGAATTTGAAAAGCCTAGAAGGAATCAGGTTTTAAAGTGATATATTAACCATTGATAGCAATGACAGTTTTCTCTTAGGTTTAGGGATAATGGGTGATTAATTGTTGCTTTCTACATTTATGTATTTCTTGTTACCTGCAATGAACATGAATTACTTGGAATATTAGAAATAAAACATTAAATTCATTAAAAATGAAATAAATATTATATTAATTAAGTGACTTAAATATTAATATATTATATTTTTCCAAAAGTCTGTATTTTAAAGGGAAAAATAAAGTTTCTATAGGACATGGTGGTAGAAGTAGTATGAAAAAGATACCTCATAAGGGTAAAAGGATTTAACTTCATATTGTATTTTAAGGCTTTATGTTTGTATATGTATCCATGTGAAAGATAGATCTAAGACAATTTTTGTGTGTGAGAAATTATAGTTGGCATCCCTATGTTGTCTTGTCCAACACATCCTACTCTTAGATACAGGAATCAGCCTCAATTTTTTAAACTTTTTAAGAACATTAAATCTAGATTATCTCTCTCTTTATAGGCATCTTTTCTTTCTGTATGTGCTTTTTGGAAAAGAGAAGAAAATGTTGAAGATGGTGAGGATGGTGGAGATGGCTGTTGCAGCTGGTGATGATAATGTTATTGAGCACCTTACATATCTGTATTCTAAATATATTAATTCACTTAATCCTCACTCAAAGTTTAAGAAATAGAAGGTATTATTATACATCATTTTTAAAAGATGAGGACAGTAAAGCATACAGGAATTAGATAAGTTATTTCTTTTCAAAGAGTCTTAGCATCACCACAAAGTGAATCTTCCCTAAAGAGATTTTAGCCATATCTCATATACCATAACCATCTCTGATGCATTCAGTTTCCTGCTTCCACAAACTGAGATTTTCTCTTCTCTTTACAAGGTCATCTATCATTTGGCTTCATTCTGTATATTCATATTTTTTCCTTTACAACTTTCTAGCATGCATCCAGAGAAGGCAATGGCACCCCACTCCAGTACTCTTGCCTGGAAAATCCCATGGACGAAGGAGCCTGGTAGGCTGCGGTCCATGGGGTTCCGAAGAGGCAGACACTACTGACCGACTTCCCTTTCGCTTTTCACTTTCATGCATTGGAGAAGGAAATGGCAACCCACTCCAGTGTTCTTGCCTGGAAAATCGCAGGGACAGGGGAGCCTGGTGGGCTGCCGTCTATGGGGTCACACAGAGTCAGACACGACTGAAGCAACTTAGCAGCAGCAGCATGCATCCTCTGCCATCGAGTACCCTTTCCGTGTATTAATTAAAGTATGGACTATATGATTCTTTAGTTTCATGCTACATGCAGACACACATACATACAAATTGGAAAGAAAAGCAGGTTGGGATGTTAGAAGAAAGCCTATTTGGAAAAATGATGTGAGACTTTTTTCTTGGGATTCAATGGGAGAGTTGACCTCTTTTCTCAGTGTGGTACACTGTCAGGTCACACAACATGCAACTGACCTCCCCTGCCATATGCACCACATGTACACACAGTCATTTACCCTAAGGCTCACACAAGATGGCTTGGTTGGGAGAAGTTCCAAAGTGATTCAGTCTTAATAAAAAGGAGTTCTCATTTACAAAAGCCTGTACCCTGGAACACATCAGGAAGACCATAACAGACTTTTATGGTAAGTTTTCTTGGGGAGTGGAGAACTCTTGTTCTGTTTCTCTGTCTTCCTTTAGAAATGGTCTAAAGCATTGAAGCTCAAAGGGAACTAGTCTCCACCATACTCTCAGACACAACCAAGATAAATGTGCACATACAAGAAATATGCTGAGTAAAAATGGAACTGTTTTCTTTTATCCACTTCTCATATGTTTTTTTCTAAAGCTTGTGCTTTATGCTCTCTTATCCAGAATATCCCTGTTTACCTCATTTTACATTTATGGAACTGAAAAGGGACAATAAAGATGTTTCCAGAATAAATAAGTTCTTCTTTAATGTGGTATCTCTATTGCTACAAAGAGAAAAAGCTCAAGTCATAAGTGGCCAGAAAGGTAGAGAAATAGGTGGATAATCAATAGAGATTATGTGTGCTTAATCGCTCAGTCATGTCTGATGCTTTGTGACCCCATGGACTGTAGTCCTCCAGGCTCAGGGATTCTCCAAGTAAGAATACTGTAGTTGCCCTTTCCTTGGCCAGGGGATTTTCCTGTCCCAGGGATCGATCCCAGGTCTCCTGCATTGCAGGCAGATTCTATACCACCTGAGCCACCAGGGAAGCCCAATTGATAGAGATTAGATATTATTAAATGATTAGATCAGAACAACATGTCATATTTCATTTTGGCACACTCACCTCTGTTTACTTGGTTCAAGATATTCACCTCCTAATGACTGCTCTAAAGGAATGGGCTAAAAAGAGGCAGCTGTGCTTGTAAATGTAACTTTGTTTATCATACTCAGAGTGGTGATTTTAAATAAACTTTAAATGAAATTAAGAAATAAGGGGTTACAATCTGGTGAAGGTGTGAGCATGAAAGTAAATGAGAGGGGATCTCTTTAAAGAGTTTTCTTGGTGGTGGTTGTGATGCTGTAACTCTTTGACTTTCCCATTTCTAAGAATCTTTCCTTTGTGTTACCAAATCCTGTAGTGCCAGAGTCTGGGTTGAGTTTGTAGGTCCTAGCTGACAGGACTATTTCAGCACAAAATGCTGTTTAGATAGCTTTAAATCATCTAAGACCCTATATGTAAGCTAGGGCGCCTCACAATGTCCACTGAGATTTTGCAGCAAAAGGATCACTATTAACCTACGCTTCACTTAAACCTCACTATGGGAGAGAGTGGTTGAACCAGGAATGAGCCAAAGAAAGGGAAAAATGGTTGCCGAAAGAAAGAAGCCAGGACGTAAGTGAGTATAGCAGGAAAGAATTAAATACTGTCTTTTTTAAGGACATCTTAGAGGAACAGAATAACACTCTTAGCTAATCTTCCCTCATTTTTGCATGAGTGATGGGCAATGTTGGGAGAAATGACTAGAGATATTTTTCTTCTGAGAATGAAAATTGAGTTGAAGCTAATTTTCAAGCTTTCTCTGAAAATTTGACTTGGGTAGTCTGGTGAAAAGCTATGACACTGCGCCTTCTAATGACTCAACTAAATGACAACTCTCACTTGGTTCACGGTTCACGGGCTAAATTTACCACTTTGGTTCTTCTGAAGGAAATCAGAGAGAGTATTTCTGAATCAGATGGACCAGAAATTGTACAATAATTAAGGACCTATGCACTGTGTGACTGAACTAGACTGACACCGTGTTAGGGCAGTTGGCTGGATGCAAGGAGTGACATATTTTTACAAGTCACTTTCATATGCTGAAATTTAGTCTGCTTGTTTCCATAATTTGTCAAAAAATTAATGTGATTGGAACTCAAAAATTAAATAATAAAAGGTGTTGAAAATGAGAGTTATATAAGGGTGTGTAGTGGGTTGAACTGTGACCCTCAAAAAGATATTCTCACATCCTAACTCCTGGAATCTACAAACATTACCTTATGTGGAAAAAAGGGTCTTAGCAAACATAATTAAGGATATGGCGATGAGATCATCCTGGACTCTATGTGAAAGTCGCTCAGTTGTGTGCGACTCTTTGTGACCCCATGGACTATACAGTTCATGGAATTCTCCAGGCCAGAATACTGGAATGGGTAGCCTATCCCTTCTCCAGTGGATTGTCCTGACCCAGGAGTCGAACTGGGATCTCCTGCATTGCAGGCAGATTCTTTACCAACGGAGCTATCAGGGAATCCCTTGGACTATATGACCCTAAATTCAATGATAAGTGTCCATATAAGAGACACAGAAAGAAGGTCATGCACAGATGGAGGAAGACTAAGAGTGATGCAGCCAGAAGCCACGGGATGCCCGGAGACATGAGAAGCAGGAAGAGCAAGAGAGGATTCTCCCCGAGAGTCTTCAGAGGGAAAGAGATCCTGGAACACCTTTCAAGACTTTCAGCATCCGTATTGCCAAGGCTATAAACTTCTGTTGTTTTAAGCCATCCAATCTGTGGTCATTTGTTACATCAGCCCTAGGGAATTAATACAGTGTGATAAGGTGACGACAATTTCTCTTCTCTGAAGTTTCAAAAGAATCGATTGAGAGAAGCTTCAAGGCACATAAATACATGCACAATTGACAGTCTCCTAGGAAACACAGTATTGTTTAAATGCATAAAGTCTATACAAAATGCATTCACAATGACTGAGAGTTTAACATCTAGGCAGGTTCACATGGAGACATCTCTAACACAATTTTGTGATAAGCTCCTCAAGGCTTGGACAGATAATGGCCTATAGTAAAATGGAGATGTTGAGAAAGTGAAAGAAGATTCTATATTTCCCTTTGTGAGTTGTTTGAATTGGAATGCATAGGTTTTGTCATATTTAGTGCAATTTTTGTCACTTTTCTGTTATTTCTGTTGTGATTTCATCTTCAAAATTACCCAGTTGGGGAAGTGTGATTTGTTTTGTTTCTTGGCTAAATTTTTGTTGTCAATTTCCAAGTGTCTTCTATTATGGTTGGAGAATGTGTCCTATTAGTTGTTTTTGTTGTATTTGTTGAGATGTCCATCAAGGCAAAATTATGATCAATTTTTTTTTTGTATCCTCTAAAGGTACTTGAAAATAGCATATTCTTTTTGTTGAGTGAATTCTATACTGCTGTTGCTTTGTTATTCAACTCTTTTGTATCCTAATTTTAGGAGGAGTTCCATTCCTTCACTTGGTTTCTGAGAGAAGTGTGTAAAATCTTCCATTTTGAGGGTATATTTGCCAATTTCTTCTTGTGTTAGTATCAAACTTTTTGTCTCATAAGTTTTAAAGTTATATTGATGATGTATTATCTAATTATTTTATATTCTTTTGAATTATATTCCTTTGATCAATATGAAATACCTTTCTTATTTCTTTCAAGAATTTTTCACTTTGTATTTCATTTTTCTGGTACTGTATTATTATATCAACTTTTTTAGTATTTCACTGGTATGTTTTGCCCCTTTAAGTGTGTCTCTTGTTACAAATCTATGCCTAGAATCCTTTATTTTTAACTGTTTAACAGGTCAGCATCTTTATTTAAGCAATGGCTGGCTGAGGGCCAGCTGGGCAATGAAGGTTGTATTTGTGTGTGTGTATGTGTAGAGGGGAGGTGCTCAGTGTTGGGTGGGTGGGTGAAGAGAGGGCAGACCACTAGAGAGAGCAGCGCAGGGATGCAGGTGTGCAGAGAGTGA
The DNA here is from genome assembly GCA_006408615.1 of Connochaetes taurinus. Classification (NCBI taxonomy): domain Eukaryota; kingdom Metazoa; phylum Chordata; class Mammalia; order Artiodactyla; family Bovidae; genus Connochaetes; species Connochaetes taurinus. The sequence goes on from SJXO01002334.1 coordinate 84,202, forward strand.
TGGAGCAGCTGCCATGCTGGTGCCTTAGCCCTGTTAACAGATGGGAGATCTCTCTGCCTCAAGCCCCAGCTGGTGGGTGGAAGAAGGGGGCTCCAACACTCAGGGATGCATTGGAGGGGAGGCCCACGTGAGCCATGGACTGCAGGCAGCCTACACCAACCGAAAGGCCCCAGGTCCTCGCTTATGGCCCTACATTCCTAGCTTTCTTGATCGGTTGGTCCCTTCATAGATATGCTAAAGAACCGAATCCTGGAATCAGAGGCTAGGCCATGGAGCCCTCCAGGCCTCTTAACCCTGGGAAGGGTCATCAGGACCAGCTCTACCTGCCAGCTCCATTAGCAGCTTAGAGTTGGCTCCTGTTCCCCACTGGCCAGGACCTGTCCACCCATTCTCGCAGACCTCAAGCAGCTCCCCCACTGGCCTGCAGGCTGGAGGGAACCCGAGTCCTCAGAGAGGGACCAGGGAGGGAGGAAGGGGAGGGGATGGCACTGGGGGCCTGTGACCTGCGCCCTATTTCTGCTGCTGATCTCCCTTGGCCGGCAGATAGCAGCCTCCACCTCCACTGTGCTCCTGGCTGCTGTCCACACCGCCCTGCTCTGGCACGTGGAGCCTGTGGACCGGAGCCTGTGGATGGCGGTGCTGCCGGATGGCATGCACTTGTCTCTCCGTAGCTGAGCCGGGTGCTGCCCCTTATGCAGAAGCCTCCAGGCTGTCCCCAGCAGGGTCTGGGCTGCAAGGGGATGGGCCAGGCCACTGGGCATGCGCATCTCGATGACGGCTTCAGCCAAGGCCAAGCCTCCAAAAAGGCGCACCCAAAGCCTACGTCACGGCTGCTGTAGCCAGCGTGGACTTCCCCAAGGGCCTCGGGCATCTTCTCCCACGGCCTTACGGCTTCCAGCAGGATCTGCAGGAACTCGGCCTCATCTTTCCTAGTGTGGCTGGCCCACCCCCTCACCACGGCCCCCTCCTTGACCACGCAGGGTTAGGTTGGAGGAAATCCCGGGGCTCCGAGAGACCCAGCGGCCATGGACGTCAAAATGCGCTGTGACCATCAGAGCCACGTCCACCAGGCCAGCTCCCAGGATGTGGGCTTGGTGGCAAAGAGAACAGCTCGGCAGCACAGCTCGGCTGGAGTGGGTGGTCTGGCAGCCCCGGGCCCGAAAACAGCAGAGGTTCATGTAAGCTTGGACGCTAGTCAGGACGTGCTGAGCCTCAGCCTTCGCAGCTCTGAGGAGGCTCAGCGCAATGGTGTCCACTGTGTGGCCCACGCCCAGGAAGGAGGGACTCTTCTGCCATCACTTCGCTCAGACAGAGAATCTTAAGCATCTGATCTGAAAGGTAAGTTCAAGGAAATTCTAGTCAATTGTTATTTTTTTTTTCAAATTTTGTCTCCTCTGTGTTCGTACCTACGTCTTCCTTTTCTGTATCCCTGCTTAGAAGGATGTGGAAACTGCACATGTGTTCTGCATTTCTCTTCTTCTCTGTTTATTCGTGTATCCTTATAACAATTCCTTGGTTCAGCATCCAGCTTGCTAATGAGTTCTTGAAGAGGGTCTCTTCTGCTTTTCATGCCATCATTTGAGTGTTTATTCAATAGTGTGTTTCTCAAAACCTCTAACAGATTTATATTCATGGCTGTTCCCATTTCGTGGGACCTCCTTTATCTCAGTGATATTTGCAATGGTTATTTTAATGTCTTTTTATGATTTTCTAGTAACCTTTTAGTGGGAGTCAATTTTTTTGTTTCCTGGCTTTTGAGATCTTTCTTCCATGTAATTTTGTTTCTGTAAATAGTTTTGATTCTGTTTTTATCTTCTATGAAATAATTCCCTGATATTTTCCTAATTTTTGCTTTCTGGCTTATACTTCTAATGTTGGCTTACAGTTATGGGTTTTCCTTTTGCTTCATTCTTTTAAGCACTGCTCAGTTACTTATGCAGTGTTTTTGACATTGTTATGTGTTTATTAGTTTTAATATATTTTCTAATATTTCTATAGCTCCTATGGGTAGGCAAACATTTTATTATATGTTCAGTCCATTATCTTGAAATTTTAAATGGTATCAACATTTGAATCAAGGTTGTTTTCAACGAGATAAATAAAAATAGTCTTAAATACTATTTTTAAATTATAATCCTTTAGAAATACTGATAAATTTATTACAATCCAGTTGCTAGTTAATCAGACATTTTTAATGGTACTTCAGAAAAATAAGTGCTGTGATGATTTGCTTTTTCAGTTTACTAAACCCAAAGGTTTGATCACATTTTGGCTTACAGTGTCTCCCAGTATTTATAATAAGACTCGGTCAGGGGCCAGGAGACTAGAATCTCCTGTTTCAGCATCTGCTACATTGCCAATGTGAATAAATATAACCTAGGAAGGTGATAGCATCAGGAAATGAATTAAAAAACAAATACATTATATAAAAAGTAGAAAGAATGCCTCTGTATAGATGATGTAATTGTGAATCACAGTTATATTTCTGTTTATACTAATAGCAATCTCATTTTCTTGGCCATGAGATGAAGAATGCCAAACATGGCCATTGTAAATGACACAGGGGTTCTTGAGAGAATATTATGCAGAATTATACACTATCCTGGAATTACCATGCTTTTCTTAACACATTTATTATCCTGAAAAGACACTGGAACTAGGCTAAGCTTATAAATTACACTGGCATAAAGGGAAAATGGGCTCTGACAAATAGTGTAGAGCTACTACAAGAATAGCAGCCAGAAAACCTTAGAGGATAGAAACACAAGCAAAAAGGAAATTAATGCTTTTCATTTTGATAGTCTGCTGAATTCTGATGAGTAAAAGGCATTGCTTCTGATGTCTCTGAACACCATCCAAGAAAACCAAAATAAATACACCAAAAAGTTTATGATCAGAATAAGGTAAATGGTTCTGCCAAAATAATGATGAAAAAAGAAGGTGGCCAATGCAGTAGGAAGGTGAAGGAGATGAACTTTCACTCTCAGCTCCTGCTCTGGATGGCCACTGCTGAATGCCAGAGCCAAAAAGCTAAGCACAGATCACCACTTGGGCAGTAAACAAAGGAAGCAAGCCAGTTGGTACTGAATAGGAAAGATTGAATGTATTGTTCACAGACCTGAAACAAAATTGATGGAGCCAAAAATGTAGGTGATATTTATACGTTGCAAGGATATAGCTGTTTAGTAGTTTTATTCTCACTTCACTTGGTACATGAGACTTAGAATTGTTTCTCTTTTAATAGAATATTTGGGAAGAAACTGGATGATTTCTGCCAAGTTGAATAATAATAGATTCAATAATAATAATATATAAATTCTGCCTGTTGAATGATAGAAAGACCTCAGAAGGCCTGCGTGGGATCCCACATGTGCTTTCACTTGCTGTGGAAACTGGAATAACTAATTGAATTTCTCTAAAGCTCAATTTCCCCAGTTAGAAAAGAGGGTAGTAGAAATACTCTATAATGTTTTGAGGATTATGGAAATAGGCTTATTGCCATTCCTGGCCTGTTTCTTAAATCTTTCCCTGTAGTTTATCTCAAGTATATGTTGCATGCGTAAATTCTCTGATAAGTGGCCATTTGAACATCCTATGACCTGCTTTTAAGACTTATACCTTATTAGTATTCATTTTCATGATATTAATTTAATACTCTTTGCTTATTTCCCTATTCATCCCAATTCCAAAAAGAGATTCATTCGCCTACTTTTTAAATAGATATTTTTCTGCTTCATCAATTAGCTGTAATTCTCTACTGTGTTCAGAATTGAAAGATTACACTGCCTTTGATATTGGAGAGACTTTTAAAGATTTTTAAAATGTTTTTAAAATAAATATTTAAGAAAGTTAGAGTTGTTTGGGGTTGAAATCCCAAATCCTGACTCCTATTTAGATCCCCAAAGTGAGTTTTTTTTGTTTGTTTTCTTATTATTAGCTATGGATGAAAACGCTTATTTCAGAAGAATGAATTTTGGTCAAGATTCAGACTATTGTGATTTGTATACTTTGGTTTTAAGCCAATAAATTGTGAAATATTAAGTTAATGAGCACAATTCACTGAAATAAACCTTGCAGTGAATTTTGCTTTTCCTTTTTCACAAAACTGTGCTATTACTTCTTAGTATTTTATGTTTTTCTTAGTTATTGCAAACCTGTATGATGATGGTTTCATATTACTACTAAGTACTGGGGTTAATTGACCATTTTATAGTTAATGGATTCATCCTTGCTTTCCCCTATCCTGATGAACATCATTAACTTGTCATCTCCTTCTATTTATTCAGGTACATCTTTAGTTCACCAAAAAAGAAATTAAATTGCTCTTAAAGATATTGTAATACACTTTTCCCCACAGAAGGGTATAAATAAAAAAGATGCCAGATCTTTTAGTTATGTTTGATATTTTTTCAGGCATGTAGATACAATTTAATATGCACATTTAATGTACTATTTAATTATAAAAGTATGTGCATTAGGGTAATCTCTTTGCTCTAACAGAAAATATAATATTTTAAATGAATTCATTTAAAAGGTTTAAATAGCTTCAGTTAAAATTTTGGTATAAAATTTTAACTGAAGTTTAATGCTCTTTTATTAGCAAAAAGAACAAACTATATTTTATACATTACTCAATTAAACCAATGAAGTATTTCCATTGTTCATCTATTTAAATTGAAAAACTATCAAGTATGAATAATTATTCCATTTTTCTCCTCTATCAGTCTTTTAGGTATCATTTTTTATTATTCTTTTAATGGTTACCTTAGAGATTATAATATGCATCCTTGACTTATTACAGTCTACCTTAAATTAGTTCTTTACTTCCACAAAAGGCAAGTACCTTAGAAGAATTTAAGTACATTTTACCCTTTCCTATTTTGCTTCGTATATATTATAAACCCCTCAGGACATTATTATTTTTGTTTTAAACATCAATATTTATTTATTTGGGCTTCCCAGGTAGTGCTAGTGATAAAGAATCTACCTGCCAATGAAGAGACATAGAGACATGTGTTCAATCCCTGGGTAGGGAAGACCCTCTGGAGTAGCAAATGGCATCCCATTCCAGTATTCTTGCCTGGAAAATTCCATGGGCAGAGAAGCCTAGAGAGCTACAATCTACGGGGCTGCAAAGAGGCAGACATGACTGAGCGTGTGCGTGCACACACACACACATTTATTTTACCTGTATCATTACCTTTCTTGGTGTTCTTAATTCTTTTCAGTGATTCCTAGCTTCCGTTTACTATCATTTCTTTCAACTTGAAGAACTAGCTCTGATATTTATTGGATTGCAAGTTTGCTGATAATAAATTTTGCTGGTTGTATGTTTCTGAAAATATCCTTATATTTCATTCATTTCTGAAGGACGTTTGCAGGGAAGACTTTTAGATAAGAAGGACATTTTTATTTTTTCTTTAAAATATTTAAAATATGCTGTTTCTTGTCTTACGGTTTCCATAGTTTTCATTGAACAGTCAAGGACTATTTTACTCCTGTTCCTTTGAAAGTAATGCGTTTTTTTCTCTTTTGACAAATGGTCTGGCTTGTCTTCATTTCATTGTCTTATTTTTTTTTTTCCAGAAGTCTATTATGAATTGCAAGATATGGTGGTTTTTTTTTTTGTATTTTCTGCTTAGAGTCAGAGTTTATTAAATCAGTTAGTTTAAATTTTCATACACTGATGCATCTCATCAATGGAGGGAAACTTGTAGCTACTATCTCTTCTGATTCCCATTCTTTCCTGCTCTTTCCATGGGCCTAGGGTATTATTATTTTAGGACTATTAACTGGATTCCATGTATTCTTTTTATTATTACCATTCTCTTTTCCCTTTATATTTTAGTTTTGGTATATTTTTAGAGTTTTCCTTTTCATTAATCCTCTCTTTAACTGTGTTCAGTTTTTTGTTAAGCCCATCTAATTGATCATTAACTTCAGATATTTCATGTTTCATTTCTAGAATGTCTATTTTATTCTTTTTTATAGAGTTAAATATACCATTGAAATTTATTATCCTTTCATCAACATAATGTTTTCTATTTATTTTCTCAAACATGTTAATCATGGTTAAAATTGCTATCTGTCAACTCAAGTATCTATTTCCAGTTTCTGTTTTATTTCATTTTAGTCATTCTACTTCATTTTATTTAATTTAGTTCATTTTATTTCATTTAAGTTATGTATTTCTGATATTTAGCACATCTGTCAAATTTCTATTGGCTGTTGGACATCATCGATAAAAGCTGAGGAGGTTCTTGATGGCTAATTTTCCTTTTGGCTGGCAGATATTATACAGGTAGTACAACTTGATTCTGTGAAGAGTTTGTTTAGGCTTTGTTAGAACTGATCTATTTCAATTGTGTCTGTATGCGTAAGGCATGATGTCTCTTACTCTGGCTTCTTCTTCGTCCTAGGGTGTAACCTTTATTCCTAACTCCTAGCCCTTTAAGATTTCAACTGAAATCCTCAGCTGTTTACCAAGGTCATTTCACCTTGTTGGAGTTCAAATTCCATAATCTTTGTTCAACATGCACAGCTGCTGAAATCACTGCTCAGCTCACTGATATTACAAATGTTTTCTGTTGGGTCCCATGAATACAATTTAGACTCTCAGCAACGATTTTAGGGATATCTGTGGGATTCTTTTCTACTGGTGTGTTTGCTGGGGGCATTTGCTTATCAAGTCCCAGGACCCTTTGCCAGACCTGAACACTATGCTCTTTTTACTGAGACTGCTGCTTTTATTTGGGCTTTATTTTACTGATCTTATTTGGAAAATACCCTGAGATATAAAGCTGTGATGAATGCAGAGCTTAAAATATGTGCTTCTGTTCTCTAACAAATGTATAACTTTTCTCTCTCTCTTTTATTTATTTTTTCTGAATAGCACTGCAGGAGAGTTAGTCTGATTCAAGCTACATTGTAATAGTAGATGGAACAAAAAGTTACTCATGTGGATAAGTGATACACTAATAAATATTTACTTTCAATACATTTTGTAGTTTCCCTCTGTACTTATTCTGATATTTTGTTTATAAATATTCTGCTCTTGTAGAGCTTAAATTGTGAGAGGAACTTTTGCTTTTTACTCACAAACTTTGGTGCATATAGCAATTTATGCTTAATTTCATTTTAAAGGTGGTATCTTTTTAAATTTGTATACTTAGACTTAAAGATTGATATAAAGTTGATAAAATCATGAACAAAAGGATACTTCTAAAGGCATATAATTGGTAATCTTCTTGAACTAGAACAAAAATGAAGTACAATTCTGCTTTAGAATTCTTAACAACAACAAAAAGAATCAGTAATGTCTGCCATAGTAAGATTCTACTTAAGCCATGAAGCAGAGATACTGACAAATAAATTCACCTTTGAGATGGGTTGTTGTGCCCTCATTATTTGTAAATTAGGTTGTACATGGCATATCACTTACAAAATTACCTGTATAATATTTGTTTATTGAAGTGATTTAAACTACACAGAGAACACCTACACTCAGGATTGTAGGTGGTATACTTTTTTTTAATCCCACATTAGATTTTATGAATTATTGGAATTGATTAGCATAGTGAGCATTGTTTGTCATTGAAATGCTAACTGATTTTTAATAAAAAAAACATTTTGGCTCATAATCCAAAAAATCTTTGTACAGATATATATTTTTTGAAGCTTCTACATTTACATACTCCTATCTCATCAGTTCAGTTCAGTTCAGTTCAGTTCAGTCACTAAGTTGTGTCCAATTCCTTGCAACCCCAGGAATTGCAGCATGCCAGGCCTCCCTGTCCATCACCAACTCCTAGAGTTCACTCAGACTTACGTCCATTGAGTCGGTGATGCCATCTAGCCATGTCATTCTCTGTTGTCCCCTTTTCCTCCTGCCCCCAATCCCTCCCAGCATCAGAGTCTTTTCCAATGAGTCAGTTCTTCGCATGAGGTGGCCAAAGTACTGGAGTTTCAGCTTTAGCCTCAGTCCTTCCAAAGAACATCCAGGACTGATCTTTAGAATGGACTGGTTGGATCTCCTTGCAGTTCAAGGGACTCTCAAGGGTCTTCTCCAAGACCACAGTTCAAAAGCATNCCCTCCCAGCATCAGAGTCTTTTCCAATGAGTCAGTTCTTCGCATGAGGTGGCCAAAGTACTGGAGTTTCAGCTTTAGCCTCAGTCCTTCCAAAGAACATCCAGGACTGATCTTTAGAATGGACTGGTTGGATCTCCTTGCAGTTCAAGGGACTCTCAAGGGTCTTCTCCAAGACCACAGTTCAAAAGCATCATACTTTCATCCAAATAACAAGCAATATAATGAAATGGAGAAAATGACTTATATTAGAATTAAAATATTTGTATAGTATGGTGCTTGTGGTAAAGAACCCACTCGCCAATGCAGGGGACATGAGAAGGGGGTTCAATCCCTGAGTTGGGAAGATCCCCTGGAAAGGAAATGGCAACCCACTCCAGTATTCTTGCCTGGAGAGTCCCATAAACAAAGGGGCTTTGCAGGCTACATTCTGTGGAGTCTAAAAGAGTCGGACACAAATGAAGCAACTTTGGATTTATATGCTGTGCTTACTTGCTCAGTCATGTCCGGATTCTTTGTGACCCCAGGTACTGTACCCTGCCAGGCTCCTCTGTCCATGGGGATTCTCCAGCAAGAATACTGGAGTGGATTGCCATGCCCTCTTCCAGGGGATCTTCCCAACCCAGTATCTAACCCAGGTCTCCCACATTGCAAGCAGATTCTTAACCTTCTGAGCCATCAGGGAAGCCCAAGAATACTGGAGTGGGTACCCTCTGCCTTCTCTAGGAGAACTTCAAGACCCAGGAATTGAACTGGGGTCTCTTGCATTGTAGGTGAATTCTTTACCAACTGAGCCACCCAGGAGGCCTGAGTGTATATAATTACATATAAAATATGTCTATATATTCATCTATCTATGTAGGTATATGGAAGTATACATGTAGATTCACACATATACATGTAGATACACACACAAATATTTATACATCTGCCAATATATAACTTCAATATGACCTTGTTTATTTGTTTGGAAGTTCAAAGTGTACTTCTGCTTTCTGATTTTTTCTTTACCTATATCAGCTTCCTTCTCTCTATAGATCTTTTACATTTCTTGAAGGTCAAGTCTAATAGCAAGAAATGATTTTAAAGTTTATCTCTCTAACTTTACTTCTCCTGTTTTGAAGACTAATTTCATAGGGTACACAATTCTAGGTTAATAGTTTTTTTTTTCTCTCACATTTTAAATATTTCAGTTTGCTCTCTTCTTACTTACATGTTCTCTGACCTTCTTAAGCCTGTAGTTTGGTGTCATTAACTTGGGAAAATTTTTCAGTCATTGTGGACGTGAGTCTGGGTGAACTCCGGGNTTCTTGAAGGTCAAGTCTAATAGCAAGAAATGATTTTAAAGTTTATCTCTCTAACTTTACTTCTCCTGTTTTGAAGACTAATTTCATAGGGTACACAATTCTAGGTTAATAGTTTTTTTTTTCTCTCACATTTTAAATATTTCAGTTTGCTCTCTTCTTACTTACATGTTCTCTGACCTTCTTAAGCCTGTAGTTTGGTGTCATTAACTTGGGAAAATTTTTCAGTCATTGTGGACGTGAGTCTGGGTGAACTCCGGGAGTTGGTGATGGACAGGGAGGCCTGGCGTGCTGTGATTCATGGGGTCGCAAAGAGTCAGACACGACTGAGTGGCTGAACTGAACTGAACTGAACTGATTGCTTCACATATTGCTTCCATTCCTTTCTCTTTCTCTCCTGGTATTCTCCTTATATGTATGTTACAAATTTTGTATTTATCCTGCAGTTAGTTCTTGGATATTCTGGGGGTTTTGGTGGTGATAGGGTGTTCAATCTTCCTTTTCTCTGTTTTCCCATTTGGAAGTTTCTATTGAGATATTCTCAAGATAGACATTCTTTTTTAGCCACATCTCTTCTAGTAAAGAGCCCATCAAAAGTATTCTTTGTTTCTACCACAGTCTTTTTTATCTTTAGCATTTCTTCTCATTATGTCTTAGAATTTCCATCCTATGCTTCCATTATCAATGTGTTCTTTGTGCTGTCTATCTTATCCATATTAAACATAGTTTTCTTATATCCCTAGTCTGGTAATTCCAACATCTCTACTATATCAGAGTCTGATATATAAAAACCTGCACACAGATGTTTATAGCAGCTTTATTCATCATTACCAATAGCTAGAAGCTTCCAAGATGTCCTCAAGAAGGTGAATCAAAAGCTATGGTACACTCAGATAATGTAATACCATTCAGTACTAAAATAAAATGAGCTATGAATCCATGAAAAGACTTGGAAGAAACTTAAATATACATTAAACGTGAAAGAGGCCAGTTTAAAATGACTACATGTTGTATGATTCCGACAAAATGACATCCTGGAAAAGAAAAAACTAGAGGTGGTAAGAATACACAGAAGAACTATCCAAAAAAAGGTCTTCAATTCAGTTCAGTTGCTCAGTCGTGTCCGACTCTTTGCGACCTCATGAATTGCAGCATGCCAGGCCTCCCTGTCCATCACCAACTCCCGGAGTTCACTCAGACTCACATCCATCGAGTCAGTGATGCCATCCAGCCATCTCATCCTCTATCGTCCCTTTCTCTTCCTGCCCCCAATCCCTCCCAGCAGCAGAGTTTTTTCCAATGAGTCAACTCTTCCCATGAGGTGGCCAAAGTACTGGAGTTTCAGCTTTAGCATCATTCCTTCCAAAGAAATCCCGGGGCTGATCTCCTTCAGAATGGATTGGTTGGATCTCCTTGCCGTCCAAGGGACTCTCAAGAGTCTTCTCCAACACCACAGTTCAAAAGCTTCAATTCTTTGGTGCTCAGCTCTCTTCACAGTCCAACTCTCACATCCATACACGACTACTGGAAAAACCATAGCCTTGACTAGACAGACCTTTGTTGGCAAAGTAATGTCTCTGCTATGCTATCTAGGTTGGTCGTAACTTTTCATTCAAGGAGTAAGCGTCTTTTAATTTCATGGCTGCAGTCACCATCTGCAGTGATTTTGGAGCCCCCCAAAATAAAGTCTGACACTGTTTCCACTGTGTCATTTCCATTAAGACCTAAAAAAAGGTCTTAATGACCCAGATAACCACAATGGTGTAATCATTCATCTAGAGCCAGACATCCTGAAATGAGAAGTCAAGTGGGCATCAGGAAGCATCACTATGAACAAAGCTAGTGGAAGTGGTAGAATTCCAGCTGATCTGTTTCAAATCCTGAAAGATGATGCTATGAAAGTGCTGCACTCAGTATACCAGCAAATTTGGAAATCTCGGTAGTGACCAAAGGACTGGAAAAGATCAGTTTTCATTCCAATCCCAAATCAAGTTAGTGCCAAAGAATGTTGAAACTACTGCACAGTTGCACTCATCTCACACACTAGCAAAGTAATGCTCAAAATTCTCCAAGCCAGTCTTCAACAGTACATGAACCGTGAACTTCTAGATGTTCAAGCTGGGTTTAGAAAAGGCAGAGAAACCAGAGATCAAATTGCCAACATCTATGGATCATCACAAAAGCAAGAAAGTTCCAGAAAGACCTATTCCTGCTTTATTGACTACATTAAAACCTTTGACTGTGTGGATCAAAAAAAAGTGTGGAAAATTCTTAAAGAGATGGCAGTGCCAGACCACCTACCTGCCTCCTGAGAAATCTGTATGCAGGTCAAGAAGCAACAATTAGAATTGGAAATAGAACAACAGACTGGTTCCAAATTGGAAAAGGAATATGTCAAGGCTGTTATGTTGTCACCTTGCCTATTTAACTTACATGTGAAGTATCTCATGTGAAATGCTGGGCTGGATGAAGCTCAAGCTGGAATTAAGATTGCTGGGAGAAATATCAATAACCTCAGATATACAGAGACTACCACTCTTATGGCACAAAGCAAAGAGGAACCAAAGAACTGCTTTATGAAACTTAAAGAGGAGAGTGAAAAAGTTGGCTTAAAACTCAGCATTCAGAAAACTAAGATCATGGCATCCGGTCCCATCACTTCATGGCAAATAAATGGGGAAACAATGGAAACTTTATTTTCTTGGGCTCCAAAATCAGTGCAGATGGTGACTGCAGTCATGAAATTGAAATATGCTTGCTCCTTGTAAGAAAAGCTATGACTAATGTAGACAGGATATTAAAAAGCAGAGACATTACTTTGCTAACAAAGGTCCATATAGTCAAAACTATGGTTTTTCCAGTGGTCATGTATGGATGTAAGTTGTTCTATAAAGAAAGATGAGTGCTGAAGAATTGATGCTTTTGAACTATGGTGTTAGAGAAGACTCTTGAGAATCCCTTGAAATGCAAAGAGATCCAACCAGTCAATCCTAAAGGAAATCAGTCCTGACTCTTCATTGAAAGAACTGATACTGAAGCTGAAGCTCCATACTTTTGCAACCTGATGTGAAGAACTTACTCACTGGAAATACCCTGATGCTGGGAAAGAATGAAGGCAGGAGGAGAAGGATACAACAGAGGATGAGATGGTTGGATGGCAACACTGACTTGATAGACAGGAGTGTGAGGAAACTCTGGGAACTGGTGACGGACAGGGAAGCCTGGAGTGCTGCAGTCCATGGGGTCTCAAAGAGTCAGACATGACTGAGTGAACTGAACTGATGGAGACCAAAAAAAGACTAGTGGTTATCAAGGATTAGAGAGAAGGGAGCCATAAATAGTCAGAACACTGATAATATTTAGGGCAGTATAGTACTCTTTATGATACTACAATATTTGATATATGTCATTATATATTTGTTAAAAAGCAGAATATACAACACAAAAAGTTAATCCTAATATCAATTATGACCTTTGGGCAATAATGATGCATCACTATAGATTGACTGCAATAAACGTACTTCTGTAGTATTAGATGGTAATAGTTGGGGAAATTATTTATGAGGGCTAAAATCATATATACCTTTATCTGACTTTATCTGACATAAAAATCTCCCCAACTACTACCTATGCCAATGCCTTTGACTGTGTGGATCACAAGAAACTGCAGAAAATTCTGAAAGAGATGGGAATACCAAACCACCTGACCAGCATCTTGAGAAACCTGTATGCAGGTCAGGAAGCAAGAGTTAGAACCGGACATGGTTCAGTTCCTATTTGGAACAGACTGGTTACAAATAGGAAAAGGAGTACGTCAAGGCTGTATATTGTCACCCTGCTTATTTAACTTATATGCAGAGTACATCATGAAAAATGCTGAGCTGGAAGAAGCACAAGCTGGAATCAAGATTGCCGGGAGAAATATCAATAAACTCAGATATGCAGATGACACCACCCTTATGGCATAAAGTGAAGAGGAACTAAAAAGCCTCTTGATGAAAGTGAAAGAGGAGAGTGTGAAAAAGTTTGCTTAAAGCTCAACATTCAGAAAATGAACATCATGACATCTGGTCCTACCACTTCATGGCAAATAGATGGGGAAACACTGGAGTTTCAGCTTTAGCATCATTTCTTCCAAAGAACACCCAGGACTGATCTCCTTTAGAATGAACTAGTTGGATCTCCTTGCAGTCCATGGGACTCTCAAGAGTCTTCTCCAACACCACAGTTCAAAATCAATCAATCCCTCGGTGCTCAGCTTTTTTCACAGTCCAACTCTCACATCCATACAGGACCACTGGAAAAACTATAGCCTTGACTAGATGGACATTTGTTGGCAAAGTAATGTCTCTGCTTTTGAATATGCTATCTAGGTTGGTCATAACTTCCCTTCCAAGGAGTAAGTGTCTTTTAATTTCATGGCTGCAGTCACCATCTACAGTGATTTTGGAGCCCAGGTAAATAAAGTCTGACACTGTTTCCACTTGATGGATGTGAGTTTGATTGAACTCTGGGAGTTGGTGATGGACAGGTAGGACTGGTGTACTGCAATTCATGGGTTCGCAAGGAGTTGGACAGGACTGAGCAACTGAACTGAACTGAAATGTATATATGAGAGCTCTGTACTTTCTTCTCAATGGCTCTGAAAAACCTAATTAATTTTTTAAAAGAATATTTATATTTAATATATTATGTAGTTTATTCTAGCAGCCAAGATTACTCTTCATAATCAGATTCTAGAGCATATCACATAAAAATAATGTTAAAATCTCCAAAAACAACATCAGTCAAACAAATCAGTTATATGAACCCCTTTAAATAAAGGAAGGTGCTATCATTTTACTGTTCTCTTAAGAAAACTGAGATATAGTAAATAATTTATGTGAAGAAGTTTCATAATGGATGCATGATGTATTACCTTTTTATACTGCCCTGTAGAATAATTGAACATGGGAAAATTACCTTTTCTTTTAAACGCTAGTAATTTCATTGTAAATAAAAGTGAGGCTTTATAAGTCAAATACAATTGACCCTCTGCATCCGTGGCTTCAAACAACTAAGGGTCAAAACATTCAAAAAGAATTCCAGAAATCTCCAAAGAATTAAACTTGAATTTGCTACATGGCAACAAATATTTACATTGTATTTCAGTTCAGTTCAGTTCAGTTCAGTCCAGTCCCTCAGTTGTGTCCGACTCTTTACAACCCTATGAATCGCAGCCCGCCAGGCCTCCCCGTCCACCAATTCCCGGAGTTCACTCAGATTCATGTCCATCAAGTCAGTGATGCTATCCAACCATCTCATCTTTTGTCGTCCTCTTCTCCTCCTGCCCCCAATCCCTCCCAGCATCAGAATCTTTTCCAATGAGTCAACTCTTCGCATGAGGTGGCCAAAGTACTGGAGTTTCAGCTTTAGCATCATTCCTTCCAAAGAACACCCAGGGCTGATCTCCTTCAGAATGGACTGGTTGGATCTCCTTGCAGTCCAAGGGACTCTCAAGAGTCTTCTCCAACACCACAGTTCAAAAGCATATTTACAGCATAGTATTTACATTGTATTAGGTATTATAAGTAATCTAGAGAATTTAATTTATACAGGAGAACATACACGGGTTACAGGCAAATGCTATGTCATTTATATGAGGACCTTGAGTACCCATAGCTTTAGGTATCTGCTGGGAGTGGGGGCCTGGAACCAGTTCCCTACGTATACCATAATGAAAAATGAGTCTCATTGTGTTTGTTAGCTTGGTAAAATTTTAAGATAAAGATTATGATTGACCTAATCCTCAAAATTTGGATTTGAATTTGTACTTGTTTCTCAAAATGAAATTTAGAAATTTTTAATCTGTTTGTTGTAAAGTGACAATGAAAAAGTCAGTAGAAATTAATCAACAAAATATGAATATTAAAAGCTTGTCATCCTGTATCACATATTTTGGCCATGAGGCATGCCTGAGAAACACTTGAATTTTTCAGGGTTCATGAGACACTTATACATGGCATTTCTCATTTGGAAAATGTTAAGTTCAGTTTGATGCTAAAGTTTGGTGGCAGAGAATTAATTTGCTATTTTTAATGTATTCAATTAAAATTTGCTCAATATTCATTAAAGATTTGCTCATTTAAAATTTACCTAAAAATCAATATTTTTAAGTATTTAATAATTTGTTTTTAAGGGATTTGTATAGACTTTTTAGTATGAGTTACTAGTTTTCAGCATAAATAAAGAACTTGGATGTGCTATACCAAATTTTTAAAAATGAATGTTGCTTTTCTCATGAAAATAATTAAACCCAGACATATTTAGTGATATAACTGGTAGTTGAATGTAAAATACACTACCAGAAAACAAAAGAAAAATTCTGATGCTTATTTGTTGTAAGCATAATTACTTTTGTTCAGACAAATGATGAACAAAAGCGGTGGAATTGATGCATTGCCAAATACTGCTTTTTCCCAAGATGAAAATATTTTTTACAAAAAGAAATTGCATATTCTAGACTGCTCAGCTCTAGCTGTGATAATATCAGTTGCCCATATGGAGTAGACTGAAAGAAATATTTTCTTTTTGTTGTTGTTGTTCCTAATTTTGAAAGATAAAAGTTCACTCATAACATAGGAAGGCATATGTTGCTTTCAAAAAGCCTAGGCTATGACTTTTCAATGCCAAAACAATTGGATGAAAATGAATGACTAGTCAATTAACTAGTTGTTTCATCTGTATGAACTGAAAACTACCTGTCGAATTGGTTGACTCAATTCACTTTTTTTATTTCCACTATATAAGTAAAGCTTTTGAAAAAAAAAAAAATCACTGGATACCATGATGAAGATATTTCAACAACCTCTGGCATAACTAAACTAAAAAAAGAAGGCACAGTGGGTTTTTTCATATAGTCAGCCAGGCTCCCCAGAAGTAACAATTTTGTTAATCCATGCCTAAATCTCCATAAGGTGGAGACCTTAGTGAGTTCATTCCCAGTTCTAACATGTTGTGTTAATCATCAGAAACTTAGACACTAAAATTAAGAGAGAAAAGAGAAACAGAAATCTTGAGGTAAAATACAAAGCTGTTAGTTTATCCTCTCTAATCTTTTCTCTAATACTTTGATTTCTAAGTATGGTTGAAGAATATCTTTAAATTAAAATAAAACTAATCAAAAGTAGGGTTTGAGAGGTAGGAACTGATGAAATAGTGTGTGAGTCACATACATATGTCTGAAAGCAAGGCCCTCTTAAATTTAAAATTTTAAAAGTATCTTTAAAGTATAAAATTAGAAAAAAAAATATTTCATTGAGATTACTTACTCATAAGAAGCTACCACAGAAAATGTACCTGTAGAGTTTAAAAAAAATACAAAGATTCAGTGAATTGGGAGTCGTCCCTTGAATATGAGTAAAATCTAAGGTAGTATTAACAGTGACTCTTTGGTGTCAGACTGCCTGGGTTTCAATCCTTACTTTGTCACGAAATGTGAAACTTTGGGAGACTGAGCTTCCTCAATTTGGCTATTAAGAGAGTTATGATAGAAATACCTAACACATAGGATTGGTAAGAAGCTTAAAAATTATTTTATATTATTAAATATGAGATATTATCTATGAAAATACTAAATAAATGCCAGGCAAATGAAAAGCATAAAGATCAATAACTGTTGTTATGTTACATGATCTGAAAGTATAGTGTAATCTTGTGTATTCCAGTGTAGTCCTTTATCCATTAATATCTGAATTGCATTCTGTTTCATGATGGTTTGTAGTGAGCAGATATTTTTTGCATTTTAAGCATGAGCTTAGATGATTCTTAAATACAATACAGTGACATTACATTTTCATTTATTCATTCCTTCATTTATTCAAGTACTTATTGAATGACTACTATGAGACTTTTGTTAACTCTAAAATTGCAAAGCAAAATACAGTCCACTAAGAAGATCACTCATGAGAAAAAAAGAATCACCCAAAATTCAACTGTTCATTGAAAAACCCTAATATCATGGTGATACACATACACACAAGCTTTAATCATGGAAATAATGGCATATTATAGGTTTTTATCACATATATTTATATAAGAATTTTGCATGATTTTAAATAAAGACCATATAGGCCTATAAAGATGTAATGTACTTAAGAATCTATTACTATCAATATTATTTAATATATCCATAAGTGAAAGTGAAAGTGTTAGTCTCTCAGTGGTGTCTAGCTCTTTTGCAACTCCATGGACTATAGCCTGCCAGGCTCCTCTGTCTATGGGGTTCTCCAGGCAAGAATACTGGAATGGGTAACCATTTCCTTTTCCAGGGAATCTTCCTGACCCAGGGATCAAACCCAGGGTTTCTTCATTACACAGATTCTTTACTGTTTGAGCCACCAGGGAAGACCCCATATATCTGTAAATTATGATGAATTTTTTTTTAATCTGACTTGTCTGTGTAATAGTTTCGAATAAAGTTCTAAGAAAATGTGTACTAGAGGAAGAGACAAAGTCACTGGAAGGACTTTAGTCTGTACTGATAACTAAACTTCTATAAAGTCTGCCTTTATTTACATTCTTACTAGTGTGGGAAATTTCATGACTACCCCAAATTATTTGGTCTCTTAGGTAAGAGGATTCTAGAGCCTTTGACAGGTCTTATGCAGTGAGGTGTCCCATGATCTCCATTATTAGAAGTGTGTGTATGTGTGCTTCTGTTTTGAATATTACCATGATTTTTGTACTTACCAATGGATATTTATATTTTGGTTAAATTTTTTTTTTTTTATGTGCAGCATCCCCTCCAGTGGGAAGTATGTAATTTCCAACCCATTGACCTCAGACTTAGATGTATAACTTGCTTTGGTCAGTGAAATGTGAACGTTAAGTGCTGAGCAAAGCTTTACGAGTTATTACTTTGCTTTTTTGTCACCTGTTCCTTCTTGTACATGAACAAGTACCCAACAATGTCTGCTACTTCATCTTGTATTGCAGAATGAAGAAGTTAAGTGGAGAAGAAGAGAAGCCTAGTTCACAAATAATATGAATTTTGTTAATCTGTTGACATTTTGATGTTGTTGCCAAAACCCAGACAAGAAAAACCTAACCAATACACAAAGATTACATGACAGTGTTCGCTTTTGAGCACTTTTGCCAATATTAGACATGACCATTTTAAAACAAAATATTTACTTGTCTTGTTGTTAGCCATCTTTCTGCTGTTAAACCTCTCTAGTTTATTTTTGTTTTCAATTTACTTTTTTTTTTTAACCAAGTCTGAGACTGTGTTTTTTAAACTTGAATATAATTTATGGAATTTCATTTTCATTTATATATTTTGATTTTTATGACTCTATGCATTTTTCATCATTATTATTACATGGTATTAGTTCTCAATCTCCTTTCCTTTTCTTAAATTTTTTTCTAGTGATTAAGGAGGTATACATGCTTACCTGTTTAATTCAATTATTGTCTTTCTTAATAGAGGTTTAAAACACATATACTTACATCTATATTTTTAAAATATCAACTTCAAAACCTTAAGTAATATCAAGTTATTTTCTGCTAGCAAAGCTGAGAATGTAGTTGTCCTTTGGATACAACAGATTTTCTGGATTTCAGATGTTTTAGCTCAAATCTGGAAATGTGTAATCTAATTCTAATTATATGCATTTATTTATTCAATAAATACACTTTTGACAAATGAAATCCTACTTTCATTTTTTTTAATAAACTACCTTCAATTTTACCTTAAATTATTTCAGTCCTCACTACTGATCCTATGTGCAGTGACTCACCTGTTCCAAATGCCTTTATTTTAGTTCTGACTAAAAAACACTCCTCCAGGAAATCTCTGTGATTAAAGGTAACATTCTTCAGCTCTTGCCCATCTACTGTAATCTTTCTTTGCTTTCCTATGGGAATGACAATTAGTGTTTATTATATGACTGTTTGTTATATACCTCAAAAGTTTTTCATTTTTAAATGAAAGTCTAATTTTTGTACAATTCTGAATGACTTGATTGAAATATTTCATTATGGGATGTCTAAATTCCTATCTCATTTAATTTCATTTGATGGTATATAGTGAAGAATGTGTATCTGATCATTTAATTTTCTTTCAGGAGAGAACCTTCCTATAATGTTCTTGATTATCATTTCTGTTCTGTTTGCTCTTGTTGAGTGTAGAAATTATACTAGTGTTGATTAAACTGTGTACTTTCTTCTCTTCATCTTTGATTTTTTTCCAACATTTCCCTATTTTCCACACCCTGGGACATCCTCCCAGCTCTCTTCAGCATATATTTAAGTTTATTCATGCCAGTTGTGACTTAACAATCCTTTCCCTGTCCATCACCAACTCCCGGAGTTCACTCAAACTCACGTTCATCGAGTTGGTGATGCCATCCAGCCATCCCATCCTCTGTCGTCCCCTTCTCCTCCTGCCCCCAATCCCTCCCAGCATCAGAGTCTTTTCCAATCAGTCAACTCTTCACTTGAGGTGGCCAAAGTACTGGAGTTTCAGCTTTAGCATCATTCTTTCCAAAGAATACCCAGGGCTGATCTCCTTTAGAATGGACTGGTTGGATCTCCTTGCGGTCCAAGGGACTCTCAAGAGTCTTCTCCAACACCACCATTCAAAAGCATCAATTCTTCGGCACTCAGCCTTCTTCACAGTCCAACGCTCACATCCATACATGACCAGTGGAAAAACCATAGCCTTGACTAGACGGACCTTTGTTGGCAAAGTAATATCTATACTTTTGAATATGCCATCTAGGTTGGTCATAACTTTTCTTCCAAGAAGTAAGCGTCTTTTAATTTCATGGCTGCAGTCACCATCTGCAGTGATTTTGGAGCTCAGGTAAATAAAGTCTGACACTGCTTCCACTGTTTCCCCATCTATTTGCCATGAAGTGATGGGACCGGATACCATGATCTTTGTTTTCTGAATGTTGAGCTTTAAGCCAACTTTTTCACTCTCCTCTTTCACTTTCATCAAGAGGCTTTTTAGCTCCTCTTCACTTTCTGCCATAAGGGTGGTGTCATCTGCATATCATACTGGAAAAACCAAAGTCTTGACTAGATGGACCTTTGTTGACAAAGTAATGTCTCTGCTTCTTAATATGTTGTCTAGGTTGATCATAGCTTTCCTTCCAAGGAGTAAGCGTCTTTTAATCTCATGGCTGGAATCACCATCTGCAGTGATTTTGGAACCAAGAAAAATAAAGTCTGACACTGTTTCCACTGTTTCCCCATCTATTTGCCATGAAGTGATGGGGCCAGATGCCATGATCTTCGTTTTCTGAACGTTGAGCTTTAAGCCAACTTTTTTACTCTCCTCTTTCACTTTCATCAAGAGGCTTTTTAGTTCCTCTTCACTTTTTGCCATAAGGATGGCATCATCTGCATATCTGAGGTTATGGATATTTTTCCCAGCAATCTTGATTCCAGCTTGTGCTTCTTCCAGCCCAGCATTTCTCATGATGTACTCTGCATATTAGTTAAATAAGCAGGGTGACAATATACAGCCTTGACGTACTCCTTTTCCTATTTGGAACCAGTCTGTTGTTTGAACTCCGCGAGTTGGTGATGGACAGGGAGGCCTGGTGTGCTGCGATTCATGGGGTCGCAAATAGTCGGACATGACTGAGCGACTGAACTGAACTGAACTGAACTGAATGTAGTCAACAAGTCAGTGAATGAGCTTTTTAAAAAAATTGTGTGTCCTGTACTTATATATTCTCTTCATTTTTTTGTTTCCTGCCTCTCCTTCAGCTCCCATTTTCTCTGTTTATTTGCTTTGTTTCCATAGCTTGGCTATTGTGAGTAGTGCTGCAATGAGCATGGGAGTACAGATATCTCTCCAATATCCTAATTTCAATTATTTTGGATAGGCCCAGAAATGGCATAGCTAGATCGTATGGTAGTTCTGCATTTAATTGTTGGGAGAAATTTCATACTGTCTTCCAAAGTATCTATACCAATTTGAATTGCTGCTAATGGTGTACAAAGGGCTTTTTTTTTCCCCTCCACATCCTCTGTAAAATTTGCTATCTTTTGACTTTTTGATGATAATTGTTCTAGCCAGTGTGAGGTGATAACTCATTGTGGTTTTGATTTGTATTCTCCTAATCATTAATACAGAGAAGACAATGGCACCCCACTCCAGTATTCTTGACTGGAAAATCCCATTAATGGAAGAGCCTGGTGCACTGCAGTCCATGGGGTCACTAAGAGTTGGACACAACTGAAGCATGGATCACAATAAACTGTGGAAAATTCTGAAAGAGATGGGAATACCAGACCACCTGACCTGCCTCTTGAGAAACCTATATGCAGGTCAGGAAGCAACAGTTAGAACTGGGCATGGAACAACAGACTGGTTCCAAGGCTGTATATTGTTACCCTGCTTATTTAACTAATATGCAGAGTACATCATGAGAAATGCTGGGCTGGAAGAAGCACAAGCTGGAATCAAGATTGCTGGGAAAAATATCCATAACCTCAGATATGCAGATGATGCCATCCTTATGGCAAAAAGTGAAGAGGAACTAAAAAGCCTCTTGATGAAAGTGAAAGAGGAGAGTAAAAAAGTTGGCTTAAAGCTCAACGTTCAGAAAACGAAGATCATGGCATCTGGCCCCATCACTTCATGGCAAATAGATGGGGAAACAGTGGAAACAGTGTCAGACTTTATTTTTCTTGGTTCCAAAATCACTGCAGATGGTGACTGCAGCCATGAAATTAAAAGACGCTTACTTCTTGGAAGAAAAGTTATGACCAACCTAGATGGCATATTCAAAAGTATAGATATTACTTTGCCAACGAAGGTCCATCTAGTCAAGGCTATGGTTTTTCCTGTGGTCATGTATGGATGTAAGAGTTGGACTATGAGGAAAGCTGAGCGCCGAAGAATTGATGCTTTTGAATGCTGTTGTTGGAGAAGACTCTTGAGAGTCCCTTGGACTGCAAGGAGATCCAACCAGTCCATTCTAAAGGAGATCAGCCCTGGGATTTCTTTGGAAGGAATGATGCTAAAGCTGAAACTCCAGTACTTTGGCCACCTCATGCGAAGAGTTGACTCATTGGAAAAGATTCTGATGCTGGGAGGGATTGGGGGCAGGAGAAGAAGGGGTGACAGAGAATGAGATGGCTGGATGGCATCACTGACTCGATGGACATGAGTCTGAGTGAACTCCGGGAGTTGGTGATAGACAGGGAGGTCTGACGTGCTATATGATTCATGGGGTTGCAAAGAGTCGGACATGACTGAGCAACTGAACTGGACTGAACTGAACTGAAGCAACTTAGCAGCAGCATCAATCATTAATAATGTTGAACCTATTTTCATATAGTATGTTTTTGCTATTTGATATCTTCTTTGGAGAAACATGTAAGACTTTTACCCATTGTTTGATTGGGCTGTTCATTTTGCTGTTGAATTGAAGGAGTTACTTATACATTTTTGAAATTAACCTAAGTTCAGATACATGATTTGCAAATATCCTCATATACTGTAGGTTGCCTTTTCATTATGTTGATATTTTCCTTTGTTTTGCAGAAACTTTTTAGTTTGATATAGTCCCTCTTGTCTATTTTGGAGTTTGTTGCCTGTGCTTTTGGTATCATATCCATGAAATCATTACCAAGACCAATGTCAGACATTTTTCTTTATGTTTTCTTCTAGGAGGTACACAGTTTAAGGGTTTATGCACTTTGAGTTGATTCTCAGTATGGTCTCAGTTAATAGTTTAAATTTACTCTTTTTCAGGTGGTTAT
Organism: Connochaetes taurinus; assembly: GCA_006408615.1. Lineage (NCBI taxonomy): Eukaryota > Metazoa > Chordata > Mammalia > Artiodactyla > Bovidae > Connochaetes > Connochaetes taurinus. The sequence goes on from SJXO01002334.1 coordinate 107,356, forward strand.
CCAGGTTTCCCAGCACCATAATGCCTGTGGTTAACAATAAGATGTTGTGTACTTCTGGGTTTGTTAAGAGAATAAATCTCATGTTAAGTGTGCTTACCACACACACACAATAAGAGACACAGGAAACTTTTGGAAACGTTGGCTATGTCTTTTTCCTTGATAGTGGTGATGATATTACACGTGTTTTCATATGTCCAGACTCATCTAGCTATAGGCAAGAAAATAGTGTAGTTTTCTGAATTGAATTGTATAAATTATTAATATACCTCAGTAAAGCTCTTTAATAAGAAGTTTGACTTCCAAAGTCAGACTGTTTATTTTCAAATCTTGGCTTTAACACTTGCTAATTATGTAACACTGAACTTTTCACTTGTTTATTTATACATAAAATACTAAATAATTACTTTAGGTATCATAAGTCAAAGTGTTGGAGCCAAACCAGGCAGATGTAGGTACCCCATAATGTTTACTCATGTGATATTGATGGTAACACTAATGATGAGGGTGCTCTTCTACACCCTTCTCTGTGCTTTGTTTGTATTCCTGTGTCCCAGTGTCTCTCAGTAACCTTAATGCTTCTGGATTTTTTCTTGTTGACTTTTTTTTTTCTGTTTACTCATTCTTAAACATTGAAAATCTAGCTCCCCAAACTTCCAACACCACTTTCTGAGAAAAACAATGATGGTAGTGGAGAATAAATAGAACAGAACTTGAACCTGCTAAACTGATTGAAAAATCCATAAGAAGTGAGGGCCAGAAGGATATAAATGGGTAGTATTCAACTTGAAGCAATGTAGCTACTGCAGATTGAAAAAAACAATGGAAAAATATTGGATTGGGAATTCAAATGTCAGAGTTACTACCCCAAATATTAATAAATGGATGACAGGTATAGCTATTGATAGTAATATGGACCTGGAAGATTCCATTAAGCTCCTATAGTTAGATTGATGGCTCTCAGAGTAGGTGGAACACATAAACATTTATCATATTTAATTAGTGTATTCCCTGCATATGAGATAAAATCTTCCATAAAATGTTGTTTGCCTTCAGCCTAAGGTTTCAGCTTTGAATCTATTTTCTATTTCCCAAACTATTTTCATCTGTCTTGTCTAATTACTCATTATAGTCCCTTTTGCTTTGAGACTGAATTTTGATACTTCCCTGATCCCAAGGTCTTGAAAATATTAGATTCCTTATATTTTTTAGGGACTGCTTTAATCAGAACCCAAACTTCATCTAGATTTCATTATATGATGCTTTTTTTTTTTTTTTTTTTGCTCATGACTGCAACCAAAGGGCAAGGAGATCAAAGAAGAGGCCAGTATGTACTTCATTCCCCTAAATGGGAAATGTAAACACTTTTAGCCAAGTTTATTTTTGCCCAGATTGATATAGATCCATATTGTCTTCAAATGTCTGAAAGGTTATTATATAAAATAATCATCAAAGAGAACAAGAATTAGATAATGGGAAATGTTACTTGGAGGTTTAATATAGGGGATACTATTATTTCATGATGATTGATACATTTCCAGAAATTGTATTGTGTGTCCCTGGAAGTATTACAGAAGTGACACTATGATTATCTAGCAAAAAATGTTTTAAAAAGTCTCTTGAGTCAATTGGGCAAATTACCCAGATCAGTGGTCCTCAAACTGTGGTTTGAGGGACCTCAGAGCTCTGCTTCAGGGAATGAGGCCAAGAATACCTCTCTTAAACCAGAGCTGCTACACTTTTTATCTGTTTCAAATTTTGGGGTTCCATATACAATGCTATTTGAAAAAAAAGAGTTCTCTTGGTAAAATAAAGTTATAACTCACTGGGCTAGATGACTTTTAAATGTCCTTTCATCCCAATAATTCTGTGATATGATTTTGAATGTTTATGTGTGTGTGTGCTCAGTTGTGTCTGACTCTTTGCCAGCTCCATGGACAGCCTGCCCAGCTCACTGTCCATGAAATTTTCCAAGCAAAATACTGCAGTGGGTTGCCATTTCCTACTCTGTTGAGTGTTTATGAATCAATGTGTAATGGGAAAATATAAAGTTACAAGACAATTACAAAGGTAAGCTTGCTATTCTTTATTATTACTACCTCACTTCAGTAGTATAAATAGTTAATAGAGTTTTGAGACAGTGTGGCAAATGTGCTATCCAGGATAATGGAATATCCTAAGTTTGCTTACATGTCAAGAGATAAATTAAGAATATTAGATATGAAATCCACAGAGTACAAAAATTATTCCCTAAATATGTATTTATATGCAATATATCCTCTAGGCACTCAGTATATTACTTAAGATATTCTTTATAAATATTCAAATCCATCATGATTCAACTTTAAAATAATGTACTTATTTTCATAGGAACCATCATCATATTTATGGTAAATAAATTTTCCTTATAATCTGGTAAATGCTCATAAACTATGTACTATACATTATGTAATAGCAAGATTTGGTCTTCCATTACAAAGTTTGAAGTAGTAAAAGCTAGATTTTTATCCTGGTGTACTTGAGGAATACACATTTCCATATGAAAATCCATGATTGTGAATTTCAGTGTGAGTAAAATCCCCAGTTCTATAATATGGAAACATCCAATTACTTAAGTATATTTGTCATAAGGAAAAAATAAAATCAGAATTCAAGTCAGCATTTATTGATTACAGATGATATAGAGGAAGTATGAATGCTGGTTTCCATTTTCCTATTTTCTGTTGGTAACATGAAGCATTCTCAGCATTTCAGCTTCTGTGTGTTACAGAATTGATACCACTCTGTGACTTCAGATAACTATGAGAATCATGGTTCTTGGATTCTTGCATCATATTCTTTCATTAACATTATCTCTCTATGGTCTAGTATTTTCTTTGATTACTTGGTAAAAATGGAGAATGGATTAAAGTGGTAGCCATGTGTGTGTGTGCATGTGTGTGCACTCGTGAGTGTTCAGTCGTGCCCGACTCTTGCGGCCCCATGGACTGTAGCCCACCAGACTCCTCTGCCCATGGGATTTCCCATACAAGCATACTGGAGTTGGTTGCCATTTCCCCACAGAAATACAGTTATATTCTGTGACTACATATGATTAAACTATTGCTGTAGCAATGAGAGACTATGTCCAAAGAAGGAATCTCAATATCTCATTTCAATGTAATTGATGAAGACTTGACGTAGAAATTTCCAGAGTTTTATATGAGTTTAAAGTGGGTTTTCCTTGATTTATAACTCTCAGTAAGTATGGTTGTGTACGAGTATTAATTTTAAAAATTTTGTTACATCGCATGCTTCCCTTGTGGCTCATATGGGAAAGAATCCACCTGCAGTATGGGAGATCTGGGTTTGATCCCTGTTTTGGGACTATCTCCTGGAGAGTGGAGAAGCTATCCACTCCAGAATTCTGGCCTGGAGAATTCAATGGGCTGTATGGGGGTTGCAAAGAATCAGACATGACTGAGTGACTTTCTCCTGCATTCTTTTTTGTTTTACTTTTCCCACTTCTATTTATGTGACACCTTTGCAAATTTTGGGTCAGGCCCCATAGCATACTATTTATAAGACCAAAAATAAGGTTCTTCTTGATGACTGTTTAGCTATCCTAGATTGTTTGGCAACATCTTTCTGATGTTCAGTAACTTGGCAAGACTGGATTTTATTATTGATCATGTTTGTCCTTCTTAAACAAACTCGATCATTATGCAAACTATTCATATTAGTATGAATAAAATGACCAAATAGTGGCAATTAGTAATTTTATCAGTTGCAGTGACCAAAGTAAATAGCTATCCAGCAGATATGTATACATGCATGCAATTAGTTTTTGTTATTATTATTATGTATTAGGAAATTGCTATATTCAGGCAACATCTCTAGATCACATATTGATTTAGTAATTACCATATCAAGCTACCAGATCATTACCTGTCACTTCAATGAGATATTACAATCTTAGAAGGCACTCAAATGGCTCATATGAGAGTAATAGGTACTCTAAGAGAGTTATGGCAAAATTCCTGTGAATAATTGAAAAACATATATGGCTGAAGGAGGTTCATAAGTTTTATGAAAAAGATGACATTGGAATTTGGCTTTAAAGAATGAAAGACTTTGGAGAAGGGAGAGAGATGATGAAAAGTCGGAGGAAAAACACGTACTAGGTAGACAGAACCATGAAGACATGAAGAAAAGAATTGCAGACGTGCTGCTGCTAAGTCACTTTAGTCGTGTCTGACTCTGTGCGACCGCATAGACGGCAGCCCACCAGGCTCCGCCGCCCATGGGATTTTCCAGGCAAGAACACTGGAGTGGGATGCCATTGCCTTCTCCATTGTAGACGTAGTCCTCCCCCAAAAAGGTATGAGGTCAATACCAAATTCTACACTATATCACCCACAAAACTAAGCCCAATAAGAGGCAGATAAAGGAGTTTTCAGTATATAAATTTAAAAATAGAACTGTTTTCTAAGACCATTTCTTACCCTTTGAAAGGAGCATAAGTACAATGTCTCTGGGACACAGCCTACTTTGAAAACACTCGACACTAAATATGGCACCAAACACTGAATGCAGTCCTCTAAATCTGACCAAAATATACAAATAAACCCACTTTGATTTCATGCTTATATGGATTTTGCAAAATACAATAGCTTTTCTTTTAAAAGAGTGATTTCATAAAAATAAGAGTAAGCAATAAAAGAAAGAGTGCTTTCTCTGAGATAGCTCTAAGCCATCTTAACAAGAGTGTTTCCAAACGTCCTGGAAATGTCCTGGAAACGTACTGGGCAAAATATTTGCAGGCATAAGGACTGACTTAGCCAAAAAGTAATCTTGATTATTCTTGGTACAGGGGGGGAAAGGCCTTAAGCTATGATGTAAGCATCTCATTTAAGTAGACTATTGTTTATTTGTATTTGAAATTACAACTTTCATTCAGACATAAACATGCGAATTATGTGGTCAGGTAGCCCTATGACTCACTTTATTCCTATTCAGCTTTTGCCTTCTCTAAAAGTACTTTAGACAATTAATCTGAAACTTTATGATAAAGGTCACCTTATCAGCATATCTGAGCTTTCAGTTATTTAGTTATAATCAAAATCTGTTCTGACACATAAAAGATGTTCGCATTATGCCAAAAAAATCTGGACAAGGCATATTAATTTGAAAGCTACCCAAGAATCCTCCGTTCATGAGTAGCATTGCAGCATCATCTTTTATCCCCTCGTAATTGACTCTGTGTACCCTAAGTTGTGGTATACACCCCACGATCTCTCTTTTTCTTTGCTGCTCTCCTCATGAGGAGTTCACCCAGAATTCATCAGCAGCCTGACCACACAATGCATTCTTTATGGAAACGTATTTCTCTAATAGGAAACAATCATAAAAGTCATCAAAATAACATTGTGTACATTTATCTTTTTTAAAAATGGGAGTAAAATTATTTTACAATGTTATGCTAGTTTCTGCTATACGACAGTGTGAATCAGCCATGTGTATGCATATGTCCCCTCCCTTTAAGCCTCCTTCCCACAGCCCCCAATCCCACTCCTCTAGGTTGTCCCAGAGCTCTGAGCTGAGCTCTCTGTGCTATACAGAAGGTTCCCACTGCTCTCTGTTTTACATATGGTAGTGTACATGTGTCAGTGCTGCTCTTTTGGTTTGTCCCACCCTCTCCTTTCCCCACTGTGTCCCCGAGTCTGTTTTATACCTCTGTGTCTCTATTCCTGCCCTGCAAATAGGTTCATCTGTGCCACTTTTCTAGATTCCATATATATGCATTAATATATGACATTTGTTTTCTCTTTCTGACTTACTTCACTCTGTATAACAGTCTTAAGATTCATCCACATCAGTGCAAATGACTCAATTGCATTTCTCTTTTAACTGGTCTCAAGACCTTATTAAAGTGTCAGCTTACCATTTTTTTTTTTCCAAATTACTGATCTCTAAGGATTTTAAAAAAGAAATAAAAAGATTAAAAAAATCCAAGGGAGAAAAGAATGAGGGAGAAGATATTAGAGGGAAAAAAATATCTGAAAATAATTCTTGTATATATTATTTTCTTAGCAGTCTCTATTGACTCATTTTGATTTACTAAGTTCTTTAATTTTCTTTTAATGTTGAAATAATATTTGTCACATTATATATTTATAGCATCAGAAACATTAGTAGATCCTTATAAATGCACTAAAATAGCTATGAAATGATGATTCAAAGTGTTAATTTACTTCTGAATTTTGGCATATTCTAAGACATTATAATATCATCTCCATGAATTTAGTAGATTATAGACTCAATAACCACTTTAAATGATACAATTGCTTTTCTAAACAATAATGAAGGTAAAAGGAAGGGGAAAATTTCCACACATAATGGCTTTATGAGGATAATTTTTAAAATGATGTAGAAAGGCAAATAAGTAACTTCTCTGTGACTGCTCTTGAAGGACATAAACCAAACATAATCAGAATTAGTCTACTGCAGTCAAATTACAGCTGTTCTACACAATAGTAAACACATGTTTATGCCTTAAAAAAAAAATGCCAGACAGGCTCTGATTCTAGCTTATGTTTTCTTCTGGTGAAAGAAAATGAGAAGCATGCTTCATCTTTGGAAAGAAATGTACAAAAACTAACAATATTTTAAAAAACATTCCCCTGGTGTAATTATCCTGAGGTCAGGTAAGGACTCTGCTCCTTACTTTTCAACTCATTTTATAGCACAAAACATGAAAATATTATGTACCTGGGTCATTGGAATGAAGAAGAAGATATGTAAGAGTACTGCTGAGGTAGGGGTTTTTATTTTGCTGGAAGATGTTAGCTACAATTTATTGTGAACTTCTTCTCGTCCAGACATGATCCAAGTATTTAATATGCATAACATTATTTCATCTGCACAATACTATTAGGTAGTTACTATTAATATCTTTGTTTTACAGATGATGAAATTTGAGTTCAGCAAGGTCAAATGATAACTCTAGGTAACAGAGCCAGTAAAGTGGCAAAATGAGGACAAACTCCATACACATCGTATGTTTCCTCAGAACTATCTGGCTTGGCTGCTCAGCCCAGTGCTTCCTTAACAAAATCCCTGGAAAGTAAATGTTGGCCCAATGGTCTGACCAGTCAATGGCGTCAACCCTTGTAGCAGGCCTCAACTTTTGCAGAATATTGGAGGGAATAAAGTAGGCATAGGGAGGTGGAATCATTTTATACTATTAGGAACATATCATTTCAGTTCTCAAGTAAGTGAGCTAGAGCAACATGGCAGGTATGCCTAACTTCCAGCAGAAGCTAGAAAACCCACAGCCCCTACTCCCAGCTCTAGTCCACATAGAGTCTTCATCTGTGATCAGAAATTCAAAGGTATGTCCAATATTCAGATCACTCAACAGAATAGTCTAGACACTCTGACAATATTAGATTGAATGACTGACAATCTTTCAGCCATCTTACCCTCAATCTTCTCTGTAGAGAGAAGATGTTTAATCATTTTCCCCAAATTTAAACTGGGTATGGTTATCACTTGACCACACCAGCTATTTGATACACAAGCTGCATGTTGTCACTGGACATCTCTGTCTGTGAATATACAAGCTAATGGGCAAGTGATGTCTATTTAAAAGACTTGCATCCATTTCTGAGTTTATATTTGTTTCCTCTTTTAGAATTAAACATAAAGTTGTTACTTAGGCATATATACTTTGACTTCAAGTGTACATAAAATCATTATTAGCATATTTTCATTGATGAATCTGGCAAGACTCATGTTAAAGAGGCTCTGCTTATACCATTCAAATTCTTTATTTAGTCATGAAACTCTTCTTTCTTTTTGAAGAGTGTGTTTATTTAATTCCATGCCATTTTTCAGAGAGGCAACTGAAGCACTGAAGGATCAAGGGATTTTTTTTTCCAAATGAAACCATAATTTATCTCTGCTTCCCTTTGCAAAACATATTTCTGAACTTCATACTCTCTATTTATTCCTTTTTCTACATAACTAAGCTTTCAATATTTCAGTTTTGTTTCAATAGTGAACTAGGAAATGAAGGGGAAAGCCACAATTGTATGCTTGGGTTGGGATGTGCTGACATATGGAGCCAACAGTAGTAGGATGTCATTGATCAAAAAAAGGTGTCAAAAGAAGTCAAACCTCGTGGGATGAGAGTTGGCGTTCTAAAGTCCATTTACTCCCCTTGTGAAGAGCGCATCACTGAATATGGAAATATTTGAATTGTGTTTCATTATGAGAAACAGCTGTAGGGAACCATAGTCAGACTATTTGTATGCCCAGTGATGCTGAAGAAAATGAATTTGGAAATTTATAATCTTAAGGAAGCAAGAATTTTCTTATATGGAAATAAGACCTACTCTGAGTGCTAAAGCTGCCTTCTTCAGCCTAGAGAGAGTAAGTCTAAAATAATTCTGTGCTCCTCATAGATGTGGATTGACAACTGAACTTAAAGCATCCTTTATAAGAAATAAGGGTACACTAGGCATGGGAATTGTTTGCATATTCCTAATATAGGGTATATGGGCTTCTCTGGTGGCTCAGATGGTAAAGAATCAGCCTGTAATGTGGGAGACCTGGGTTTGATCCCTGGGTTGGGAAGATCCCCTCAAGAAGAGATGGATATCCATTCCAGTTTTCTTGTCTGGAGAATTCTGTGGACAGAGCTGTATTACTCAGAGAAACTGTGAGCCATGCCCTGTAGGGCCACCCAAGATGGACAGGTCATGGTGGACAGTTCTGACAAAATGTGGTCCACTCGAGAAGGGAATGGCAAACCACTTCAGTATTCTTGCCTTGAGAATCCCACGAGCAGTATGAAAAGGCAAAAAGATAGCACACTGAAAGATGAACTCCCCAGGTTGGTAGGTGCCCAATATGCTACTGGAGATCAGTGGAGAAATTACTCCAGAAAGAATGAGATTGCTGCTGCTAAGTCACTTCGGTTTTGTCCAACTCTGTGCGGCCCCATAGATGGCAGCCCATCAGGCTCCCCTGTCCCTGAGATTCTCCAGATAAGAACACTGGAGTGGGTTGCCATTTCCTTCTCCAATGCATAAAAGTGAAAAGTGAAAGTGAAGTCACTCAGTCGTGTCCGACAGCAATCCCATGGACCCCATGGCTCCTCCGTCCATGGAATTTTCCGGCAAGAGTACTGGAGTGGGTTGCCATTGCCTTTTCCTGAAAGAATGAAGAGAAAGAGCCAAAGCAAAAACAACATCCAGCTGTGGATGTGACTGGTGATGGAAGCAAAATCCGATGCTGCAAAGAGCAGTATTGCATAAGAACCTGGAATGTTAGATCCATGAATCAAGGCAAGTTGGAAGTGGTCAAACAGAAGATGGCAATAGTGAATGTCAACATTTTAGGAATCAATAAAATGGACTGGAATGGGTGAAATTAACTCAGATGGCCATTATATCTATTACTGTGGGCAAGAATTCCTTGGAAGAAATGGAGTAGCCATCACAGTCAACAAAAGAGTCCAAAATGCAGTACTTGGATGCAGTCTCAAAAATGACAGAATGATCTCTGTTCATTTCAAAGGCAAACCATTCAATATCATGGTAATCCAAGTCTATACCCCTACCAGTAATGCTGAAGAAGCTGAAGTTGAACAGTTCCATTAAGACCCACAAGACCTTCTAGAACTAACACCCAAAAAAGATGTCCTTTTCATTATAGGGGACTGGAATGCAAAAGTAGGAAGTCAAGAAACACCTGGACCCACAGGCAAATTTGGCCTCGGAGTACAGAATGAAGCAGGGCAACGGCTAATAGAGTTCTACCAAGATTAGAATGCACTGGTCATAGCAAACACCCTTGTCCAACAACACAAGAGAAGACTCTACACATGGACATCAACAGATCGTCAACACCGAAATCACACTGATTATATTCTTTGCAGCCAAATATGGAGACACTCTATACAGTCAGCAAAAACAAGACCAGGAGCTGACTGTGGCTCAGATCATGATTTCCTTAGTGCCAATTTCAGACTTAAATTGAAGAAAGTAGGGAAAATCACTAGACCATTCAGGTATGACCTGAATCAAATCCCTTAAGATTATAAAGTGGAAATGAGAAATAGATTTAAGGGCTAGATCTGATAGACAAAATGCCCAGTGAACTATGGATAGAGGCTCATGACATTGTACAGGAGACAGAGAGCAAGACCATCCCCAAGAAAAAGAAATGCAAAACAGAAAAATGGCTGTCTGAGGAGGCCTTACAAATAGCTGTGAGAAGAGAAGGAAAGAGCAAAGGAGAAAAGTGAAGATATATCCATTTGAATGCAGAGTTCCAAAGAATAGCAAGGAGAGATAAGAAAGCATTCCTCAGTGATCAATGCAAAGAAATAGAGGAAAACAATAGAATGAGAAAGACTAATGATCTCTTCAAGAAAATTAGAGATACCAAGGGAACATTTCATGCAAAGATGGACTCAATAAAGAACAGAAATGGTATGGACCCAACAGAAGCAGAAGATATTAAGAAGAGGTGGCAAGAATACACAGAAGAACTGTACAAAAAAGATCTTCACAAACCAGATAACCATGATTGTGTGATCACTAATCTAGAGCCAGACATCCTGGAATGCAAAGTCAAGTGGGCCTTATGAAGCATCACTACAAACAAACCTAGTGGAGGTGATGGAATTCCAGTGGAGCTATTTCATCCTGAAAGATGATGCTGTGAAAGTGTTGCACATAATATGTCAGCAAATTTGGAAAATTCAGCATAGTCATAGGACTGGAAAAGGTCAGTTTTCATTCCAATCCTCAAAAAAGGCAATGCCAAAGAATGTTCAAAGTACCACACAACTGCACTCATTTCACAAGCTAGTAAAGTAATGTTCAAAATCCTCCAAGCCAGGCTTCAATAACACATGAACCATGAACTTCCAGATGTTCAACCTGGTTTTAAAAATGGCAAAGGAACCAGAGATCAAATTGCCAGCATCCACTGGATCACTGAGTAAGCAAGAGATTTCCAGAAAAACATCTATTTCTGCTTTATTGACTGTGCCAAAGCCTTTGACTGCATGGATCGCCACAAACTGTGTAAAATTCTGAGAGAGATGTGAATACCAGACCACTTGAACTGCCTCTTGAGACATCTGTATGTAGGTCAGGAAGCAACAGTTAGAACTGGACATGGAACAACAGACTGGTTCCAAATAGGAAAAGGGTACGTCAAGGCTGTATATTGTCACCCTGCTTATTTAACTTATATGCAGAGTACATCATGAGAAATGCTGGGCTGGATGAAGCACAAGCTGGAATCAAGATTGCCAGAAGAAATATCAATAACCTCAGATATGCAGATGACACCACCCTTATGGCAGAAAGCGAAGAAGAATGAAAGAGCCTCTTGATGAAAATGAAAGAGGAGACTAAAATGTTGGCTTAAAGCTCAACATTCAGAAAACTAAGACCATAGCATCCAGTCGCATCACTTTATGGCAAATAGATGGGGAAATAATGGAAACAGTGTCAGACTTTAGTTTTTTTGGGCTCTAAAATCCCTGCAGATGTTGACTGCAGCCATGAAATTAAAAGATGCTTGCTCGTTGGAAGAAAAGTTATGATCAACCTAGACAGCATATTAAAAAGCAGAGACATTACTTTGCCAACAAAGGTCCGTCTAGTCAAGGCTATGGTTTTTCCAGTAGTCATGTATAGATGTGAGATTTGGACTATAAAGAAAGCTGAGTGCCAAAGAATTGATGCTTTTGAACTGTGGTGTTGGAGAAGACTCTTGAGAGTTCCTTGGACTGCAAGGAGATACAACCAATCCATTCTAAAGGAAATCAATTCTCAATATTCATTGGAAGGACTAATACTAAAGCTGAAACACCACTACTTTGGCCACCTGATGGGAAGAACTGACTCATTGGAAAAGACCCTGATGCTGAGAAAGATTGAGGGTGGAAGGAGAAGTGGACGACAGAGGATGAGCTAGTTCGGTGGCATCACCCACTCAATGGACATGAGTTTGAGTAAACTCTGGGGGTCGGTGATGGACAGGGAAGCCTGGTGTGCTGTAGTCCATGGGATAGCAAAGAGTCAGACATGACTGAGTGACTGAACTGAACTGAACTGACCTGACCTGAATTTAGAGTATACCACTTGAACATGCAGACAGAAGACAATGCCCAATTGGGCCCGAATCATCGTTCTTTTACTAATAGTGGATCCAAGACCAGCTTTTTTGGTCTGTCTTAGCTGATCAGCAGTTTCCTTCCCTCTCAGATTTGAGCAATCTGGATTCTGTCCAAGTTCAGTATTTTATTATCTCACCACTATTTTTGGCACTAATCTCTTGGCTCCTGAACTGGCTATAAATCAATTTACTTCAAAACTGTGTCTGAGTCAAAGGATTTTTTTTTTTTACTCAGGCATTACACAGAGACAAAACTAAACAAACCATAGTCTGGAGAATGAGAGGCAATATTTTCTTTATTTTGGATAAAGAAAATGAATAACATTAGCAATGCATACTCAGTCCTTCTTATGAAGCTATCATTTATAACTAATACTTGCAATCTCTGTAACTCAGGCTATATATAACATCATTAATAATCTCCTAAATTCAAAACCACCATGTTCTAGGCTTCTTTGCCACATTTTTCTATTTTCAGACCACCTGGAATGCTACTTTTCTAATTACATCAGAGGCAGAAGAGTTATAAAATTGTGTCATATGCTTTTCCAAACAAACTGAATCCAAGTCATTGAGTTGAAGAAATTAATATATTTTATTTTATCTGTTACCATAAGCAAATCTTGATCATTCAAATATGTTTTAAGACCTGAGGCAAATGTGGAGAAAAATTGGACTGGATCTCAGGTGAGCCCACTGTTACTTACTTTAAGGCAACATTTGAGAACAATCAGGTAACATTTCATAAATTCCTGTCTAAATCCCGTGGGATTTTAATGCTTTGATTTAATACTAAAATAAATGTCTTCTCAAGTTAAAATTTATTCAGCATTAGGTTTAGACCAAGAAACAAAAAAATTTGTTTTACTGCTATATCCAAATTTAGAATTTATATTGTCTGCTAACAACTCAGCCCAATAAGACATCTGGTGAAGATGTTTTATTCATTCATTTCCACCTAACATTTTGCAGCCTAAATTTTAACGTGTGTTCTTGATAAGTAAACTAAGAGTACATAATTCTTAGGTAGAACATTTTGAGATAAATTTCATATACAACCTGACAAGCTTTTCTTTGTTAAGTGACAATTAAATCTGTTCTTCAATCATATTGGGAAAGCTTTTACTTTTCTATTAAAGAGAATTTTAAAACAATATTATATTTTGGAGAAAGTGAAAAAAATCTTTTCCAACCCATTTTAAGTCTGCTGTCTAGTTGTCCCACAATCGTTCGATATGGTTACCTTTACAATTGTTCATGGACAATAGAAGGGGAAAAAGTAGAAACAGTGACCAATATTATTGTCTTGATCAGAGTTCCAAAGAATAGCAGGAGGTATAAGAAAGCTTTCCTCAGTGATCAATGCAAAGAAATAGTGGAAAACAATAGAATGGGAAAGACTAGAGATCGCTTCAAGAAAATTAGAGATACCAAGGGAATATTTCATGCAAATTGGGCTCAATAAAGGACAGAAATGGTATGGACCCAACAGAAGCAGAAGATATTAAGAAGAGGTGGCAACAATATGCTGGAGAACTATACAAAAAAGATCTTCACAAACCAGATAATCACGATGGTGGGATCATTCACCTAGAGCCAGACATCCTGAAATGCGAAGTCGAGTGGGCCTTAGGAAGCATCAGTATGAACAAAGCTAGTGGAGGTGATAGAATTCGAGTTGAGCTATTTCAAATCCTGAAAGATGATGCTGTGAAAGTGCTGCATGCAATATGCCAGTAAATTTGGAGAACTCAGCAGTGGTGACAGGACTAGAAAAGATCAGTTTTCATTCCAATCCCAAAGAGAGGCAATGCCAAAGAATGCTCAAAACTACCACACAATTGCACTCATCTCACATGATAATAAAGTAATGCTCAAAATTCTCCAAGCCAGGCTTCAACAACATGTGAAACATGAACTTCCAGATGTTCAACCTGGTTTTCGAAAGAGCGAAAGAACAAGAGATCAAATTGCCAGCATTCTTTGGATCACTGAATAAGCAAGAGATTTCCAGAAAAACATCTATTTCTGCATTATTGACTATGCCAAAGCCTTTGACTGTGTGAATCACAACCAACTGTGGAAAATTCTGAAAGAGATGTGAATACCAGACCACCTAAACTGCCTCTTGAGAAATCTGTATGAAGGTCAGGAAGCAACAGTTAGAATTGGACATGGAACAACAGACTTGTTCCAAATCGAGAAAGGAGTACATCAAGGCTGCATATTTTCATCCTGCTTATTTAACTTACATGCAGAGCACATCATGTGAAATGCTGGGCTGGATGAAGCACAAGCTAGAATCAAGATTGCTGGGAAAAATATCAGTAACATCAGATATGCAGATAGCACCACCTTTGTGGCAGAAAGTGAAGAGGAACTAAAAAGCCTCTTGATGAAAGGGAAAGAGGAGTGTGAAAAAGTTGGCTTAAAGCTCAACACTCAGAAAATTAAGATCATGGCATCTGATCCCATAACTTCATGGCAAATAGATGGGGGAAACAGTGGAAACAGTGTCAGACTTTATATTTTGGGGCTCCAAAATCACTGCAGATATTGACTGCAATCATGAAAATAAGATGCTTGCTCATTGAAAGAAAAGTTAATGACCGACCTAGACAGCATATTAAAAAACAGAGACATTACTTTGCCGACAAAGGTCTGTCTAGCCAAAGCTATGGTTTTTCTAGTAGTCACGTATGGATGTGAGAATTGGACTATAAAGAAAGCTGAGCGCTGAAGAATTGATGCTTTTGAACTGTGGTGTTGGAGAAGACTCTTCAGAGTCCCTTGGACTGCAAGGAGATTCAACCAGTCCATCCTAAAGGAAATCAGTCCTAAATATTCACTGGAAGGACTGATACTAAAGCTGAAACTCCAATATTTTGGCTCCCTGATGCAAAGAACAAACTCATTTGAAAAAACTTTGATGCTGGGAAAGATTGAGGGCGGGAAGAGAAGGGGACGACAAAGTCCGTGTGGTAGTAAAGTGTTGGACATGACTGAGCAACTGAACTGAGCTGTGCAAAATCACTGTTGATGGTAGCTGCAGTTATGAAATTAAAAGGCATTTGCTCCTTTGAAGGAAAGCTATGAAAACCTAGACAGCATATTAAAAAACAAAGACATCGCTTTGCTGACAAAGGTCCATATAGTCAAAGTTACGATTTTTTCCAGTAGTTATGTACAGATGTGAATGCTGGACTGCAAAGGAGTCTGAGCACTGAAGAATTAATGCTTTCAGACTGTGGTGTTGGAGAAGACTCTTGAGAGTCTCCTGGACAACAAGGAGATCAAACTAGTCAATCCTAAAGGAAATCAATCCTGAATATTCATTGGAGGAACTTATGCTGAAGCTGAAGCTCCAATATTTGGGCCACCTGATGTGTAGAGACAACTCACTGGAAAATACCTCACTGGGAAAGATTGAGGGCAGTAGGAGAAGTGGGTAACAGAGGACGAGATGCTTAGATTACATCACTGACTCAGTGGACGTGAATCTGAGCAAACTCCGGGTGAAGGGTAGGGAGGCCTGGAGTGCTGCAGTTCATGGGTTGCAAAGAGTCAGACATGACTTGCGACTGAACAGTAACAAAAATACAATTATTATAGCTGTTTCTTCCCTATATCATAGCCTAAACTTTGGCAAAGCAGTGGTGAAAAAATTCCTAAGAACTCAGGACTGAATTGTTTGATGGAGGAAAGTGCAAGTTTGAAGTTCAGCAGAGTTATGTTCTTTTTCAAAATAGTACTAAGAAAAGAAGCATAGATTTTTTTATCTAAACCTTCATATGTGAGTTGGCAAGCAGTATATATATATAATTCATAGAGGCTTAAAGAATCAGAAGCATCAAAATATACAGAAGAAATGTGGACAGTGTAATGAAAGCCCAAGGAGGAGAGAGGAATATTCTCATCTGAACAGTCTCAGCTCCACAGGGAAAATAAGAAGAGAAAAGGGAAAGTGACAGGAGCAGTCACTCACCTTTTATACTGCAACTAGCTGATGGTGAGTTAATTGATATCTTGTCTATTTTTTTGCTGCTACAGTCTCAGGAAAAAGTGATGGAAAGACCATTTTCCCTCTAGCCCACAAGAAGGATGCTTAGGGCTTTTTGTTTTGAGTTATGAAATCCCTGGTCTTCTGTAGAGAGGACTTACCCTGGATTTGAGGGATCCAGCAGGTTGAAAAGGCCAGGATCCCACTCCCAGGCAGGACTGTGGAAGAGGCGATTGCTCAGTAGTACCGTCTGCAGAGCAGCAGTGCCTGTGGCCATGGGAAGGGCCAACAGAGGGTGCTGCTTTGTTTGGGGGAAGAGGAATGGGAGCCATATGGGCCATTTTTGGTGACCCAGATGGGCTCTGTGGCACATAGGACAGGATGGGTGGGAAAAGGGAATTGACATCAGACTTCTCACTAACTCTCGTCAGTGGAAACTCAAAGCTATATTTAATTTGATTTTGAAAAACCAAACCAAAGTATATTTCTTATACCAAGTGTCCTGGAACAGTTCATCTAGTTGGTTACACTGTTAGCACCTCATTAAGCTGACTCAGCTCTCATAACTAATCTTAAAAACAGACCTACTTTTCTCTGAGTTCCTGGGTGCTTCCCCAAAGTTACCAGGGTTTTTAGAATGTGTGTTAAGGATTCCAAATACCTTAGGAATCTGTTTCAAACACCAGAGTTCCTACTGATGTACATGACTCTAAGTTATGTTTGACAATTCAAATCATGAACTGAAACATTATTTATGTTGCATAACCATCTCTGTTCTTATGTTTATTCTGTGCATAGCTGCTTCATTGTTCTGGGAGCCCATTAAGTTTGCAATAGTTTATTTTTTAACTATGAAAAGTTGACAAAATTATTTTTGAAAGAGAATGTGTATTTTCCAACAATGGGAATGAATGATATGTCCACTAACAAAAAATGATAATGAACCAACAGGCTTAAAACAAGAACTGTTTTACTTGTTAAGATAGCTAATAAAGATCAGGATAAGAGAACTCACACAACTCATCTCGAATTAATTTGTCAGATATATGATCATACAATGCTCTCTGTCAGTGTGAATCCTAAGACATGTACAAGGTTCTTTGTTAGTACACCAATTTGGGCACAAAGCTATTTAAATATGTGACTTGTCAACCAATTGCCTTGAAATACTTTTTGAGCTACATGCAAAGTGGCATATGGACAGGATAGAAAATGGCCTTTTTACTATTGCAATGAAAATCAGCCAAGTTGTTCCATGAAAGTGTACAGAAATATATGTGATTTTTCATTGTATTTATTCCTTTTTCCCTTGAAAAACATAATATTTATCAGATATTAAAACAGAACTAAAAGAAAATGGCAACCTTCCAGTATTCTTGCCTGGGAAGTGCCATGAACAGAGGAGTCTGGCAGGCTACAGACTATGGAGTCACATAAAGAGTCCAACACAATGGAGTGGCTAGACAACAGCAGCAATATATTTAAACTATATGAACAAGTTTTTACAAAAATATTTGTGTACATTTAAATCAACTGTAAAATGAGCATCATCTCATTGCTATTAGTTGAAAAAATTAAGATAATAGATGCATCTATAAAGATGATCTGGTAAAAATGGTAACTTTGAGATTTTTTTTCTAAAACAACAATAGCAATTATTCAATATGTCTCATTCATCAGAATGAAATAATTTATAAAAGGACATTTCTTTCCATGTATGTAGTATGCATTTACATAAAACTCTAGCCTAATGTCTGACTTTTAGTAGTTATTTATAAATTAATTAACTATACTCACAGAGAAGCTGTGCACACCTGCTAAATTATGAAGTCAATTGTTCATTTTGCCCCCTTATTGAGTAGAGCATGGCATCCTGAGCAAGCAATTCAATTATACTTCAGGGCTGCAGGTGAAGGTACAGGTCCACTTGAGATGGTTTCCAGGCTTTGGCCCCATGACAAAAATTAATCAAGATCTGATATTCAACCTTTTCCCACTCAATCCATATTTTTGAATTGAAATTGAATGTACAAAATGTGAAATTATGTTGCCTTTAAACTTCAGGAAAAATATCATATTGCTGCTTTTACAAACATAACAGTGCTTGCTGGGTGGTGTTATGGTGGGATTCTATATGTGAAGTGACAAGCTGAGAAACACGACTCCACTGCACGTTATTATGTCTTATGAAATGAGATGCACTGATTGAAAGAAAAACAGTTATGTTCAATCTTCATCCAAATATCCACTGAAAAAAGTTAATACCCACCTTCTGTTTTTCCTAAACAAGCTTGACAGTCTTGGCTAACTTATACCCAATCAAGGCATATTTGAACTTTATGTAAATCATAAATCATATGAATGTGTATGATTATTGTCAGAGAAAAAGAAAGCTAAGCAAAAACTTCCCAGGTTAACCGCTTCCATATTTTCTAAGACAGAGCTGCAGACGTTTATATGCTTGAGAAAGAAAGGGAAAGCTTTGGGGGAATTAAAAATATTTATTTTGATATTATCTTTGATAATAGCTGTGTTCATGAACAATGGAAAAGCAAGGGTCTGGTGTTAATTCTGGTAGTGGGCGTGCTCAGTTGCTTCAGTCTTGTCTGGCTCTTTATGACCCTATGAATGTTAGCCCACCAGGCTCCTCTGTCCAGGGGATTCTCCAGGCAAGAATACTCAAGTGGGTTTGCCATGCCCTCCTCCAGGGAATATTCCCAATCCAGGGACTGAACCCAGGTCTCTTATGACTCCTGCATTGGCAGACAGGTTCTTTACCACTAGCACTACCTGGGAAGCCCAATTCTAGTAGAGAGGTGTAAAGGGAAAGCTCAGCTCAACTGAGAAGAGAAAGCATCTACCATTCTTATTAAAGACTCTGGAACAAAGTGGGCAAAACTAGCAGTGGAGATGACATTAACTCCCAGTGAATGTTTCTAGGAAACCAGAAAAACCTTGAGCTGTATGCCAGGTGCCCAGATCAAATGATATAGTATACACAAATGTAGGGCAAATATTTTTAATTATTAATTTTTAATTTATAAATCTTATGCTATAATCTTTATAAATTAACGATTTCTGGGCTCCAAAATCACTGCAGATGGTGATTGCAGCCATGAAATCAGAAGACGCTTACTCCTTGGAAGAAAAGTTATGACCAACCTAGATAGCATATTCAAACCTCAGATATGCAGATGACACCACCCTTATGGCAGAAAGTGAAGAGGAACTAAAAAGCCTCTTGATGAAAGTGAAAGAAGAGAGTGAAAAAGTTGGCTTAAAGCTCAACATTCAGAAAACGAAGATCATGGCATCCGGTCCCATTACTTCATGGGAAATAGATGGGGAAACAGTGGAAACAGTGTCAGACTTTATTTTTGGGGGCTCCAAAATCACTGCAGATGGTGATTGCAGCCATGAAATCAGAAGACGCTTACTCCTTGGAAGAAAAGTTATGACCAACCTAGATAGCATATTCAAAAGCAGAGACATTACTTTGCCGACTAAGGTCCATCTAGTCAAGGCTATGGTTTTTCCAGTAGTCAGGTATGGATGTGAGAGTTGGACTGTGAAGAAGGTTGAGTGCTGAAGAATTGATGCTTTTGAACTGTGGTGTTGGAGAAGACTGGAGATCCAACCAGTCCATTCTGAAGGAGATCAGCCCTGGTATTTCTTTGGAAGGAATGATGCTAAAGCTGAAACTCCAGTACTTTGGCCACCTCATGGGAAGAGTTGACTCATTGGAAAAGACTCTGATGCTAGGAGTGATTGGAGGCAGGAGGAGAAGGGGACGACCAAGGATGAGATGGCTGGATGGCATCACTGACTCGATGGACGTGAGTCTGAGTGAACTCCAGGAGTTGGTGATGGACAGGGAGGCCTGGTGTGCTGCTTCATGGGGTCGCAAAGAGTCGGACACGACTGAGCGACTGAACTGAACTGATGCTATAAACTGCTTCTTTATACAGTAGGATAAAATTATGCACCTATTTCTTATAACAATATCACATCTAATTTTGCAACTCAGAGATTGATTCCTAATATTAATGACTGGAATCTTTGAAAATTTCCCAGAAAGCCATCAAATATTTCAAAAAGTTCCCAAGTTTCAGATCTTATGTTAATATGTAACTGCCCACGGATCCCTCCACATGGTTGTCCCAGTGTCAAATTAATCTACCAAGTCCAAAATTGACGTTTTGGCCTTCCATCTCTCTTTTTCCTCCTAATTGATGTAGTTATTATTAGACTATTAAGTTCCTTATATTTCCCAGTACTTCTGCCCAACTCTTCCCTGCTATACTCTATTCGTGATCTCCTACCTATTTTTCTTCATGGAAAGCATTCAGTTTCATATATTTCTCTCTGTTTTAAGATAGTCTTACACTCCCTTTGTGAATAAATTATAATCTTTAACAAATTATTATAAAATTAATGCATATTCATTAGAAAACCTTGGATCATGGAGAAATTCATAGGAATAAATGTAAAAGGAGCTTCCCAGGTGGTGTAGTTGGTAAAGAATCCACCTGCCAATGCAGGAGATGCCAGAGACTTCAGTTCAATCCCTGGGTTGGGAAGATACCCTGGAGTAGGAAATGGCAACCCACTCCAATATTCTTGCCTGGGAAATTCCATGGACAGAGGAACCTGGCTGGGGCTACATGTAGTCCATGGAGTTGCATAGAACAGGACATGACTGAGAACGCACCGATTTACTTAAACAGCTATATAAAGCTATTTGATAAGAGACCTCTTTTTCCTCTCAATAGAAGAATCTGTAGCTCTTAATGGTTTAGGTTTGTCTCTAGTTAGAACAGATTTGAGGATTTGCCTTGTGCCCAACAAAAAAGGCATATCCACAACACAATTGAAACTCATCCTTCTGTTTTTAAAGTCAGGAAGGAAAGTGCCAAGTTTATCAAGAGCACCATGAAACCAGGCCCTTAGGTCCCTGAGAAAGAGTCTTGCTTCTCATGTTCTGCACTGTGCCCTCCCATTCCCTGACTAGTTTCAGAAATACAGTGGTTTTTGTTGTTGTTAAAATAATACTTAATATAAATCTTGTATGAAAAAAACAAACAAACAGAGAATCCAAAGGTATTCTCGTGATAGTGTTATGTGATCACCCTACTAGTCTTGATTCCTATCCTGGTAAGAATAAACCCCACTCTTTTATAACCATTAAGAGACATAGGTTAGAACTGAGCTAAAGTTCCTAATCAATTTGTGGCCACAGCATTGATATCCTCAGAAAGGTCACCAATACCCCTAAGGCTCTCTACGCAAGATTTTGGAAAAAACAGGAATTTTCAGATGAAATACTATGGCTTAATTTTGCCTACTCCTCAAGTAAATTATAGACCCAGATATGTGGGTAAAATGTTATCAAGAAGCAACAGGCTCAGACTTAAAAGTGAATTAAAATACATTAATAGAATTTTCATTATATAGAAATAAAGTTTTCCCCATTAAATAATTCTTCCTTGAAGGATTATATATTTGGTAATTGTGGAGGGTCATGATTACCCTGCTGACTGATATATTCTTAATGCATATGTCATTCCCAAAACATAATCGGCAATTAGTGAATATGTTGAAAAAGATGATAGTGTACAAACCTTCTAGTCTATGAAGACTGATAAACTGATGAAAATTAGAAGAGCTCATGGTTGAGTACCACCTTAAGCAAGCTAGTGAGAGAGCATTGTACTCCAAGTTTTAGCAGTGTATTGTTTTGAACTTAATTTGCATATTTTGTTCAATAGTGTGACTAAACTTCATGTGTATTGTGTTTGTTTTCTTTTATGGGGAATTGCTCATAGTAATATTTGCTAGTTTTTCCTAAGAAGTTGTTGGTAATATTTCTTTTTAAATTTTATGTTGTCTCTACACAACTAAAATTTTAATTTTTAAGCACTTTTAGCAGACTTTTCGGAGAAGGCAATGGCAACCCACTCCAGTGCTCTTGCTGGAAAATCCCATGGACGAAGGAGCCTGGTAGGCTGCAGTCCATGGGGTCACTAAGAGTCGGACACTACTGAGCGACTTCACTTTCACTTTTCACTTTCATGCATTGGAGAAGGAAATGGCAGCCCACTCCAGCGTTCTTGCCTGGAGAATCCCAGGGACGGCGGAGCCTGGTGGGCTGCCGTCTATGGGGTCGAACAGAGTCAGACACGACTGAAGCGACTTAGCTTAGCAGCAGACTTTTACTCAGTTTTGAGAAATTGATAGTAATTTTATTATTAGCTTGGCTTAAATATTTTCACATGAATCTATGTATACTTCTTTTTGCCAAACTTATCTATTTTCAATTTAAGATTTCTTAAAAAATGTGTGTTTAGAAACTCTTTTAACTCAAGATATGAGATACATATTTGTCTGCATTTTCTTTTTATCATTTTTAATGAACTTGGTTTTAAATATTTAGTCCACCTCATTTATTTTGGATTACCTTAATCACCTGTTTCCTGGACTATTAAAATTGTAATTTATTTAATATATTTGCTTCAATTCTGCCCTCCTTAAATCTCTCCCTTCCCCTAAGTGAACCTTCTAGATTATAGGACTCATTTCTCCCATTCTATAATGTATTTATAAAGTTTCAAGTTTAAGTGCCTTTTGATATAAGACACAAGCTTCTTTTGAAGATGGACTTTCTGAACTTCACAGTCATATTTTCCTCTATCCCTTTCATGTAAATACCTTTCAACAATGGCTCTAGGGTTAATTATTAAACATATTATATAGTTTCAAACTTATGTTTCTTCATACTGCAACAAATTCAATGTTTCAATGTTTTTTTTTTTTTAATATCAGATTTTAGGTAAAATACAGGAGGAATTCCAGAGACATAAAAGATTTGTTATTTTTTTAAAAAATGAACATTTAATTGCACTTAGAGAAAAAAATCCTTATTAATGCAGCTGAAATGAAAGGTTTATTTTGGGACACAAAAATATTTTTTAATACTTTTATTGCTTTTAACTTGTGAAAACATCTTTTACCAGATGAGCTTCCTTGCTAAAGTAAAGAAACACATTCAATGACATATCTCATGGATGTTGATTTGCAAAATGAATTCAAATTGACCTAGATCTGAGCACTGTCACATGAATAGTAAGTTGGTTGAATAAGTATGAACATAAGATAATGATAGATGGCAACAAACCAAGATTAAAAAGAGCTGCATGTTGGACTACCATAGGGACCAGCATTAGACAGTTCTTAAATGAACTTAAGGCAGCTTAATGTTCAAAGAGGATAGATATTTTGACAAATGATATCAAATTTCACAGCTCAGTTGCTATATATTAAAGTAAAGATGTTGAAAGTAAAAGATATATATATATATATGTATATATATAAAACTATGACAGAAATCTTAAAGGAATAGATCCTAAATAAGTCTTTATGTATTAACTATCCTTAGTCAGTTGTCTATGCAATCAATTTAAAGCACAAGTAGATAAAATATATTAGATGCTGGGTCTAGAAAAACTGGAAAAAACTTTTAATCTCTAATTTTAGACCACAAAAGCACTCAAAAATAAATTTAAAAGTTTATAGGTAGCATATAGATGAATTTTCTGTATTTCTCCATCCTTTGTTGACATAATTTAGATGAATTAGTCTTGTGAATTCATTGTTGAAATACGTTATATCTCAATGTATTTCAACATTTTATACATTGTATAATTTTGTAGGTGACTAATACATAACTGCATTAAATTTGAATACAGTAAGAGGTTTAATACTTAAATTATCTAATAGAAAAAAATCTTTTGCTAAAAAAGAGGAGTCCTTTAACTTATTTCATTGTAGCTGAATTTTTAATTTTGTTGATAGACTACATGTGTATTGAGTAAAACAAAAAAAGAAACTGATAGAAACCAAATTCCTACTGATCTCATCTGGAGTTTGCCCTTTAAAACAAAGAATCATTACTTCTGCATTGATAAAATCTAGGCCTAAATTTCAGAAGTATTTTCAACTAAGAAAAAGACTGAAAAATAAAGTTCTTCAAAGTAAAAATAAAAAATTAAGTTCTTCAAAAGGGAGAATGGCTTTGAAACATGTATACTAACATGTAAGAAATGAAGTGCCAGTCTATGTTCGATGCAGGATGCAGGATGCTTGGGGCTGGTGCATGGGGATGATCCAGAGGGATGATATTGGGTGGGAGGGGGGAGGGAGATTCAGGATTGGGAGTTTGTGTGCACCCGTGGTGGATTCATGTCAATGTATGACAAAACCAACACAGTGTTACAAAGTAAAATAAAATTTAAAAAAAAAAAAAAAAAGAACAATGTGTGACCGATGATGGGCATTCAATAAATATTATACACTACAAAAGTGCACTTTTATTTTTTAACAAACTAATACACAAATCATTAGATGTGCTTCATTTTCTCTATCAAATTCCAGAAAGTACATGGGGAGACACAAGGAAAATGTGTTTTCAATTACAGGATCATTACTGTGTTAGTAATAATAGTAGCTAGTATTTGTTGAAGTTTACATTGCCATAGATTCTCTTCTGTTCAATACTTGCTAAGCACATATGTTAGAGCATTTGCTACTGTAGCAAATGCAATGGACTTTTGTCATGTTTTCTTACTTCCTGTTAATGGTCACACAGCTCCTGAATTCTGGATTTACGTACCTGTCTACCTGATTTAAAAGCTTATCCTTTTTCTCATACATGTCAATCATGAATTTTGATAGGTTGTCCATTCATGTAAGCACATTCTAGACAACTGAGGTGACGATCTCAGTTACATAAGAAGAAAAAAATATTACATTTCATCAGAAATTTTGGTCCGAAGAGAAGTTAATGTACCAACAGCTACTTATGGCAACAATCTCAATTGTTCTGCAGGTGAGGCTGTCTTAACTACAGATCGTGATGTCTCAGGAATGGGAGACTAGAGTTACCAACTAGAGGAAACACTACCCTGATTATTCTCCTGAAAGGGTACCTTTTCAGGTTAGCTCAGCCCAGCCACAAAGAATTTGGATGCAACTCTTAGACTGCGGCCTAATGTGTATTAGCTGGGGACAATGGACAAGGGAAACCTACATCCACTTTGCCTGCAGGAAATAAAGGGACTCATGCCATGCTGCCTTAAACTATCAAAAAGTAAAATTTTCAGAATATTTTTCACTGTGATTTCTTTTCTACAAAAGTAAAGATTATCAATATGTAATTACTCATCAGTACCTAAACCAGATTTAATCTCATGATAACGTTCAAAGAAAAATATTCCTTAAATATAACCAGTGATACTTCTCAAACTGGCATTATAATTATTAATCAAAATAATGAGTAATAGTGTCCAAAATGCAGAAATGAAACACGGGTTGCAGATGTATGTACCAGACTTAAAGAAACCAACAAACCAAAAAAGTCTTATGCCCCGAACAGCAAAAGACGTTTCATGGAAAATCAGAACAGCAGAAAACTAGCAGTCAAACAAAAAAAAAAAAGGACTATGAATGTGAACAGCCTATACTAAATAAAGAATGGCATATCTACTTTGCAGTGCTGTTTACATATAACTCATAAACACATTTCAAAATGTATAAACATTGATTCTAATAAAGCATTCTGAGTAACTAGAGATGAAAACAGTAATTCCATTTTATGCTTGTATTGCCATTATTTTACAGTATATATATTTCAGAAAGTTCTAATTACCCTTTAGTGAAAGGCAGTTAAAGTAAAACAAATCAAGACCTCAAACACTGATTGTGATGAAACATATTTACATAACCAGAAAGGACAATGAAGAGATTTTGTCTAAGCAAATCTGTAAAGTTAAGAGAAAATTTTCACATGTTGTGCTATCAATGGTGCTGCTGAATATAAATACTCAAACTATTATTAAGTTTGGAAACTATTAAGATCAGTTTTTTTTGAACTTTACAAAATTAAGTCATTTAAAGAAGAAAAATTACCTCTGACTGAGTACTTTAAATGCTATCAATTTATGAAATAGGATCTCTAAAAAAGTCACCAAGTTACTGACAGTGACTTATCTTTTTAATAAACTATATTTTGAGAACAGAGTTCAGTTTATTTCTGAAGACAGGTTCTTTGCAGTGGAATTCAATATTGATTAAGCCCAGAATTAATAATTTAATTCTAAACTATTAAGATCAGTTTTTTTTGAACTTTACAAAATTAAGTCATTTAAAGAAGAAAAATTACCTCTGACTGAGTACTTTAAATGCTATCAATTTATGAAATAGGATCTCTAAAAAAGTCACCAAGTTACTGACAGTGACTTATCTTTTTAATAAACTATATTTTGAGAACAGAGTTCAGTTTATTTCTGAAGACAGGTTCTTTGCAGTGGAATTCAATATTGATTAAGCCCAGAATTAATAATTTAATTCTAAAACATTGATATTTTTCTGATTAGTGAATTTTTTTGCAATTAATAAATGTGAATTTAAATTCACTTTTTTTTTTTTTTTTTTTAGAAAAAGTCAGTGAATGATGAATTTTACAGCTTGGTAAAATTTAAGTTAATCTTTCTAACAGAACGTTTCTCCCTTCATGGGAAATTACATATTCATTTAAAAATTACATATACATTTTGTTATATGTATATATTTATTAATAGATAGTTAGATGTATGCACTCACATACATTTTTTAAAAAGACTAGGTTTTAGAGCACTTTTTAGTTTACAACAGAATTAAGGAGGTACACAAAATTTTCTTAAGCCTCCTATGCACACACATGCATAGCCTCCTTGATTGTAATGGTCACTTACCAAAATGGTATATTTGTTTCCAAGGATGAACAGAGATTGACACATTAAAATCACTGAAAGTCCATAATTTATCTTAGGGTTCACTCTTGGTGTTGTTCTATGGGTTTTGACAAAGGTATAATGACACATGTCCATCATTATGGTATGATACAGAGTATTTTCACTGCCCTAAAAATCCTTTGTGCTCTGCCTATTTATCTCACTATTTCCACTCCCTTTCCTGGCAGCCACTGAGATCTTTTAACTGTCTCCATAGTTTTGACTGAATCCAGAAGTAATATGTATTTAAAGTATCTTTATGTCTTCTTATAACTTCATAGTTCCTCCCCCTTTTTCTTCTTCTTTTAGCATTGAATAGTAGTCAACTATCTGGATGTACTACAGTATATTTATCCATTCATCCACTGAAGATCATCTTGGTTGATTCTAAGTCTCAGCAATTATGAGTAAATCTGCTATAAGTATATATGTTCAGATTTTTGTGTGGACATTAATCTTCAATTCTTTTGGGTAAATGCTGAGGGGTGCAGTTGCTGGATTGTTTGGTAAGACTTTATTTAGTTTTGTAAAAAATTATTGTTCTTTCTTCTAGAGCGGCTGTAGCATTTTGCATTCCACTAGCAATGTAATTGCCAGGTATGAAAATTCCTGGTGCTCCACAGCTTTGGTGTTGCCAGTGTTCCAAATCTTGCTATTCTAATAGATGTGTTGTGATATCTCATTGCTGTTTAATTTGCATTCCCCTGATGGCATGATGTGGATCATATTTTTATATGCTTATTTGCCATCTATGTATCTTCTTTGGTAAGGTGTCAATAAAGATCAGTGGCCTATTTTTTTTTTTTTGGCAGAGGTTGTTTGTTTTCTTATTGTTGAGTCTTAAAGAGTTCTTTGTGTATGTTGGATAACAGCCCTTTATCAAATATGTCTTTTGCGAATATATTCTCCTGTTCAGTGGCTTTTCTTCTAATTCTCTTGACTGTCATTCTTAAAGCCAAAGTGTTTAATTTTAATGAAATGCAGCTTATCGATTCCTTTTTACATGAGTCTTTCTTGTTTCCTGTCTTTTCTCTTGTATCTAAAGGCACCACTCCACTGAAGATTTTTTTCCAATGTTATCTTCTAAAAGCTTTATAGTTTTGTGTTTTACAGTGAGGTCTATGATCTATTTTGAGTTAATTTCTATGAATGGTGCGAGATCTGCATCTAGGTTTATTTTTCTGCACATGGATGTCCAGTTGGAGCACCATTTGTTGAAGGGAATATGTTTACCCCATGTAACACACACACATATATTTGTTGGAAAGTGATTTATTTCAGCCTTACCAAAATCAGGGTGTTTATAAAGACATCTGAAAATACCTTAATCCATCATAGCAACAGTGTTCAGAAAGAAGAGTTGATTTTAGTGTTCAGCTTTTTTATTTTTCTTCATCAATAACAGATAATCGATTCAAATCGATTTTCTTCTTTTCTAATGCATTTACTTTCCAGTGATTTATGTGCTCATTCTAAACAATTCGACCAAAGCCACCTCCACCCCTGAGCATTAAACATTTGATCAATATAAGAATTTCATTGTAGAAAGTAGTGTTAAAAGTTTATTCATTCAGTGCACTCTTTAGAGATGATTAACTGTCTTTATTATATTAAAGCAAACCCAAAGCCATCTGCCAAAGGCGATTGTGCCCAAGCACTGAAACCATTTCATGTGAAAACTCATTTTCAGGCTCCTAATTATTTTTCATTATAGTGGCAGTGTGGAATAGATTGGAATTGGACAGTAATTGCCAGGTCTGAGCAGTGTGGACCATTGCAATGTATCAGTTTAGATGAAGTGTGACAAGGATACATCTAGCTACTATATAACTTCCATTAACCAACTTCCCTGTCCCTGATCATGTAACACTTCATAGAATGTGGTCAGCACAAGGTCATCATAATAGCTTTCTGACTGACTTCAAGTATTTGGTACAAGTGCAAGCTGTTAACCCTCTGTGCTAGCATTGTTCTAGTAATGTCCAGTTATTACAGTTGTCAAAAATATCAACTTCTGAAAAGAAGGAGAAGAAAACTTCTAAAAGTGCAAGTTTCAAACTCAAATTTGACTTCTTTCACATGTCATGTTCCAAAAGGAAAGGCATGTCAAAATTTAAAACAATAATTTCATATAATATAATTTTAAGGGATAATTACTCAGTGTTCTTCAGTCAATCCAGTATACTGATCATAAAGTTCTATCCAAGCAGAAAACAGTCTCAAATTATTTCTACATGTGCAACCAAGAAGATAATTTTTAAGCAAATTGACTAATAAAGTAAAACAGCTATATCTACAGAAAAACCCTTTCCATAAAGAAGTTTCCTCCACAGTAGTAACACTAAAAGAATATTTGACTGATTCTCAACCAGGTAATCTGTCCCTTTACCCCTACAAGGGACTTTTATCAATGTCTGGAGACATTTTTGGTTGTTGCAGCAGGAGTGTACTACTGGCATCTAGTGGGTAGAGTCCAGAGATGCTATTAAACATCCTAAAATGCACAGGACAGTCTTCCCACAACATAGAATTTACTTGACCACAAATGTCAATAGTGTCAAGACTGAGAAATCCTGGAATATATGTATTACTTTTAAATTGTTTCCCTGATCCCTAAAATATGAAAATTGTTCTTTCATGATTGACTCTTCCTGAATGTTTGTCTCTATGGAACATTAAGCTATCAATATCATTTATGAATAAATTTGCTTCTATATTATAGTCCATTTTATAATTGATATGAGTTCATAGCACTACAAATAGGATTTTTGGCTTATGGTCTTTTGATTGCCTTTCTGAACTGATAATATCATATGATCCTAGTCTATATGTACACTGGCAAAAGCCTCCTAACAAAATTCTTTCTTTTCCAAAGAGAGTTAAATCAAATGCATTTGACGAGTAATCATTCTGTTTTGATATGAATCTTCAAGATGCTCTACAAGTGATGGGACAAATAATTCACGTTCATATCACACATATGGCCATGGAAGGAATATTTTAACTTGGGAATTTTTGTTTTACACTTTTTAAATTTTATATATTTTTGTTACAGTCATCTAGTCATGATTATGCTTAGCTAGCATTGTAAGAATTTCTTCTATATGATAGGTGTATTAGAATGATTTATTTTCTAAGTGAGAAAATACTTTGTCAGTTATTCTTTATTTATTTATTTATTTTTTAATTTTTATTTTTACTTTATTTTACTTTACAATACTGTATTGGTGTACCTTTAAAATGATCAATATCTTTGTAAGTATTTCACAGGGTGTTTACTTCTATAGTCTGATCCATTATGCTATAAATTCTTTTAAAATGTTAAAGGCCTCTAGAGATAATTATCTTAAAATTCATTTTAAAAATTAGTATGTCCCATATGGTTTTATGACTTAAAATATGATAAAATTTGAGACATCTCCACAAATTTACAAATGAAACAGTATTTTTTTTCTTTTCAAACAAGCTTAACAATATGATTGAATTTATGTAATTGCAGCTATTTAAATAATTCAGTGAGAAATGAACTTTTTGAACCACTAATTGAGGAGACTAGTTTTGATGAACAGAATTGCCCAAGTTAGAGAGCCATAAATCCCCACTTTCATTTAGTATTTCCAACTCTCTCCATGACCCTGTGCTCTGTTCTGGGCAGTCTATTAAGAGTTTAATCATAGGTTATAAATATATGTCACAGTTGAGCTGATTAACACGTGGATCTACCTATGTATAGCAGGAAGGAGCATGACCAAATGACCCAGCTAGACTGCTGTAGCCCACAAAATGCACACTGCAGACCCCACACACCAGTCTGGCATGTTTAATTCCACTTTATTCACAGAAATCTAGCCATGCATCTGACTCATGGTAAATATATTTGCTTTATTAGTGTGTAGCTCAGGGATTCGTTATCTTTTTCACACATACACACACACACACACACACACACACACACCTATTTGTACTTAGTACTGTGTAAAGCTCAGTGGACAAAGAATCTACCTGCAATGCAGGAGAAACAGGGGTTGCTGGTTTGGTTACTAGGTTGAAAGATCCCCTGGAGGAGGGCAGGCAACCCACTCCAGTATTCTTCCTGGAGATCCCACGGACAGAGGAGCCACATGGGTTACCATCCGTGGGGTCTCAAAGAGCCAGACATGACTGAAGCAGGAGGACTCACAGAGTACTCAGTGTTAAGCAGTTCAAAAAGACCTAAGTGTCTGACTTGAGAAATTCCCAGTCTGTAAGATGGCAGTAATGCTGCTAAGAAGGATATGATTAACAAATAGCAGTAAAAAAGTGAGTAAAGAGAGGACAATGATTGAAAAAAAAGGTTAATATTAATATATTTAATCAACATATCTATTTTGTGCATTAACATAAAGAGAAACAGTAAATAGAAAAATTGGTATATAGTATAAATAGTCATTTCTGAGTAAAATGTATATACATGGCCAATAAAAACATGAAACTAATTTCTGTCTCACTTAACCAGTAAATTAGAGATTTACAATTTAGAAATAATCATTTTTATCATTAAATTGACATTGTGTAAAAGATAGAAACTAGTGTTGATAGAACTATGGGGCTGGAAATTAACAAAACCAATAGAAGTAAAGTAACTTGGTGATATATCTGTCCAGCTTTTTTTGAAATGTATTTAATATTTCACCTAGGTAATGTAGTTCTAATAGTATACTTAAAAATCCTTGCCCATTTGCAGAAAGATACTTATCAAATGATGTTCAATGTAGCTTTAGTCACAAAAAATCACAAATGATGACAAAAAAAAAAAAAAAAAAGCAGGAAAGAATTGAAAATGTTTCTTAGGTAATATTCAAAAAAATTATGTATATTTGACTAATGTAATTCTGTATAGAAATTTAACACATAAGTATCTACTACCCTGGTGGCTCAGTTGATAAAGTATCTGCCCGCAATACAGGAAACCAAGGTTCAATCCCTGGGTAGAGAAGATCCCCTGGAAAAGGAAATGGCAACCCACTCCAGTATTCTTGCCTGGAAAATCCCATGGACAGAAGAGTCTGAAGGGCTACCATCCATGGGGCTGCAAGAGTCTCAAAGATGCTCAGACTGAACATCTGAGCATATATTTATATTTTAGCCAAATTGTTAATGCTTTTTATGGTGAAGAGAGAGGAAGGAGAAGAATAAAGGGGGAACACTCTTTGCGACCCCGTGGACTGTAGCCCACCAGGCTCCTCCGTCCATGGGATTCTCCAGGCAAGAATCCTGGAGTGGGTTGCCATTAGCTCTCAGTTTTCATTTATTTTTTACAATAATATTCTTTACCAGCTGAGCTACAAGGGAAGCCCATGTGCTACATTATGTAATTTGAAATGAGAGATGGAAAGGGAGGGAGGATGTGATTCTTGCATTTTAATGGTATGTCCTTGTACAAGGAGTGACTTACTTTGCTGCAGGTTTCTGGCTTCCTTTTACTGTTTAAAGAGCAGGGCTTGGATGCAAGAGTGGGATCCTATGTTCCTTGCATGCTCGTTTCCTAAAGCAGACATTTCTCATTGACAGGGAGGTCAGCCTGCATGTTTCCTTCAGCAGCTCAACATAACTCCTCACATGTAAAACCACAAAACAATATTGAAAGACTATTCACCTCAGTATACAACTCTTTTTTATATCTTCCATTTTTAACTGTTACACACTAAAGCTCCCATTTATCTTGGTTTGATCCAGTCTCTGACTAGAATGCTTTTTTATAATTTATCCCAAGTCTTAATTTAAGATTAAAAGCTCTTGCTGGATTCCCAGCCTTACTTTAGATAAAGCTGCCATTGACTGTGGTCTTAAATCAGGACACAATATCCCCTTAGCAATAGGACTTTTGACAGCAGGGTTATGCTACACTTCAAACTTCTCCTTTTTTTTTTTAAAGGAAATCATTTTCTTTTGGGCTGAAACCACTGAAAACATACCCCAAAATAAATAACTACAAATATCATCATAATAGGAATATATCTCAACTCTCAAGGTTTAGAAAACTTGAGAAAACAGATGGGATTTCAGGGGATTGTTTGCCATTAAGTTGAGCTACTGAGGGAATCATAAGCATAAAGCACAGAAAAAATTTTTAGGATGTCTGATATAAGAAACTGAGCTTTTAAGAAAATGACAACATTTGTTTATATCCTGCCCAAGTTTGGGGCTAACTTGGTGATCTTGACCACTGGTTAAATGCAGCTAAAATCAGTACATGCCTCATAGAATTAAATCAAGGGAATTGTCGGCACTATTTAATTACTTTTATTATTAATGTGATTACTCTAAAAAAGCTTAAAGCTAGAGTTAAATGTAGTTTTAGATGTAAACTTCCCTTAAATCAATGGAAAAAAAAATCTGAGAGGCTATATTCTGTTCCCAGGGTACTCTCCTAGAAATGGGCAGTTTTGAGCCACAGGTTGTCATATGAAAGAGCTACATGTTTTGTCAAAGTTATTTTTAGGATTTAAATTCCATATTAGCTTTTTAGCAAAAGTGAAATTATATTTTAGAATAAATAAGAGTATTATACTAAATGTCCAGTTATTTAATATTACCAAAGTTCCTAAAAACATTGCAGTCATTGGATGGTAATAAACTTGAGCAGTATACTCTTTGGGAGATTAAAACAACACACCACCACCACCGATAGCAGTACAAATCATACACCCCCACCCTCTATATCTCTAAGTAGACTTTATACGTGTAGGAGCATTTGACACCAGTGCAATTGTAAAGAGATGCAATGTACTCCTGAGTTCATGTAAGGATACCCAGTCCGGACAAGTCTCTCCTTATGTTTACTATTTGCATTAGCTTCTTAGATATTTTTTAAAAATAAACTATATATTTTAAAGATTCTTACAACTTACAAATTGTTCTTGTGGCTATCAATTTTCTGCAGCAGAACTTCAGTGGATTCTGACACTGATCTCCTTACTGTTTTTGCAAAGGTTATTTCTCCTCCTAACAGTAGTATGACAAGATAGTGCTTAAGAAGATTCTGACAGAGCCAAGTCATCTCTTTTGTGACATGGTTAACCAGATCATGTTCTCCCTCCTGGGTAAAGGTTGGCAGTAATGCTCAATTTCTAGAAGAGTTTTTTTTTTTTTTTTTCCCAATAGTGGAAATGGGTTTTTGACAGGAGAAAAGAGGAAAGAAAGAAAAAGATTTGAAAAGATCTGAAGGTAAAGCAGGGAAGTGGAAGACTAGAGTGGAAAATTCCAGAAATTTATTCAAGATTTAAATGCAATAAAAGGTTATTTGCAAAATCAGTGAAGAACTTATACTATATTCTGAATTTCTTATTTTCTCATAGTTGTCTTTGTACAAAAAGATTCTTCCTTTAGTCTCTTTGAGACATTGAGACATAATAGAATATAGTTTACATGAATAAATAAGAAGTTTGTTAACTAAAATATCTTAAATGTTCAGTCATTAGGGAAGTCTATTATTGACAACTATTATCTTATTTTTTAAAATCTTTATTCCTTTTGGCATTGTGCAAATCAGTTAATTGGGTGAGTTATATTAAGTTGCATACACAGAAGCTGCTTTTAAGGAAATGAAAGAGACACATTTTATTTTATTTTATTAATTAATTTATTTTAATTGGAGGGTAATTACTTTAAAATATTGTAATGGTTTTTGCCATACATTGACATGATCAGCCATGGGTGTACATGTGTTCCTCGACCTGAACTCCCCTTACACCTCCCTCTCCATCCCATCCCTCAGGGTCTTCCCAGTGCTCTGGCCATGAGCACCCTATCTCATGCATCAAACCTGGACTGGTGGTCTATTTCACATGTGGTGAGTAATATACATGTTTCAATGCTATTCTCTCAAATCATCCCACCCTCGCCTTCTCCCACAGAGTCCAAACGTCTGTTCTTTACATCTATGTCTCTTTTGCTGTCTCGCACATGGGGTCATCGTTACCATCTTTCTAAATTCCACATATGAATACTATCTCATGCTGAATTATGGCAGGACCCTCCAACAATGATACTACTAAAGCCATTTGTAAAAAGGGGAACAGTCTAGCTGTGACTTTTGGTCCAGTTTACTCAATTCTTTGAACTTCAGGTCCCTGTGCATAAAAGGAGGCGAGGGTACAATTTACAGATTTGTACAAAAGAAAAGATATATGTGCATATATGTATATGTATGTATATAACATCTGATATACTGCTGAGCAGCCTAGCAGAATGAAGAACCTCAATAAAACTCCATAAACTTTCAATTACTTCTCAATTCCTCTATGACCACAGTGATCAATTTGCCTTTAACTACCTGACAGTGTTTGGTATTTTCCTTTGAAGTGATCTTTATGTGCCTCAAAACATGCAGACTCACCATGTTCTTATTTGAAGAAAGAGAGAATTTTAAAACAGATTTTCCTTTGATTCTTGTATAATAATAATAATTCAAAAACTGTTTTAAAATTCAATTATAAATATACACAGTTTTTATGCTAGAGAGAAAATGGAAAAGACCTCAAAAATTCACTTAATGAAAAAGGCAGTCATCAATGATCCTGTAAATTGGAAATACTCGCAAATTGTACAAGATAGCTTATGAATTCATTAAGATATTTAAAATCTAAGCATCGGTCAATTTTCTCTGTAGTTTAACCACTGCAATACTGTCAAAAAGCCCTTTTTAATAGAAATTTCACTATTAAGCTCTTACTAAAAAAGTTATCTAAAATGGTTCAGAATGCAATTATAATTATAGTTAGTATTGAATTATTTCTGAAAAGTAGCTTATTTCTAAGTTATCGAATATAAGAATGTTGAGATATCATTTTCTCTATTTACATTCTTAGTTAATGATTGTGCTATTTATTGGAAGAAATATAGATTAGATTCTGCAACCCAAATATGATAAGTAATGTAGCATAACTCTTGAAAACAGTTATTTCCAAGATGTCTGCTGCGAAAAAGAAAATTTAGACAATTAGTGAATGAAAAAGTAGTATTTTCTGTTTCTCTTAGTAAACACATTTACAAAATTGATCAAATAAGATTCCTATGTTTCTAAGAAATTACAAATTTAGCCACTTAATATCCTACATAAAATTCTAAAGCCATTATATAATTTTAGGGGTTTGATTAATTCAGATATTAGTATGGAGAAAGAAAACTATGTTCTGTGGTGCTCTTTATGCTCAAGGGATTTATTCAGGCCAAAAGTAACTTCAGAATATTGTCATTTTAGAATATCTAAACTTTAGAGTATTCTAGCTTTAGAGTATTGTTATTCTTTAATGCACTCACACCTAATAAATGAATGCAATATAAAAGACAATCCCTATAATACTTACAGTTCCAAAGTGCTGAATAATGGTAATAGTTGTCACCATCACTATACCACCTTTGCCTAAGAAGGTCAGCCACTGAGGGCATTCCATCTCTGTTTTTAACCTTATAAGTAAAAAATATTGTTTGGGATCAGCATTAATCTTTTTTACCCTTGAATAGCTTCCCTTGGAACTTGTTCTGTATTTCTTCATCAAGGCTATTGATATAGCAAAGGTCATTATAAAAATGTATATAGAGAGAAATAGTAATATTCATCATTTCATTCCACCCTAAATTTTATCAAGATGACTTTTATATTTTTATGTGACATAACAGTTCTATAACTTTGAAAATTCCCATATGTTCCTGGTTATATTAAAATTGATTGTATGTGCCCATCAGCAAGATATTATGGTTTACATGCAAAATAAAATTGTTTATTTTTAAAATTAGCTTTACAAAAAATTGAATAAAAACAGTATGTATGTATGTGTGTGTGTGTGTATACATATCTATATCTATATACATAATATAAATTACCAAAGTCAATAAATCTGGTCTCCATAGGGATTTACTGTAGTCATAATCCAGACAGCTGTATACACAATGTACATGTTGAAATTTCTACTAATTGTTATTCTCAGCATGTACTGAGGGCTAAATGTTTTTCCTGTAGTAGTTGTTTTTCAAAGTCCTGCCAATTTTCCAAATGAAAAATGAAGATCATATATATGAGTTGATTAAATTATATATCTGTATAAACAGGGCAAGCCAAAGCAAATATTGATCTTCCTAAGACCAAAAAGTTAACTCTTTGATAATGAAAATGATCTTTTCCCCAAATACAATGTTTTTATAAAGCAGAAAAACATAAAAGACTGACTTTAAATAGAAGCATAAAATCAAAAGTCACAGTAAAGCATTAAGACAAAAGTTGATGGGAATAAAAAGAAATATAATAAACAGGGGGCTTCGTTGGTGGCTCAGAAGGGAAAGAATCTGCCTGCAATGCAGAAGACCAGGGTTCAATCACTGGGTCGGGAAGATCTCCTAGAAAAGGGAATGGCAACGCACTTCAGTATTCTTTTTTTACTTTAATAAATGATCTCTTTGTATTGTAAGCAATGTGCGACACTGGCCTGGCTTTGCACTGCAAGCCCTCAGTCAAGATATAGTCAAATAACTATGCTGCAGGTTCTTCTGCACAATCCACAATTCAGACGCACAGAGCTAGGGTGGGCTGGAGGGCAATAGAGAGGGGACTGTCCCCAGCCCTGACCTCTCTGTGCTGGGTTAGCCAAGGCTGACATACCCCACGGAATGATAAACAAATGGTGGCATGGCCCTTCCCAAAGCCAGCCTGGGGCTGCTAGGAGACTGCCCTTCAAATCCTTTGGGCCAGGCCATCCTAGGCCCCCACAACTTTTCATCTCACTTCAGCATTCTTGCCTGGAGAATTCCATGGACAGAGGAGCCTGGAAAGCTGCATACAGTCCGTGGGGTCACAAAGAATCGGACATGACTGAAGTCGAGACTAACATTTTCATACTTTTCACAAAAGAAATATATAATTAAAATTAAAAATAAATTTCTAAGTAAGAAATTATTATATTAGAAAACAGTAATTTTCATAAAGATATTTCTGAAGCAAAAATAGTGCCATTGCTTATAACTTTACATACAGTGTTTCTTTTGTTTCATAAGCATATGATGTCAAATTCATTTAAAAAAAATCTTGACTCCATAAAATCTCTTGAGTTTTTAAATATTAAGATTTAAAATATAGTATATTCTAACAATAACTCTTTGTTTAAACTCACTTTTAAAAACAAGAGAGAAATACTAGGTATGTTTGGCTTGAACTGAGCCTTGAGTTTCATTACTTTATTGTGTTAAAATATTTTTCACTTTATGTATTCTCATCAACCTTAATGGCTATAATGTCTACCACCTCTCTTGTTACTTTGAACTATCTCCCAAGTGACTCTGTACTTTTATGCTCTGCATACATATATTTGATGTTCAACTCCAGCTGAACATTCTTGGCTTCACCTCAAAGTCATGACCCATCTCATGAAAGTTCTCCTAAAACTCCTTTCTAGATTCTTTAGTTTTCTGATGGCACTGCTTCCCTAAATCCCAAAGCCTAAATAAATAAATGACTTCTAAATCATTTTAATATGACCTCATCAAAACAGTCTATTGAAATTTGGGAATAGACTTCTACTTATATTGGTTTTTAAATTTACATTACATGTATTTTAATGTAATGGAAACCCAAGAACACATGACCTGCGTAATATTATATCTGCTATATCTTCATACTGTGTCAGTTTAGCTAAGTTGGATTCAGACGCCAGGGAAAGGGACTTAGACTGTTAACCAGCAACAGAGATCTTGCATGATTCCAGAATTCTCTGCTGTGACTGGTTTTCAGTTAAAATTGGATACAGGAGACATTTGCATAGGATTTGGGAATGAAAATAGAGTAGCCAATGTATTTACACTTAGAAGGATTGATCAGGCACTGTTGGGTTCACCCACATTGTAGTAAATCTGCTAAGTCACTCTGCTGGCAGACAGCAGCCCTGCCTGCAGATCTTGCAGCTCCAACCAGATCACCCCAACCAGATCACCCCAGCCAGATCACCCCAACCAGATTACCTCACTGGATCCTGGGCTGGAGAAAGGTGAAGTTCTGTAATGAGTAAACCAGCCCTACTATAGGCCATCTGCATTATCCAAGATGAAGGCTTTAGAGAGAAGCTGGGACAGATGGATGTGGAGCTCAATTCATTCTCTTATGCTTCAGTTCATCCTTTCGGGTTCTAGTTTGCCTGTACTCTTCCCTCATTTCACATTAAGATGCAGGGGCAACAGTCTTCCATAACTTGCCTTACCATTTTCCAGGATCTTAGAAGAATAAATCCCATGCATCACTCATGGTAGTTTTGCTTTTAATTCTGATATACATGCTCAAAAATGTCAGTAATAAGTGTAGGTAATTTGAATTTTAAAGTCACTCTTCTATGTAATTTTCAGTTTTATCTTTTCCCAGTCTTCCCATGAACCTTAGTCTGAGTTGCATCATTGTTTCAAGGGCAGTTTTTTAACTAATATATCTTTATTCCTAAGAATTGGGAATATATACACAAAGGCTAATCAGACTTTTTTTTGGAGGATTATAGGTCATATATGGGCTTAAAGCCACAATGTAGGAACAGTCAGGATGGATCAGCTATGAGCGATCAGGTAGCAAAACTTATCTATTGAAACATTAGCCATCTTTTTGTTTTCTGTCATGTTTTAGCAAAAGAAATGGGAAGATTAAGCTTTTGGTGGGAACACTAAACTTCTTGCTTTGGGTCCAGGGATATAGCAAATGTTTTATCCTTCTAGGTTATCATCAAGAACTTTTGGTATCTGTCTAATCATTTCATGTCTCTGTTATGTGATGAACATACTATGCTGTTTCTATATATTTAATATTCAATAAATTGTCTTTTAATTACCAGATATCTGTAATCATAATGGTTCTTTCTCTGGCTTCTATTCTCAAACTGCTCCAAATAATTTTTTTCTATATCTTAAAAAAAAATAATTGCCATCTAAACACTTTACTGAGGTGGATTAAAGTGGTTGCTTGCTTTCTTTTCACTTGAACAATATATTTCTAACATAGGCAATGTCTTTTGCTTTTTCCCTGCCAAAACATGGCTCAAAGCTTTTATCACAAATCCTTAATAATTAGCACAAATATGAGCAATATCTGATCTGGCAAGAATCAATGGACTTATGAGTATATGTTAGGGACCTTGAAGGGTGACTAGAAGTAAAAGAAAGAAATTAGTCATGTAAGGTCCTAATTCATTAACCTTTATTTCAACCTAGGTTTATAATGTTTGTGATATGCATTTAAGTGGATTTCAAACTACAATTTTTAAATTAAATTAATAAACTAGCACTAGAAACTAAAATTAATATTATAAAATAATTTTTTAAAATATGCATTGTGGAAAATCATAGAAAGCTTGAGTCCTAAAGAAGTAATTCCTTGGGAAAATATTAATGTTCAGATGTATATTTATTTTTCTATATAATTCTCTCTTTTTGGATGGATCATGAGAAGAGATATGTGTTCAGGGAATACTGGTTGACTAAATGACTGAATGGATGATTCAACTATAGCTAAACATAAATTAATCTTATAACAAATTAATGAAATGATACTACTTTAATTCGGCTTACAAAAGTAAACACCAAGAGTTCTTTTCTGCAGTGACTTTCCACTGTATATGAAATCAATTCAGTGCCTTAGCCTGGCATCTAAAGCCTTGAATATAATTGACCTAATTTAAAATGAATCACTCATTATTTTCTTTGCTAGCATTTAAGCCGACTTTCTTTAATAATCTTTAGGTCTTGTTATTTTCACTCTTTAAACCTGTGCTCATTGATTGTTCTACTTTCATATTTATTTCACTTCTGGTCATTATATAAGAAAGCTTTAGATTAGTGATATTCTGAAGGAGATCAACCCTGGGATTTCTTTGGAAGGAATGATGCTGAAGCTGAAACTCCAGTACTTTGGCCACCTCATGAGAAGAGTTGACTCATTGGAAAAGACTGATGCTGGGAGGGATTGGGGGCAGGAGGAGAAGGGGACGACAGAGGATGAGATGGCTGGATGGCATCACGGACTCGATGGACATGAGTCTGAGTGAACTCCGGGAGATGGTGATGGACAGGGAGGCCTGGAGTGCTGCGCTTCATGGGGTCACAAAGAGTCAGACACGACTGAGCGACTGAACTGAACTGAACTGATATGTTTGTGTGTTTGTGTGTGTGTGTGTGTATGCATGAGTGTTGGTGTGTATATGTATATTGATACATATATAAGTCAAGGTTTCATCATGTTTATACGGTGTTTTTAAAGGAATCAGTAGTTAGGAAGCAATTAAATACATATAAGAGAAAGAGAAGGGGACAGGTGATGATTGATTTTTGAGGACTTGAGAGAAATTATGATCAAAAGTATAAGAAGGATAATTAGCTTTGAAGGATGAAAATATTTCATTTAACTGAGAGTAGTGGGAAATGATAGGGATTGGAGAAGGTTCGGAGGTCATTAGCTTGGTAAAAGGTTTTTTGCTATATTAACTGATAAACTGAGTTTTTGTTTTCTCCAGGAATTATGGGGAACAGTATCTCCTTAGAGTGAGGGCAGCAAAGATGTGATTAGATATTATGTTATGGTTGAGAAATATCTGGAAAATATTAATGTCCAAAGGCACTTAAAGTTAAATAGATCAGATATAAATTAGAAATTTTCTCTAAAATTTTTATATTCTGATTAATAGCCCCAGTTTCCATTCAAGTGAATCAAAGCAGAAAATTCATAAGTCTCTCCATTTTTCCCTTTCTCCATATTGAAAAATATTAATAATGGCATTTTTTCCCCACAGATCTGTAGATTAGCTGGGGGTGTCACATCCAGGGTGTGGCTGGATGTTTCTGCCAATCAGGGCAAATCCATTTATGTGTCTACAGTTTCCTGGGTTTAGCTGTCCCAGGCTGGGTGGATATGTTTTATGTATTTCTCATCCTTTCCTAGACTGGTGACTCTTTCTCATGGTACTGTCAGAGGTGCAAGAGAGTGATTATTTTCCAAACCCTGATTACATCATGCCCATCAATATCCATTGGCCAAAGCAAGTCACATGGCAAAGACCAGAGTTGAGATATAAGGGTTATTCTTTGCCCACACTGAGAGAGCCCTATAAAGTTACACGGCAAAGAGCAGATATGCAGAAATCAGTGGAGAATAGAGAACATTAATACTATATACTGCTAAGAGTTAGAGCCCACCCTCATTCAACATGTGCACTTTAGTGTATAAGGCTGGAAAGATCAGTGTTTTTGGAATTTAAACAAACCTGGATTCACATCTTGGCTTTTCCATTTTGTTATTTCTAATATGGGGATTGTAACAATATCTACATTTTTCCTCTACAATTTTATTGAGATAATATTGTATAAGTTTAAGATGTACAGCCTGTTGATTTGATTCATTTGTATGTTGGAAAATCAATGCATTTAGCTATGACCTTCAT
Organism: Connochaetes taurinus; assembly: GCA_006408615.1. NCBI lineage: Eukaryota > Metazoa > Chordata > Mammalia > Artiodactyla > Bovidae > Connochaetes > Connochaetes taurinus. Next base: position 149,799 of record SJXO01002334.1, read on the forward strand.
TGTGTAACATGATTATCATCTTTTTTTGTGTGTGTGGTAAGAATATTTAAGATCTACTAAGGTAACAACTTTTAGTTATATCACACAGTATCTTTATTAGACATAATCACTGTACTGTACATTAGACCCTCAGGACTTATTCCTCTTTTGACTGGAAGTTCATACCAGTTTTGCCTGGAGAATTCTATGCACAAAGGAGCCTGGTGTACTACAGTCCATGGGGTTGCAGAGATTCAGACAAGACTGAGCAATTAACACTTTAATTTCCACTTTTCATATCATTTGACTAATATATCACACTTCCATCATTATTCTACTCTCTATTTTTTATGATATCAGCTTTTTCAGATTTTATATATAACTGAGACCACAGAACATTTGTCTTTCTCTGTCTGCTTTACATCACTTAACATAATGCTTTCAAGATTTATCCCAATTGTAGAAAATACCAGATTTTTTCTTTCTCAAGGCAGAATAATATTTTATTGTATATATGTACCACATTTTCTTTTTTTGTTTGTTTTTTAATTATAAATTTATTTTAATTGGAGGCTAATTACTTTACAATATTCTATTGGTTTTGCAATACATTGACATGAATCTGCCGCAGGTGTACATGTGTTTCCCATCCTGAACCCCCCTCCCACCTTCCTCCCCATCCCATCCCTCTGGGTCATCCCAGTGCACCAGCCCCGAGTACCCTGTATCATGCATTGAATCTGGACTGGTGATTCATTTCACATATGATAATAAACATGTTTCAGTGCCATTAACCCAAATCATCCCACTCTCGCCCTCTCCCAGAGAGTCCAACAAACTGTTCTATACATCTGTGTCTCTTTTGCTGTCTTTCATACAGGGTTATTGTTACCATCTTTCTAAATTCCATATATATGTGTTAGTATACTGTATTGGTGTTTTTCTTTCTGGCTTACTTCACTCTGTATAATAGGCTCCAGTTTCATCCACCTCATTAGAACTGATTCAAATGTATTCTTTTTAATGGCTGAGTAATACACCATTGTGTATATGTACCATAGCTTTCTTATCCATCTACTGATGGGCATTTAGGTTATTTCCATGTCCTAGATATTATAAATGGTGCTGCGATGAACATTGGGGTACATGCATCTCTTTCAATTCTGGTTTCCTCATGTGTATGCCCAGCAGTGTGATTACTGGGTCCTAAGGCAGTTTTTTAAGGAATCTCCACACTGTTCTCCATAGTGGCTGTACT